>CM075807.1:52368547-52968547 GCA_037975025.1 Excoecaria agallocha | reverse complement strand
TGCAAGACAATTAAACAAATAAAAGAAAAGACAAACCGATGAACGTATGCTATTAACATATTAATTCAATAAATATTCTGGGGAACCTCTAGTACAATTGCACTTGTCCCGTTCCAATCTATATTTCAGCACTGGTTCATGTCAACTTTTCATCCATTTCGGTTCTTGATTTGTCATCGAATTCTTTTCCAGAATCTTTAATTCCTAAGTGCGTGTTCCGTCTCAAAACTCTCGAGTTTTTAAATCTAGACCACAATGATTTTCAAGGACCAAACCTGACAGAAGTCTCCTAACATTAACTATATTAGTAAATATATTACTTTCGTATTTATAGTTATTGAACAAAAACAGAGCAAAAGAACTTTCTCTCTTATTACTTGATGAAGAAGAAAGAACCATTTATATACAAAACACAAAAGAAAATGACAAAGGAAGAAAGCCAGCTCAGAGTTGCCTCCTTCGGCGAGAAGGTTGCCCGGGTGAGTAACCTTCCTGCACGGGCAAGTGATGAGGGACTGCTGGGCAGATGTAATGTGCTCGGGAGAGCAAGTCTTCCTGCACGGGTGAGCAGGGACAGCTCTGGAGAGACTAACAGGAAAAATAAATATTATAACTTCCTAACTAGAATTTCTACAGCCTCCCCTCAAGTTGGACCCGAATGAACATCAGTAAGGGCCAACTTGCACTGACGGAAAGCAAAAATAGGAAAAGCAAGAGCCTTGGTAAACAAATTCGCAATCTAACGCGAGGGAAGATGAAGAGGAGAAATGAAACCGGCTTTCATCCTATCCCTCACAATATGACAATCAATATCCAGGTGTTTTGTAAGCTCATGAAACACTGGATTAGAAGCAATATGAATGGCAGCAGTGTTATCACAATGAAGAGGAACAAGAAGAGGCACAAAAACACCAAAATCTTTCAACAAAGAACATAACCATTGTAATTCACAAACTGTCGCTGCCATTGAATGATACTCAGCCTCAGCTGAAGACTTGGACACAGTTTATTGTTTCTTAGTCTTCCAAGAAGCTGGAGAAGACCCCAAGAAAATACAATAACCAGTTAAAGACCTTCGAGAATCAAGACAAGAAGCCCAATCAGCATCACAGAAAGCTGTCAACTGGAGAGAATTAGAAGCAGGGAAAAATAAACCCAAGGAATTAAAGGACACCCTTTTAAGTAACGTAACAATTGAGTAGCAGCTTTCATGTGAGTGTCTCTGGGTTGATGAACATACCGACTTAACTGTTGAACCCCATATGTTATATCTGGCCTGCTAAATCCCAAATAAAGCAACCGACCAACCAACCTTCGATAGACAGAAGATGGCATATTTATACTTATTTTAAAAATTATAGTAACAAAAAATAATCTTATCCTTTATTTTAATAAGTTTTTATAAATAAATAAATATATAAATAAAGTATTACTCTTATGATGAATAGAAGTGTTAGCAAATGTGAAATTCTAAACACTATATGTTTGTATTATAGGTCTTTTAGGAGACTTATTTTATATTATGAAGTTGTCACGTTATTTTATAGAATAATTTGTTGCCAATTGTTCGCTAATTAATGATAAGATTGCTTGCTGTTGCTAAAATTCATCGCTAAAGCTATATATATATATATATATATATATATATATATTAGCGGTAGGCCTTATTTCCTATAATTAATCAAAATAATAAAGGTCATATAAATACCAAATGCGCTATATCAAAATAATTGTCTTTTTAACTATTTATTTTTCTCAAATATTTATCTTAAACACTTTTAGAAGTTTTAATTCTCTTATTTCCTACTTATTATATCTCTCTCTTTTTTTTTTTTTATTAAAAAGGCAACACTAAATTAAACAAAAATGTTTTTGATGAAGTATTATAAGTTTATCTAAATTTTAGGTTATATATTAATTAGGTTATTAATTACATATGAATTGAGACAGATGGAATCGTAATTAGTGGATGTTAATTACTTAAATGAACTCCATGGATTACATTATTAAAATTTAGAAGTAATAGTAATAGGATTTTTCTAAAAGCTTTCTCTTTTTCATTTCGAAATATTATTAAAACTCAGTTTTAACAAATAAAATAAAATAAAATAAATAACGCCCAAAATTCAATAGTCAAAGGGATCTCACGTTCTTAAAGACATTTTCACTTTGGCGTAATACTATAGGGAAAGTAGCACGATGAGGCAGATTATTTAATTTAACATTGTCTTTAGTGGGGATTTATTATTATTTTTTTTAATGACTACTACTAACTAAAGAGTTGACAATTAAATTACTGATTTTTTTAAATCCAAAAATTAGTATGAAAAAATGTGATTTTGATTATTTTAACTTTTTTCTCACAATTTTTTTAATAATTAAAACTTTGGATGAAAGGATTAAATTTAAATTTTTATTAATTTTAAAAAATAAATTCTTTACTATTACATATGTAATTCGTTTCTTCTCACAATTTAGCCACTCTTTTTTACTTTTTTATTTTATTTCTTCATATATAATTTTTGGTTCTCTTTAATCTTTCATTATGTTCCATCCCTAAAATTGATCATATCTGCTAATTAATAATACATTAACATATGCAAATCACTTTTTTTATATAGAAAAAGAAAAATTGGGATTTGCATTTGAAACATTTTAATACTTTAAAATCAATTTTATCGCTGAAATATCATTTAAATTAACTAATGCTTTAAAAAAATTAATTTAAAAAATTATTTTTTCAGATAATAAAAAAAAATATAGGTAATTAATTTTTTTTAATGTAGTTATTCTATTCATTCTATATTAATAGACACACTTTTTATTTTACAAAAATTAAAAAAATACAATTAATTTTTTTAAAATATAAAATTTAATTGTCTTTTACTAATTTATTCTTATATTTGTTAGATATATGTGTAAAATATGAGATATTATTTAATATTTAATGATAACAATGAACATTAAATAAAGATAAATTTGATAATTAAGCAATTACTGGTATTATAAAAAAAATATGTGGATTTTAATTTCAAACAAATAAAAAAGCAAAATGTGTCAATTAATAAGGAACGGAATGAGTATAACATTATCTAAAGGTGAAATTAAAAAAAAATGATTGCAAGAATTAAAAATAAAATGAGTAAGAATTGATTGTAAGATTGATTTAATCGTGATAAAAAAAAAAGAAAAAGCCAAATCTAAATGAGGATTTCTCGGAGTAAACTGCAATAGTTGCACATGGAAATAAACGTGATTAGTAATAATTAAATTGTAATTAACTTGCTAAACCCGCCACAACAGTAAACTTCCTTAATTTTGAAGCCCCTACTTTCTCTCCCTCCTTAACGCGGAAGCCATTGACAAACCCACCTCGCTATAAAACGACGTCACTTCAAATTTCTCTATCATTGCCAGAGAAGCCCAAGCTCAGCTCTGCGAGATCCACAGTCAGTTTCTTCTCTTCTTTTCTCTCCCGATTTAGCTATTTTTATTGGGAAAGCTGTTTTTATTTTGCGTTCTTTGATCTATGTTGTCTATGTTTGTATTATAGACTTATTTTGATATTATGAAGTTAATTTTCACATTATTTTATGTTGCGAAAAATAAGGCACCGGACAGAGCAAATAAGACCGCAGCTAAAATAAAGATAATAAGGAACAAAGAATTTTAACGAGGTTCGGCCAATTATGCCTACGTCCTCGGATGCTACTAAATATTATTTAACACGAAGTTAAATGATACAAGAGAGAAGAGAGCAAATGAATTGCTTGGGATTATGAAACTAAAACTAAGGGGGGGTATTTATAGTTGTAAAATTTTCCCTTTTTACTAATTGTTGGTTGGTTGCCTAACTTGGTTGGTTGCCTAACTTTGGTTTTGGTTGGTTGCCAAACTTGGTTGGTTGCCAAACTTGCCTAACCTTGATTTTTCAACAATCTCCCACTTGAAGATTTGATTGAGCATCAATCATATCTTCACACTCTTCTTTCTCTCTTCATGTTGCTTATGTCTTCATCAGGCCGCAAGAGGATCGACACCATAAAAACTTGTCAGTATTGATTGCCTTTGTCATGAAATCTGCTAGGTTATCTTTAGTATGAATTTTCTGCATATCTACTGTTCCTTCTTCCACTTTTTCACGAACGAAGTGGTACTGAACCCTTATGTGTTTGGTCTTCGAATGAAATGCTGGATTCCTTGCAAGATGCAAAGCACTCTGACTGTCACAAAACAAAGAAAGTTTCTCTTGTTTGTGCCCGAGTTCCTCCAATAGCATTTTTAACCATACTGCTTCTTTACTAGCTTGTGTAGCTGCTACATATTCTGCTTCTGTTGTTGACGTGGCCACAACTGATTGCAGTTTTGAAACCCAGCTTACAATTCCGCCAGCAAGTTTAAACACATAACCTGTAGTAGATTTGCTTTTATCAAGATCACCAGCATAATCTGAATCAACGTATCCACTGACAATAAAGTCTGATCCTCCATAACATAATGCAACATCCAAGGTTCCCTTTATGTATCTGAGAATCCTTTTAATAGCATTCCAATGCTCTCTACCAGGATTCGCCATGTATCGACTAACCACTCCCACTGCATGTGCAATGTCTGGTCTTGTACATATCATAGCGAACATTAAACTTCCCACTGCTGATGCATACGGTACTCGAGACATCTCCATCCTCTCTTCTTCATTGCTAGGACTCATCTTTGAGGATAACTTGAAATTAACAGGAAGTGGGGTAGAAATCGTCTTACAATCTTGCATGTTGAAACGTTGCAAGATTTTCTTCAAATAATTCTTTTGAGAAAGCCATATCTTCCTATTATTTCTGTCTCGGTGAATTTGCATCCCTAGAATCTTGTTTGCTGATCCCAAGTCCTTCATATCAAATTCCCTAGCCAATTGAGCCTTTAACTCCTTGATGCGATCTTTGTTGGGGCCTGCTACCAACATATCATCCACATACAGCAGCAAGATAATGAAATCATCTACACCAAACCGCTTGAAATATGCACAAGGGTCTGCATTTAGTCTGCTGTATCCAAGGCTCATGATAAAGGAATCAAATCTCTTGTACCAACACCTTGGCGCCTGTTTTAAACCGTACAGAGATTTGTTCAATCTGCAAATCAAGTTCTCCTTTCCTTTTTCTTCAAATCCTTCTGGTTGGAGCATATAAATTTCTTCTTCAAGATCTCCATGAAGAAATGCAGTTTTCACATCTAACTGCTCAAGATGCAAGTCATAAGTTGCACTCATTGCAAGGACTACTCGAATAGTAGTGAGACGAACCACAGGTGAGAATATTTCATTAAAGTCAACCCCTTCTTTCTGAGCATACCCTTTGACCACCAATCTAGCACGATATCTCTCAACTTGATTATCACCATTCCGCTTGATTTTGTAAACCCATTTATTGCCTATAGGTTTTCTCCCTTGCGGTAGTGACACCAAATCCCATGTCTTATTCTTATGAAGAGCTTCAACTTCCTCTTGCATTGCTGCCATCCACTGAGATACATCTGAACTAGTCATTGCTTCTTGGAGAGTTGATGGCTCTCCATCCTCAGTTAAAAGACAATATGCAACATTACCCTCCATAATGTAATCTGAGTGCCAATTGGGCAACCTTCTTGTTCGAGTTGATCGCCAATTAGTTGGAACTTCAGATTCGACTGGCTCCTGTTCTGGTACAGCTTCAGAAGAATCATTGGTTTCTGATTCTCCTTCTACATATACTTTTGTAGTCTCTGACTTTTCTTCACTTTCTGCTTGCTCTTGCTCTTGATCTTTATCTTCTATAAAGATAACTTCCCTGCTGATAATAACCTTGTGGGTAGTGGGATCCCACAGGCGATACCCCTTGACTCCTTCAGCATATCCCAAGAATATGCATTTTCTGGATTTTGGATCCAGTTTTGTAATTTCTTGGGCATTGTACATCACATAAGCAGGACTTCCAAATACATGGAGGTTTGAATAATCCACCGGTTTTCCAGCCCACATCTCCATTGGTGTCTTACACTCAATTGCAGTTGATGGAGCTCGATTCACCACATAACAGGCAGTGTTGACCGCTTCCGCCCAGAACTTCTTATCTAAGCCTGCAGTTCTCATCATTGCTCTTGTTCTTTCCAACAGAGTTCTGTTCATCCGCTCTGCCACTCCATTTTGTTGAGGAGTGTATGCCGTGGTAAATTGTCTTTTGATGCCTTCTTGTTTACAGAATTCATCAAATTCTCTACTGGTGTATTCTCCTCCATTATCCGTCCTCAAACACTTGATCTTTTGGCCAGATTCAAGTTCCACCCGCGCTTTGTAAGATTTGAAGACTGGAAACACATCTGCTTTCTTCTTGATAGGAAACACCCAACATCTCCTGGAGTAATCATCGATAAACGACATAAAGTAGTTTGCTCCTCCTAGGGATGATACTGGTGCTTGCCATACATCAGAATGAACCAATTCTAGAATGACTTTGCTTCTAAAATTTGATGTGTTGAACTTCAATCGATGCTGCTTGCTTACAATACAATGCTCACAAAAGGATAGTGAGACTTTTGTGAGACCTGGAAGTAGATTTCTCTCTGCAAGACTCTTCATTCCTTGTTCGGACATATGCCCAAGTTTCTTGTGCCAAGACATTGCACACTTTTCACTTGGACTGCTTGTGGCAACAAATGCATCTCCTTCTTGCAAAGTCTCTCCCTTTATCATGTATAAATTTGCAGCTATCTTTTCTCCCTTCATAAGGACAAGCGCTCCTCTTGATATCTTCAAGATCCCTTTCTCACCACTGAACTTGCACCCCAAGTCATCCAATTGTCCTAAAGACAACAGGTTCTTCTTTAGGCCCTCCACATGCCGTACATCTTGAATAGTACAAATTGTACCATCATACATCTTCAGCTTAATAGTTCCAATACCAACAATCTTCAAGGCATGATCATTGCAGCTGTATACAGATCCTCCAGAGATAGGTTCATATTGATGGAACCATTCTCTTTGAGGTGTCATGTGAAATGTTGCTCCTGAATCAAGAAGCCATACTTCTGCAAACCTTTTTCTGCCTTCATAAGTTGTTGCTGCTTCACAACATAGAGCATCTCCACCATCGGAACTACTTGCCATATTTCCTTGAGGATTGGAATCCTTTTTGTTTAGATTCCAACAATCCTTCTTCAAATGACCCTTCTTGCCACAGTTGTAGCATTTAATGTTCTTCTTACTCCTTGATTTGGACCTTCCCTGATTGTGGCTCCCACTTGGGCCACGTTCCGTTGATCTTCCTCTCATCACCGTCAAGACTTCTGCATGCTGTGAGCTTGCAAGCCTATCTTCTTTATTTTTGCGCCGACTCTCTTCTTCTAGAATAGATGCTGCAACATCATCGAAGACTAGAGAATCCGTATTATTTGTTAAATTGATGATGAGTTGATCATACGAATCTGGTAAGCTTTGGAGTAGAATCTCAGCACGTTCTTCTAACCCTATTTTGTATCCCAATGATGTGAGTTGGGAAAATAGAGTATTCAAGGTATTTAAGTGCTCCGTCACTGAAGTGGATTCTGCCATACGTAAAGTGTATAGTTTTCTCTTAAGAAAAATCTTGTTGTGGAGTGATTTTACCTCGTACAATCTGGTGAGATGATCCCATATCTCCTTTGCTGTCTTCTTCTCTTCTATACTGGACAACACTCCATCAGCTAGTGCTAGATGAAGATTAGCAATAGCATTCCGATCCATCTCGTTCCATTTATCATCTGTAATTTCTGTGGGCCTTTGGCTAATTGCCGCTAGACAATTATCCTTCGTCATAACTGCTTTGATCTTCAATTTCCACAGTGAGAAATTTCTCCCGTTGAATTTTTCGATCTCATATTTTGCCGCCATTGCTTCTATCACGAACTTCTCTGCTCAAAAATCAGCTTCCACTATTTCACGTGAATAGTAACCGTATAGATGAACAGTGATCGTATACGTGAACAGTGACCGTATACGTGAACAACCCAAGGAAAAATCTTTTCTGATGTGGAAGATCAGTTTATACTGCAACCACAGAGCATACTAAGATAGAACCTCGGCTCTGATACCACTTGTTGCGAAAAATAAGGCACCGGACAGAGCAAATAAGACCGCAGCTAAAATAAAGATAATAAGGAACAAAGAATTTTAACGAGGTTCGGCCAATTATGCCTACGTCCTCGGATGCTACTAAATATTATTTAACACGAAGTTAAATGATACAAGAGAGAAGAGAGCAAATGAATTGCTTGGGATTATGAAACTAAAACTAAGGGGGGGTATTTATAGTTGTAAAATTTCCCCTTTTTACTAATTGTTGGTTGGTTGCCTAACTTGGTTGGTTGCCTAACTTTGGTTTTGGTTGGTTGCCAAACTTGGTTGGTTGCCAAACTTGCCTAACCTTGATTTTTCAACATTTTATAGAATAATTTGTTGCTAATTATTCGCTAATAATGATAAGATTACTTGCTGTTGCTAAAATTCATCGTTAAAACTATAGATACTTATTTCCTATAATTAATCTTTAGGTCTAGAGAGCTTCATTTTTCAAAACAAGGAAAATAAAGGTCATATAAATGCTAAATGATGTATATCAAAGTAATTGTCTTTTTAACTATTTATTTTTCTCAAATATTTATCTTAAGCACTTTTAGAAGTTCTAAATTCTCTTATTTCCCACTTATATTATCACTCCTTTTAATTAAAAAGTCAACACTAAATTAAAAAAAATTGACCAAGTATTAAGTTCTATATTTTTGGGTTTTATAATTTGAATGAAAAATAGGGTTAATTACGTTTGTAGTCATCGAACTTTTAAACTTATAATCAAATAATTTGTAATACAAAAATCATCAAAATTCTATTTTATTCCAATTAAAGTAAAAATAATTTGAAAATTAATTTTTTATGTCAACAAAGTGATAATTAAACAAATCACATATAGTTGTCATGTTATTTTAACACAAATTAACTCTATAAATAAATAATTTTTAGTTACTTTGATTTTTTTAATGTACATGTTATTTTTTTTTTATGTTTACATGATGACGTGAAATTTTTTTCATCTAGTGGTTCAACTTATAAAAATTATTGGTTCTAAAATAACGTGATAATTATACGTAACGTGCTTAACTGTCACTCCGGTAATATAAAAAATTGATTTTCATATCATTTTTATTTAAATTGAAACAAAATAAAATTTTGATAATTTTTATATTACAAATTATTTTATTATGATCATTTGGTTATAGGCCCACAAATTTAATAAACATGGATGTAATTAACACTGAAAAATGTTAAACAGCAAATGAATTGAGACAGATGGAATCATAATTAGTGGATTTTTCTAAAAGCTCTCTCTTTTTCGTTTTGAAATATTATTAAAACTCAATTTTAACAAATAAAATAAAATAAATAGCACCCAAAATTCAATAGTTAAAGGGATCTCACGTTCTTGAAGACATTTTCATTTTGGCATAATATACTATAGAGAAAATAGCACGACGAGGCAGATTATTTAACATTGTCTTTAGTGGGGATTTATTATTATTATTATTATTATTATTATTATTATTATTATTATTATTATTATTATTATTATTATTATTATTATTATTAATTAATTAATTCATTAATTTTTTTATGACTACTACTAACTAAAGAGTTCACAATTAAATTACTGATTTTTTTATCCAAAAATTAAGATGAAAAAAATGTGATTTTGATTATTTGAAGGTTTTTTTTTTCCTTCACAAAATTTTTAATAATTACATCTTTAGATGAAAGGATTAAATTAAAATTTTTATTAACTTAAAAAAATTAAATTTTTAACTATTTAAATTACATTACATGTAATTCGCCTCTTTTCACAATTTAGCCACTCTTTTTAAAATTTTTTTTATTTCTTCATATACAATTTTTGGTCCTCTTTAATCTTTCATTTGGTTCCATCCTTTAAATTCTTCATATCTGCTAATTAATAACACGTTAACATATGCAAAATCACTTTTTTTCCCCTTCTTTTTTTTTTTATATAGAAAAAGAAAGAGTAGGGTTTGAATTTGAAACATTTTCATACTTTAAAATTAATTTTATCACCGAAATATTCATTTAACTTAACTAATGCTTTACAAAAAATTAATTTGAAAAATTATTTTTTCAGATAATAAGAAAAAACAAAAATATAAGTAATTAATTCTTTTTTTTAATGTACTCACTCCATCCATTCTATATTAATAGACACACTTTCTATTTTATAAAAATTAAAAACTACAATTAAATTTTTTAAAAATATATAATTTACTTGGTTTTTAGTAATTTATCCTTATATTTGTTAGATGTGTCGTGATTTTGAATTTGGCAATGGGTTTGCATTTTTTTTTTTTGGCGCGTCAGAATCTGATTTAGGTAAAATAATGACAGTGATAGGAATAGGAATTAGTAAATTTTGATGGGGAAAGATGAAGTATGGAAGTATAGCTTTTGAAAGTGATTTAGTCAACACTGAAATAATTGGATATTTTGAGTGGTGAATTTAGCTAAGTAGAGTAGTGTAATATGGATAGGTTGATAATTTGCGAATCCAAGTGTATGGAAAGTGAGTTGTTCATCATGTTTAAAGTAGAGGTTTACTGGTGATTAGATTATTGATATGCTAATTGGCGGAGAATATGATTTGGTGTGATTAAAGTTGATAAAAGTTATGCATATTTGTCCAGTTGCTTGAGCTCGATTCCACAAAGTTTGCTCATGTATTTTAAGCTGTTTGAGAGTATTGCATATTGTAATAAACCGTAGAGCATTTCATTGGTTCTATTTTCTGCTGCTTAAGAATAGACAGCCCTTGTAGTTTTTGGTGGACTTTCAATTTTCTGGATTCAGTCTGCTCTGTCTCTAGAGTTGAAGAATTCACAACATATTGCAATTAAAAGTTAGTCTGGTATAAACCTTTTGTTCTGGTATAACTTTTTAAGAGAAGGCTGCTAACTGTGAAGGATCAAACTAGTTTTGGGGCATGTTGGGGAAGTTCAATGAATTTGTGCTTCAATTTCCTTTGTGTTTTCTGTTGTATAGTTTGTTAGTGACTTTGAGGTGGACTTGAAATTTACAGAATGTTTGTAGGAAAAGTAGTTCTTGTATGCAGTCTAGTATGCTTGTATGATCATGTCTTATAATTTCACTTTACCTGCTACTTCTTTGCAAACTCTCTTTTGAACTGTAAAAAAAAAAAACTTGGTGAACTTTCAAAATGGAGCTAGTGATAGAGATAGAATTATCAGAAGAATCATGTACAGCTTGCAAGTATTGAATAGCTATGTGTTAATAATTCGTTTTTGAATTTCACTTGTACAGAAATAATTGCTGTTGTGGCTTATATTGTTGGTAATGGTTTTGGTCATAGGTCAATAAGTTGCTAATGTTTGCAGAAGGCTTTTTCTTTTCTTTTTTGTCTCCCTGCTGTCCTTGTGTTTTGGTGTTAGCAGTCCTTGGTGACTGTTTTCATTTAGAAGTGGGCTGTTGCAGAGTGTGATGGGTATTCTTTGTATATACTATTTCTATTGGCAATAAAAGTTATTTGAAAAAAAAAAAAAAGAAAACTCTCCTTTTGAACTAAACTAACAATATGATTTTAATCCTAGCAGACCTATTCCTTGTTAGATGTCTGTTGATGTGGAGAATCCTAAGGTTGGTGAAAACCAGAATGGTTCAAGCGCCTCAGCTCAGGCAACCTGGTACAGTGGCTTACTCCATCAAACCTCTGTGTATGGTATAGCTGGTGGATATTGCATTTCAGCATCTCTGCTCTCCATAATCAACAAATGGGCTGTCATGAAATTCCCCTATCCTGGGGCTTTAACTGCTTTACAGTATTTCACTAGTGCTGCAGGTGTTCTTATATGTGGATGGTTAAAACTTGTGGAGCATGACCGACTTGATCTTTTAACCATGTGGCGGTTCCTACCTGCAGCTATCATGTTCTATCTGTCCCTCTTTACCAACAGTGAACTCTTGTTACATGCGAATGTTGATACCTTCATTGTGTTCCGCTCTGTAGTCCCCATATTTGTAGCAGTAGGAGAAACACTGTTCCTGCACCAGCCATGGCCTGCATGGAAGACATGGCTCTCACTTGCCACCATTTTTGGTGGAAGTGTACTCTATGTTCTGACAGATTACCAGTTCTCAGTCACAGCTTACAGTTGGGCTTTAGCTTATTTGATAAGCATGACTGTAGATTTTGTGTACATTAAGCATGTTGTGATGACCATAGGTTTAAATACTTGGGGTCTTGTTTTGTACAACAATCTTGAAGCCCTCCTACTCTTTCCATTGGAATTGCTTATAATGGATGAGCTGAAGAAGATAAAGCATGAGATCACCAATGAATCAGATTGGCACTCTTTTGGAGTGGTTCTGCCTGTTGGCTTATCATGCTTGTTTGGTCTATCCATATCTTTCTTTGGATTTTCATGCCGGAAGGCAATTTCTGCAACAGGATATACTGTTCTTGGTGTGGTGAACAAACTATTGACCGTGATAATCAATCTGGTTATTTGGGATAAGCATTCATCATTCATTGGGACAGTAGGGCTTCTAATTTGTATGATAGGTGGAATTATGTATCAACAGTCCACAACTAAGCCTAAGCCTGTGCCACAAGTAAAAGCAGAAGAGACCGAGGATGAACAACAAAAGTAACTGGAAATGCGGGGCAATGTAGAAGGCAATAATGTAAAAGGCAAAGATATTGAAAGAATTTTCTGTTTTATTCTGAAATTAATATCCAGCAATCTGAATTTGTTCAATAAAAAATACTAAATCGTTGAACAAATTGCATTGCTGTAAAGTTGGAATTGGTTGCTTTCTAAGCTCTAGAAACATAAATCTTTAAAAAAAGAAAAAACCCAAAATGGATTAAATTAAAACATTGGCAAATTATGAACATATGCTCAGAACTCACTAACTCAGTGATGGTTAGATATACAAACCTAACTACTCACTGACTCATTCATGATTAGTTGAACAAGATAAAGATTCAGACTTCTACTGTATATTCAAGGCTATCATCAACTATGTGCGTGGTTCGCTGCTCAATAGTATGCGGTGCGCTTGACGGTTTTTGCTCACAGCTATACGCTTGAATACCGAATTAACTCTCAAATTAATAAAGGAAAAAAAAAAGAAAATTAGAAATTCAAAGAGAAAATAACCTTCAAAAACTCAAAACAATTCTTGACGGAAGACCAACTTTTTCTTTTCATCTTTAAATCCTTCAGAGCACTTTCTCTTCTATAAGACTCCAATATATCATCCTTTTGCTTTATTTCAATAGCACCCATGTCTTGAGTACCAAAAAATATGTCTTCCTTTATACAATTTGATGATATATTCATTGGCTCAAATGTTTTTCTCAGCTTCATGTAGCTCCGGTTGCCGCCAACTGGAACACCGGAGACGCTGCCGGAACCATAATCAGCATGGCAAACCATGGTTGGTGATGAGACTTTGAATTCTGCAATACAAGAAATTAGTATTGTTAGAAGAATGAATTTAATTGTGATCATAATGAAATAAAATAATGCTCATTATTAGATATTAAACAATGCTTAATTGCAACTGATTTTTATATTATATCGTCAATTATACTTCCATTTAAAAAATTAAGTGGCTTATGTCATTGTTCTAAATAATATAGAGAAGGCCACTCATCAATTTTTTAAAGAAAACAAAAACAAATATAATAAAATTAAAAAGCCAAAAATCAATCAAACTAAATTATAAATGGAAATATACTTTTATTTTTAAGCTATTCGAGCTGGTTAGTTAATATTCCCCTTTTTCTCATTTTCTTTTTAATTTTGTTCACCTCGATTACAAGAAATCATCAATTGCCATTGCAAAAACACAGAATAGTGTGGAAAAAATGCTTAGAATAAGCAAAAATATGCAAATGAGGTAAAGAAAAAACACAAGAAAATTTACAGAGAAGGAAAGAAAAAAATAAAATAAAATAAAAAAGAATATATATAAATACAATATTGAATGCTATACCTGTATTCAGAAATGGAAAGAAGAAGCTTTTAAAATTTTTTTCCGTTGTATTTTCAAAAACTTGTATCTGACTGTCGTATCAAATTAGATTTAATTATTAGATATAATGAGGATATAAGTTGTTCTAATAGATTATGATAATATCTGATTTTTAAGTTTCCTTCAGTAATTAGAACTCCAGTCTAACTTAACCACTCTATATTCCTTCTATCTTATTGATATTGCTTGATCACTATAGATTTTTTTTAAAGAATATTCCTTTTATCAATTTAATTTTTATAAAAACGTTTTATCAGTTAATTCAGCTAAAATGGTGTCAAAATGTTACATCAGACAACTAAAATATTAATTTTTTTTAAAGGCTTAATACCTTTTTCTTTTCTCCTAAATTTATATTTAATTGCATTGTTAATACGTAAATTTTTATTTATTTTTAATCACTAACTTAACGTTAAATAACTGTAATTAAAAATTATGAGGAAAGCTCAGGAATTTATCAGTGCGTAAGAAACACACGATGTTGACGTGAAGTCAACTAATGCATGCTTGACACGTGGCATGATGAAATCAGCCCCTCTCAACATGACGTCGTTTTTAACCTCCTTTTCTCTCCCTCATTTACCTTTTCTCTCTCGATTTTTCTTCTGCCCTTCGATTCCAGCAGACTCGTCGGTGGAGATGTGCAGCGCCGGCGTCGTGGTAGGCTGTGGGTGCGCGCGCGTTGGTGGAAATCGTTGGTGGCGGATCTGGTTGGTCATGGCTACGTCGCTGTTGGTCGCAGAGGGCTGTTAGTGGATCGTCTCCTCCTCCTGTATTTCAGTTCTTCTCCTCTTCCTCTGTCTAAGCATTGGAAGGGTGTTAAACACGATTACTGCGTTATCTCAATGGAACTATTAACTATGAATTTTTTATTTTTTCCCCGGCATTCTACTCTTTCATTGCAGGCTTTTTCAGACAGTGGCTGGGTTGGTTGCCCAGATGATCGACGTTCTACCAGTGGTCTTGCTGTCTATCTTGGTGCCAATTTGGTTTCTTGGCAGTCAAAAAAGCAACCCACTGTTGCCCGTTCTTCCACAGAGAGTGAGTGTAAGGCTTTTGCTAATACAGCTTCTGAAATAATTTGGATTCGCTCATTACTTGCTGAACTTGGTTTTCCTCTTGCTTCGGCTTAAATATGGTGTGATAATCTGGTTTTTCGTGCTCGTACTAAGCATGTTGAATTGGATTATCACTTCATCCTGGAACAAGTTCAACGGCAGCAATTTGATGTTTGGTTTCTACCCAGTGAAGATTAGTTAGTTGACATTCTTACCAAGCCTCTTGGTCCGCGACTTTTTAGCTTCATCGAGACAAGCTTCGTTTGGTCTCTGCTGAACCTTCAGCTTGAGAGAGTATTAAGGAATATATTTATTCTATTTTCTGTATTTGTTTATTTATATAGTTACTTGTGTTTCACTAGAGTTAGGACTCTGTCTGTAAGTCTCTTTGTAAAGCTAATATTATGAATAAGACTATATTTGGTATGACATAATATAATATAATGGAATGAGAAATGTAATAAAGTAAGAAATGTAATGATATGAAATGAAATTATAATTAAATTACTATATTTGATTGCATAGTAATGTAATGTGAGTATTAATATATTTCTATATTTGGTTGGATTATATACCTGTATTGAGATATAATTAAATATATTTATAATTATAAATTAATTTTTTATATGATTAATTTTTTTATTTTTTATGATTATTTTATATTATAAGCATAGCAACTTGTTTCAGCAAGAAACTGGAAGAGCTCCTAAGCCTAGGAATTTTCTTATATTATATTTATAATTATCAACAGTTTTTTATGATTATTTTATATTATATGAAATCATTAAGCATTTAAATTATTTTATATACTTATTTGGATATTGTAATTTGAAATTAAGGTTTAATTTGAAAGAAGTTAATTGAAAGGAATTCATGATTTAATTTGGAAAAGAGATGAAGAAATTGAAAAAAAAAAGAAAAAAATCCAATTAACTTTAGAAAGATGAGAAATAATGTAATAAAAAATAATATAGTATTTTATGAATGAAAAAATACATTAACATATATATTGAGAAATACATAAATATTTATCATTACAATACAATATAAAAAATTTAAGTTACTAAACCAAAAAATTATTACATTTCTCATCACATCATATTATATCATACTAAATATAGCCTAAGTGTTTATATAAGCTGTGAATTAGGGTGAAAAATTATGTATATCACTCTCCGCAAAAAGGGAAAAAGAAAAGAGGAAATTACATAGAATACCACTTTTTTAACTTTCATTTTTAAAAATACCTCCTTCAGTTTTTAAGTTTTAAAAATACCATTTTTTAAATTTATGTTTTTAAAAATACCACTTTTAGTTTAAGACACAACTACTAAGTAAACGTCAATTAGGCATCGAAGTCTATTATATTCACACAGACGAGAAGTGTCTGTGATGCCGCTAAATACAACCTAGGATGCAAAAATAAAATGGAACTAAATCGCAAAAACAACACTGTGTACAACAAAATCAAAAGCCCCAAAACAAGTGTTAGCACTGTAGCTCGATATCATCCAAAACACACGCAAGAACACATATCAAAACATAGACGATGGATCATAAAAAAAGAACAAATAGATCAGATCACAAAAAAGTGCTTAAACAAGCAAATCAGATAAAAACAGGAAGAGAAAGAAGAGAATAGGAGATATACTGAAGCCGTTGTCAACGAGGTAGTTGAAGGTGTGGCCATCGCAGTTATAGGTGAATTTATTGTTGGTAGCCGGAAGTTTCTGAAGGCACTGAGCAGCTATGCTAGTGAAATTGCAGGTAAACTCAGTGTAATCGGCCATAATCACCGTCCCTCTGGCCACAAAGTTGTAGATCAACGATTGTTGCCCCATCTAATCTCCACTGCCACAACAAAAGTAAACCCTACCCCTAGAGGAGAGAGAGAGAAAGAGATGGGGGAGTTGATTAGGACTTTGTTGCAGCAGAGCAGAAATGAATTTGAAGAAATGAGCGATTTTATTGTGGGTAGAGAGAGAGAGGTTGGGTATAGTCAATGAAGTTTCTTAGTAATATGAGGGGAACTTGCAAAGGTTGGGTATAGTCAATTAATTCATTGTAACTTTTCTGTTCTTTCCAAGATTGCAATTTCTTGTATGGGATTCATTTCTTTTTAACTTGCCATATGCCATTTTACTAATTAATTAGGTATTAACTTGCCTAAATTATAAGGAGATAGCCTCACAGTAGACCTAGTAATTCAGTTGTGGGCGCATTTTCAAGAAGTTTTGCATCATTTTTAGTTTATCTTGCTGGCACATGATTTCTGACCTAACACGTGATAGGTTTGAAAAACGTAATATTATTAATATGTAATTATGTATACCACCACAGTAGAGTGACCAAGACTCAAGGATTAGGAGAATACTTATATATAATACTTTTTTAATATAAAATTTAAAAAATAACCAATATTTATTATAATAATCTACTTTCATTTATAATTATAAATAATAAATACAATCATTACAAATTATAAAAATGTAAATTTATAACAGTCGATAAAATTGTTTTTTATTTTAGAAGCATCAAATGATTAGCAAACAAATAATATAAATTGATAAAATAATATTAATAATATAAAAATAATGGGATAAAAACTATTGATTCAGTTTAATAATATTAATAAAAAAAGGCAATCGTATAAATTATACATGTATGTGATTTCCCTTTTCTCCGACAAGAGATCATTAGGTACAGTGAGTTTGTGACGACTTGTTATAGGATCTTGTATTCTCAAGCTACTACTGAATCATGTACTAATTATAGTGCACTTGGACTGCAACACAAACAACTGAATTTTTATTTATTATTTTTACTTTTTATGAATGATAATCAAAATTAAAATTTATTTTTTATTTTGGTATACCACCGGTATACCAGGTATACCGTTGGTATACCAAAATTCAGAATACTATTTTCAATTCTGGATTTTGGTATACCACCGGTATACTATGTATACCATCGGTATACCAAAATCCAGAATTGAGATTGACAATTAGGATTTTGGTATACCATTGGTATACCGCAGGTATACCAAAATCCAGAATTGAGATTGGTAGTCTGCATTTTAAGGTATACCGAAATCCAGAATTAAAAATGATATTCCGGATTATGATATACCACCGGTATACATGGTATACCGTTGGTAGACACTACAAAAAAACTGCCAATTAGCGACTAAAATTAGCGACGGAAAATTAGCGACGGCTAAGTTTCCGTCGCTAATTTTGTGACAGATTAGCGACTGTTTTATAATTCCGTCGTGAGAAGGATATTTTCTATTTTTGCGACGAAATAGCGACGGAATGAATAAACAGTCGCTAATTATTGGCGAGAAGTATAAGCGCCATTTTTTTGCGACGGAATTAGCGACGAATATTTCCGTCGCTAAATTTTATTATTTTTTATTCATAAATTAGTTCCAGAAAATTTAGCGACGGAAATTTTAGTCGCTAATTTTGGAGGGAAAATCTAGCGCCTTTTTTGCGACGGTTTAGCGACGGAAGTATTTAGTCGCTAATCCATCGCAAATAAATTAAGAAATAATTTTTCTTTAATTTCACTCACATGATTTATATATAGTTTTAAGTAATTTTAATATAGATCATATGAAATAAATATTTTATTTTGTAACAGAAAATTAAAAATTATTTTATAAGTTGATAATAATTTTTTATCAATTATACCAAAATCTAAAGTTATTTATTTAGAAAACTTATATTTTTAATAATAATAATAAACTAATTGTTACGATTATTATATATTTGCGTGTTCAAGATTAAAAAAATAAATATTTATAAAATAGTAATATAAAATTTATTATTTCATTCAAAATAATAATTAAAAAATTTGTAATTAATTTTTATTTTATAAAATTTAAATCAAATATTAAATTATTAGGAATTCTATTGATTTTTTTATCAATTATCCCCAAATATAAACTTATTTATTTAAAAAATTATATTTTAATAATAATAATAAAGTAATTGTTATAATTATTATATAGTCATATTATGAAAAATAATAAATATAAATATTTATATAATAATAATATAAAGTTTATTATTTCATTTAAAATGATTATGAAAAATTAATAATTTATTTTTATTTTGTTAAAATTTTGAGCAAATTTTAAATTATTAAAAAATTTAAAATATATATTTATAAAATTATCCTTGAATACAAGGATAAAATGATGAAATTTGGTAGGGGCATTTTAGTAATTTCAAAAATTTATCCTACATATAAAAATAACATTTTATATTCTCTCACATCTCTCCACCGTTTCAATTTAATGCGTATATGATTTTAAGCTTAATTTATTATTTAGTTGAATAAGACAATAGAGTTCAATCCAAGACTTAAACTCATACAAGTCAAAATGAATAAATTTTCTAATTTAATTTCTTCAATTTAATTTCTATTATTTTTATAAATGAATAAATTTTCTAATATATATATATATATACACACACACACACACACACACACATACAAATTGAACAGCTTTTTATACGGAATAGTGTAAGTAAAGATTCAATGGTTAAGTATTTGCCGTTAGATCGGCCTGATTTTTGGTGAGTACATTCGAAACTCCTTGTTGTTAATTTTGAATGGTAAATATTAGTTTTTAAGGTCTGTAAGTTTAATTTTTGTTGCAAAAAAGAGGTTGTTTTTTTGAATTTTTTACGTAATGACCAGTTTTGTATACGAAAATGATCGAAGAATCATTTGCCGTTAGATTGGCCTGATTTTTGGTGAGTACGTTCGACACTCCTTGTTGTTAATTTTGGACGGTGAAGATTAGTTTTTAAGATCTGTAAGTTCAGTTTTTGTTGCAAAAAAGAGGTTGTTTTCTGGATTTTTTACAAAATGACCAATTTTGTATGTGAAGACGATTGAAAAATTATTTGCCGTTAGATTGGCCTAATTTTTGGTGAGTACGTTCGAAACTCCTTGTTGTTAATTTTGGACGGTGAAGATTAGTTTTTAAGATCTGTAAGTTCAGTTTTTGTTGCAAAAAATAGGCTATTTTCTGGATTTTTTACATAATGATCAATTTTGTATATGAAGACGATCGAAAAATTATTTGCCGTTAGATCGGCCTAATTTTTGTTGAGTACGTTCAAAACTCCTTGTTGTTAATTTTGAATGATGAAGATTAGTTTTTAAGGTCTTTGAGTTCGGTTTTTGTTGCAAAAAAAGAGGTTGTTTTCTGGATTTTTTACATAATGACCAATTTTGTATGTGAAGACGATCGAAAAATTATTTGCTGTTAGATCGGCCTAATTTTTGGTGAGTATGTTCGAAATTCCTTGTTGTTAATTTTGAATGGTAAAGATTAGTTTTTAAGGTCTGTGAGTTTTGTTTTTGTTGCAAAAAGATGTTATTTCTGGATTTTTTACTTAATGACCAGTTTTGTATACGAAGACGATCGGAAAATCATTTGCCGTTAGATTGGCCTGATTTTTGATAAGTACGTTGAAAACTACTTGTTGTTAATTTTGAACAGTGAAGATTATTTTTTAAGGTCTGTAAGTTCAGTGTTTGTTGCAAAAAAGAGGCTATTTTTTGGATTTTTTACTTAATTGAGTGGTATGGAAGACTATATATATATATATATATATATATATATATATATATATATATATATATATATATATATATATATATATATATATATATATATATATATATATATATATATATCATTAAAAAATTTAAAATCCCCAAATCAAATATTTGGTTAATTTTTCTATCCACAAAATGTTGAGTTTGCAAAACTATGCGTAAACACGTTACATGTTTAATTGAAATATATATTAAGAAATATTTGCAATTATTTTCATGTTTAATTAGACATTCTAATAATTATGAATGCTAAATGTATTGAATTTAAATATATTGAAAACGTATTAATCAATTTGACCGATTTTAAAATTTTGGTCTAAAATAAAAGTTAGAGAGATTAGTGCAATTTTTGCAACTATAATTTTTCTCTTAGTTTGAAAATGCCCTTAATATTTTTAATAGTAAATTTTTATCCCAGAAAATATTAAAAAAGGTCAGTTTTTATCATTAAAAATACTGAAATAAATTATTTTTGCCACTGAAAATACTAAATTGATAATTTTTTTTTATCTTTTTTGTATGAAAGTCTTAACTAATAAAATAAAATGTACCTAGTAAAAAAGTGATAAATCAATATTACAAGAATCAAATAATATACATGTGATAAATATTAAAATTTTTATTGATTTGTTCTTTTAATCCGTGTAACCATTAATTTATTTATTTTTTACTGGATATCATCTATTATTTTCGAAAAAGTAATACAAATTGACCATTTTAATATATTTAATAAAAAATAATAAACATTTTAATAGTTTTAAGGGTAAAAACTGTCAATTTTAATATTTTTTAGTGGCAAAAACTGACTAAAAATTATAATATTTTCTGAGTAGAAAAAAAAACTATTGAGTAAAAAAATGCCTAAAACCAAAATTAAATCAAAAGTCGTAAGATTTTAGTAATTAAATTTGAATTATGAGAGGGAAATAGTGCCGTTTTGGAGGGAACACATCAAATTTGAAGCAAATGCTGTATAAACAATGTGACAATCTCAAAACAGCGTACCCCTCGCTTTTCTATTCTCTCATATTGCCTTTTCCCTTGCTTTGTCGTTTCCTCATCAAACACTTATTTTATCTCATCCTGCGTCTCTCCCAGCCCACGATATACAGTCCGGCGACATTCTGGTGGTTATTCCAGTCACAAGCTACCGTGAATCGAAAGGTAGAACCTTGTCCGACTTTGAAATTTCCTATCAGCTGGTGTTATCTCTCAAAATTTTGTGATACCAATGGGTAATTAGGTTTTAACTGCTTTGGGCAAAAATTAATGTTGACGGGACTGCTCTTGTTGTTTACTTGCACTATTTCGCAAAGATTGTTCAGGTTATGAAGATTGGTCCTGATAGAGTTGAGGAGCAATTCGAGAGGTTGAAAGAAGTAAGTAATTTGGATGATTAAATTGTTGAAAGCCCTATTTTATATATTTAGTTAGTTTTTGGCTAATTTCGAGTTTTAGTAGTATTTCTTCTGTTTCCGATGATAGGTTATGGATTCATCGTGTTTAAATTTGAGTTCTAGGGATGGGTTTTAGATCGACCACTCGGTACATTATGAGCAAATTAGGAATTTTCTTATAGTATTGAAACCGATGGCTTCTTTTTTTTAGTCAATTTTTGAGGTCTTCAACCCATAAAATTTTGAAACTAATCAATTGCCTGTTGAACCAGAGTGTTTAGGCCAAACAAAACTTCAATCAAATCGTCATAAATCAACTAAAGAAGCACTAAATTGTGGATAAAAGTTGGAAGATACGGATGCTCTTCTGCTACGCCATTATGAATCTTATAAAAATCTGATTTAGTTAGTAGATGGTATGGTTGAATACTAAGTAGATATGGAGTTTGAAATTTCTGGAATTTTCTACAACAATGTATGTCAGTCTACTCCTCTGCTGTCAGATTGATTTTTCACATAATAGTAGGCTACTCAATTTTCACCAAGAATGCTATAGATGAAGTTTTTATGAAATTGGTCTTTTGGCAGTGAGTATTCGATGCAGCTTAATGCTTCACGGATAAAAGTTCTTCAAGCCCAAGATGACTTGGTTAAAGTCAGTCAAGATCATCATTTGTACAAAAAGCTTGTGAAAGATCTGACAGTTTAGGTCTGTATTAAACTAGTTTTTTTTCCTAATCTACTTAATGGATGGATAGATTTACACGAAACCATTTCAATAAATAAAAATTATTCTTTTGTATAGACGCCGGTGTTGATATCTCTAGCAATCCAACATCATCATGATGACCAGATTTTTAAATCATTATGTGGTTCATAGCTTAGTTTGCAATCACTGTGGTGCTTGAAAATAAATTGCTAATGCCATATCAGACTGTGTTTCATAATAACAATCTCATATTTGCAAACATGAATTTTAGCATGATCTCTCTCTCTCTCTCTTTCTCTTTATTATTATTTTTTTCCCATGGCAGTGTTTGGTCAGCCTGAAGGAGCCTGCTATCTTGTTACGCTGCCGGAAAGATGACCTGCATTTGGTGGAGTCTATCCTAGATTTAGCAAAGCAGGAATATGCAGAGAAAGTAAATGTTCATGAACCTGAAATCCTAGTTGACAAAAATATCTACCTTCCACCAGTTTCTAGCCACCATAACTCTCATGGTCCTTACTGGTAATTTCACCATTTTATCCTAATGGATGTAGTTAGTTATGTATCATTTGCTATTTGTATGAGAATATCAGAAAATTAGCTATTGTTTGGGCTGGGTTTCTTTTAAATTTCTAGTGGACAACATGCTTACGTAACTCTTTTATGATTTTCTAAGGAGTTCCACCATTGCATTTTATATGGTTAATTGTAGAATAGCTTGCTGATAGGGCTTGAAATTAATCACATAATTATTTATAAGTGAATTTATGGTAAATTTTTCAACAATTTATTTTTCAATATAAACTAGCATGCAATATAAGAAGAGTTTATTTTCAATTTTATTACTAAACTTATTTTTAATTATGTTCATAGCTGGAAATTATTGCTTTGCAGTAATTGTAGAAACTAGTGAGGTAAGAATAAGAGTCACTACTCTATTGATAAAAGGATAAATTTGATAAGACTTTAACCATTAACACGAATAAATAGTTAATAATTCCTTAAAATCAAATCATCATTTTCCTTAAGGACTTAAATTAGGATTACTGTAACAAAATTATTGGACGAAAATGGGATGTGAATTGAAGAACAAAAAGTATAACGGAAGAAATTAATAGAAGGTAAGAGAAAGCAAAAAGGGAAAGAAGAAGATTGGAGCTAGATTTTGTCTTGATGGGTAACACAAGTAGGAATGCATCTTCATCTGAATATACAAAATTATGATTGTATAACTTATTTTTAATTACATACATCTTCATCTTTATCTACTCATTAGACTTATCATAAGCATCTCTGGGAAATATGGGTGGTCCTCCACTTCTTCTAGTTCTTGGGCATTTTCTTCTAAATTCTGAAAAAATATCATTAAAAAAAACCTCGAAATGAGTTTATATTTGTTGGTTATCTTATTATATTTTATTACTTGAAAGTAAATCTCAAACTTTTGTCTGGTTGACAGAGCTACATGGAAATATGACAATGAACCATTTCTTGCTATAAGATTGGATTATTTTTTCTTTTGGCATCATGTATATACTTTCTTGTTGTCTTTTGTGTAGGTGTTGGATGATGATGGACTTGCTGCACCTGGAGAAATCATCTTAACTGCCCTCTTAGAGTTATGAAGTGTTGTAACTGAGCATCTTATAGCTGCTGTGCATTCTTCCCTTCGATATATTATTGTATTACTAGATAAGATTAAAAAATGAAATGATTAAATCCTAGTATTTGCTTCACTAAGTACACTAGTGAAGGGCTCCTTAGTTTATAAGATTAAGGATAATATTATGTAATGTTTCAAATTATTATCTATATATGTGTATTTTGGAACATATTTTGATTTGGAATCAATATATATTTATATGTGATCATTGCTGTTTACAGGTTGAAAATAAATAAATAAATAACGATATTTGTATACAGGATTAAAATTTTAAAATACAGCAAAAGAAAAATTCAATTAATAATTTAGCGACGGATTTGCGACAATATAATTTCGGAAATAATTAGCGACAAATATTTCGTCGCTAAATTTTACACTAAATTTGTATTTAGCGACGGAAAATTCAGTCGCTAAATATTATTATTATAATTCGGCGACTAAATAGGAATATAAATTAGCGACGAAAACAAAAACATTTGCGACGAAATATTCCGTCGCTAATATATTAGCGACTGGCCTATTAGCGACTGTTCGTCGTGGCGTCGCTAATTTTAATTAGCGACGAAAATTGGTATTTAGCGACGGATTTTTCCGTCGCTAATATGCAGTTTTTTTGTAGTGAGACTAGGTATACCAGGTATACCATTGGTATACTAGGTATACCAGGTAGTATACCAGATATACCACCGGTATACCTAAATGGTTGGGTCTAAATCCTATCAAAAATATAATCCAGCATAATAATTGTTTAGCTTCTTTGAAATCTTAAATAAATTGATATAAAAAGTAAGCAAATATATATTCTCCACATAAACTCTCAAACATAAGGACTTGATTGTATAGCCAAATACTTTATCCACAAATTAATCTACCGAAATATATATAATATAACTCATTACCAATATCAATATTAAACCTTAATAATATAACAAATTAATTATACAAATAAACCTAGAGACGTAGTAACTGTGGTAATTGCTTAAGTAATCATTATTCTCGAAATATTTTATTTTAAAATAGCAACTACAAGAAAACAAATGTTCATATGGTACATCCCTAGAAGTATACAAGCTAAATATGGAATAATCATTAAGTTCATAAAAAGAAGAAGAATTTCTCTGTTCCTAAACTGTTTAGAGATAACAAAGTCACAACAAAGACAAAACGAGAGATCTTTCCTACATCAATTCTGATCTCTCGTCTCATCATATCTATCTTTTGCTTGATTAGAAACATCAATCAATTAAATCAATGTTTCTTCAAGAGTGCAGCTCTCAATTCAGCCACATCAATCTCCTCGGCAACGTTTTCAGGTTTGTAGAATCCAGTGCGGGGATCCGGAACCCAGGCGACCTTCTCGGTTTATCATGTGGAGTTTTGGTTAGGGTTCGGTAAGCAACCTTCCAACATTTTATAACACTTAGCTTATGGATTTCGCTCTCATCTTTCGTTATTTTCTTTTTCTTTATTATCTCATTAATATTAATTGTTTTCACACAAACTTAATTCATTAACATCACCATCACTTCAAAATATTTTCAATAAAATATATATTCAAGCTCTCCCCCTTAACTTTCACTTGCTTCTGTTTCTAATGTGGATATAAAGGTGCTAAAATTCCTCTCACCCTGTAAACTCCAGCTCAAATACAGAAGAAATTAGCAAGCACACAGACCGAGGCAAGCCTTTGGGAGTTCTCTCTTCACCTAGTTGTTCCAATTGTTCTCGTAAAGTGGCAACATACTGCAATGTTCCATTGTTTACATATGAATGAAAATTAGATTCCTAACTGAAAGATAGAAATGATGGATTTGAGATCATCCAAGGTGCTAACACGAATTAAAAGAAACTAAATTTACATGACAAAAGAGCATAAATTAAAGCGAGAGCTACAGGCACAATAAAAAGGGTAGCTTGAGTCCCAAGATCTAAGAACATACATGTATAAGCTTTTCTTGATTTTCTTGCTTTGATGCAGCTGCAAGCAACCTCCCCAGGTTTATTTCTGTTTTACTGGTTCCCATTACAAGATCCTGCAGCGTCAACAAAAAAGAAACGTATGTCAAGATCAGAACCAACCCTTGCAAAAATCAGAACTACACTATAATGTAATAATACATAAAAAGCATTTATTTAATACTATAAGAATCTGCTAGATATAAACTGAACCTTATAAATCTCAGTAAGTTCATCCAACCATTAACCCTAAATTAATTCAGAATATGGGAATCAATCAATTAAATCAATGTTTCTTCAAGAGCGCAGCCCTCAATTCAGCCACACCAATCTCCTCGGCAACGTTTTCGGGTCTGTAGAATCCAGTGCGGGGATCCGGAACCCAGGCGACCTTCTCGGTTGATCTAACCTTCTCCTCCCCTGTTTTCTTAACCGCCGCACTGGTTCTTGCCGCAGCTCCACCTTTAGCGGCTTGTGACGCCGCAGCTGCAGATGAAAATCCTCACTTGTTGATTGTGTTAATGACGAACGAAGAAAGAAGCTTAGCGTTTGAGAGAGAGGGAGCCATATCGAAGCTTGGCTACTGCAGAAATTCTTGTGTTCTTCTCTGAAAGAAAACTCCTCTGCAGTAGCTTTGCTTTGAGTGATTGAATCTTTAGGTTCTCTCCGTTTATGTGGAAGAAAGAAGCTATGAGTGTAGAAGAGAGTGGTGAGAGAGTTTATACAGAGGAGGGGAGTTTAAGTTAAATTAAAAAAATGGTATTTTTAAAAATGAAAATTTAAAAAAGGTATTTTTGAAAGGGAAAAAAAGAAGGGGGTATATTTAAATTTAACACTTTTTTTGGGTAGTTTTATAAAACTCCCAAAAGAAAAAACCACGTCTTCCACGTATCCACAGTTTAATTTGTTTTCTTCTCTAAATTAAACTCCAAATTCCATGTGTGTGGAAGAAGAATGGCCATAAATTCCTACTTAAATTAGTATCATTTATTAAATTAAATTGTGTTTCAAATGAACTACAATCATTGGATTTACATGGTTGCAACTTATTTGGCCAATTGAGTAATAGTCTAAGCAACTTAAGCCAATTTGTCAATTCTCAGCCTTCGTGGGAATAAGTTTGATGGTCATATACCTAAAGAACTTTGTAATTTGAAATCTTTGCAGATCTTGGACCTTTCTCACAATTCTTTATCTGGGAACATTCCCAAATGTATTAACAATTTTAGTTCCATGGTTACAACTGATCCTCAAGATCAATTTTACACTTTTGTTGATTCAGCGTATGCGAGTGGATCAACTTTTGAAGAAGATGCTTTGATTATGATGAAAGGAAGAATAGTTGAATATGAAAAGATTCTCAAATATGTCAGAAGTATGGATCTTTCTGGGAATAATCTATTTGGAGAAATTCCGGAAGAAATTACAACACTTATAGGACTGCAGTCTCTGAACTTATCGAATAATTTTCTGTCAGGAAAAATTCCAAGCAATATAGGTGCTATGAGAGAGCTGGAAGCTTTGGATTTTTCACAAAATCAGTCACACGGAAGAATTCCAGAAAGCATCACAAATTTGACCTATTTGGGCATGTTGAATTTGTCTTATAACATATTGATTCTTCAAGCTTCATCAGTAACAAAGGTCTCTGCGGACCTCCTCTTAGCGACAACTGCAGTAGTGCAAATAACGGTGTTGCTCCCAGTGGTGAAAATGGAAAAGGAAAAGCTGAAGATGATGGAGATGGAGTGGATTGGATATTGTATGTAAGCATAGCATTGGGATTCATTGTAGGGTTTTGGAGCATACTGTGTCCTTTTTTCTTAAAAAGAAGATGGAGACATGCTTATAACTGTTTCATTGATCGCTAGCTTGTGGAACAAAGTTCAGTGGAGTTTCAGGTGTCATTAGAAATTTACAGTTTTATTATTGTTCTTTACTATCATGTTATTGTCGCTTTGGTGTTTCGCTATGCGTATGTCTTGCATGTTTTTGTTTATGTATTTGGGAGAAATTTTGTGCCTAATGTTATTATTATGATAATGAGTAGTGTTATATATATGCTGTCTGTATCATTCTCGATACGTCACATAACTGGTTCACAGCTTTGTACAAATTAAAGAAACAAAAACTTATATATATATATATATATATATATATTAAATTTCCAAAACTGTCTTGTATGTTTTCTTATAAACAAAAAGTTGAAAAAAAATAAATATATAGAATAGAAAATCATTAGTTGACAAATAGATAGCTGCCATTTACCAAACGAAAACTCAAAACTCAAAACTCAATAGTCAATAGCAAGGACCTAAAGACTAGAATTGATATGGCAAAACTTGAGCCATTTGTATTTTCCGCAGTAAAGTAATGCGTGGTGGGACCTTCAATCTCAAATGATGCATAGAAAATTCCAGGAACAAGAAATTAACGGAGGTAGATTCTTTCCCATATTGTGCACAAAAACTTTGACGCATAACACTTTATAGGAATAGCATTCCCATGGCTAAGATCATATCCACTAAGTCATCGGTGCACATGGTTAGAACCTTAAAATGCATTAATACTCATAATCATTAACACTAAGATTTACTTGAATCAAAAAAATGAAAACTGAAAAACTTAACTAGTTTAGAATTACAAAGAAATTGATTTATCAATGACCCTATATATGTTGACTTTGTATATGGATCCGAATTGCCAGTCCACCCAAAAAGCTCGCGTTGTGACCTGAATAGGAGAAAAAGATGGAAATCCATTTTGGTAGCGTAGCGCAAAAACATACTGTCTAGATTCTCATAGTGCAATATACTCTCCTCCCCGACGAGGTAGGTGATAAGGAAATAGAATTCTAAATATTGTAATTGTTATATTTTAGGAAATTGATAATTGTATATTTCAAGAATTAGGATTAGGATTCTCTTGTATAAATATTAATTATTGTTATTGGAAAGGTGATTGAGCCTTCAACTCTTTCATGGTAAGAAAGCCATTTATCCTGTTAGGATTTTTAATTGCGGCAGAATACTTTTTTTGGAAATAATAACGATAAAATAATGAGAAATAATGAGATACAAATATTTACATGGTGCAGTAATTTTGCCTACGTTCACGGGCAAAGGCTAAAGAAGTAGTTTACCAACAAAAATGATGGAGAATACAAATTGTTATTTAATTCTCAATCCAAATTCCAATTATAACCAATAATCTCACAAATATACAACATAAGAAATATACAATTATCAAAGCAAAAGTTGCCTCGGTATTTATAGACAAATGAAGTTGCCGAAATTCAATGGAAAAATCTCAAAGCAAATCTACAATAAAGGCATGCATGGAATTGTTGACCGAGTAAAGTCAACAATGTGGTGCTAATGATTTCAAAGAAATCTGCATGTATTTTGCATTCACAGCTACTTGCCAACTCTCCATTTATTTGGCCACTATGCGTGCAGAATTTTTTTTTTTTTCAATTTACATTTGGTTGTCAAAATAATTTTTCAACTCTAATTAACTTTGTAGCATTCTTCAACATATCCTAAAACATTTTGAAATCCTAGCTGCCGCTCGCCATGTCAAACAACTCCTCTAACTCCACTGATAATCAACTCTCAACAGCCGCTGTCAGCGTCGGCTTTCAAATATTACCTGTTGGATTTTAGGTAAAGTGTTCATATTTTGCTGATGAAAACTTTTATCATCAATTTCACTCAGTCAATTAATATTTTAAAAACAAAACGTATTGAATCCGGCATTAATTATTAATATTAAAAAAACACTCGATCAAAATGTAAGTTGGAAAAACGAAAAGCTTGAAAATTTTCCACACAGAAAGTGGTGGGACCTTAAATTCCTGACGATGGTTCGTGGAAATTCCATGTGAAAGAAAAGAAAAGAGTACGAGATAGCTTATTTCCCCTCGTCTTCCCATTTTCTTTTGAAACAGAATGCATGCAAGTAGCTCATTATATATATAAATAGCACTGTAATGGATAGATTATATGCGGTAAAGTGAGTTAGAGTATCCATGGAGAAATTAATGAGCGTCATAGTTCAAATTATTTTCCTTTGGCTGTTCTTAAATGCACCCAGATGTCTCGGAAGCTTCAATTCAATTTGCATCCCAAGCGAAAGAGAGGCGCTCTTGCAGTTCAAAAATGAGCTCAAAGATCCTTCAAATCGGCTCAAGTCCTGGGTCGGTGGTGGTGATTGCTGTAAATGGTATGGAGTAATATGCAATAACTTTACTGGCTATGTTATGGAGCTCCATCTTCAATCTCCTCCTTTCGTAGAATATGATGCATTTGCTGTATTTGGCGGTAAGATTAGTTCATCTTTGCTGAATTTGAAGGAGTTAAGGTACTTGGATTTAAGCAACAATGATTTTGGAGGAATTCAAATTCCCAAATCTCTTGGCTCTCTAAGGAGCTTAAGAGTCCTGAATCTCTCTGGTGCAGGATTTGGGGGATTGATTCCTCATGAGCTTGGAAATCTCTCAAATCTACACCATCTTAATCTCAACAATTTTGAATCTGATTATGCTGCTTATGTTGACAGTTTGTATTGGCTTTCAGGTCTTTCCATGCTAGAATACCTTGATATGTGAACCTTAGCCAATCCTTCCATTGGTTGGAAATAATGAACGAGCTGCCTTCTTTAGTAGAATTGCACTTGTCTGGTTCCAATCTTGTTCATATTCCATCACTAGTTCATGTCAACTTTTCATCCATTTCGATTCTTGATTTGTCATGGAACAGTTTTCAAGAATATTTGATTCCTGATTGGATGTTTCATCTTAAAACTCTCAAGTTTCTTAATCTAGCCGGCAATTGTTTTCAAGGACCGGTTCATACTCATCTTCAGAACATGAGTTCAATTCAAAGACTGGATCTCTCTTCAAATCGGTTTTCCTTGGTACCTAAGTGGGTTCTTAGTCTTAGAACTCTGCTTTCTCTTGATTTAGGGAAAAATTACCTTAAAGGTCCAATTCCTAGTGCACTTCAAAATATTTCTGTAATTAAGGAACTCCATCTATCTGGAAATAGATTCAATTCGTCAATTCCTGATTGGTTATACAAATTTAGGCAACTTGAGCTTCTCAACCTCGGTTCCAATTACTTGGAAGGCGAAATTTCAAATGCCATTGGAAACATGACCACCCTTACAAGCGTTGATTTTTCAGGTAATAAATTTAATGGGGGAAATTCCAAAATCATTCAAAAATCTTTGCAATTTGAGGACACTATCTTTGCGAGGTGTCAACTTAAGCCATGATGTTAGTGACATCCTTGAGATTCTATCAAGTTGTGTTTCAAATGAGCTACGATCATTGGATTTACGTGATTGTAACTTATTTGGCCAATTGAGCAATCGTATAAGCAATTTTAATAAGTTGAGCTACCTTCATCTGTCAAATAATCCAATTTCTGGTCCTATTCCATGGGGTTTAGCAGAATTGACATCTTTGAGAGTTCTGAGTCTTTCCAATACCAAATTGAGTGGAACTGTTCCAGAAGGGCTTGGAGCACTTGAAAGTCTGGTGGAGATATTTATTTTTGATAATTTCTTGGAGGGTAATATTTCTGAAAATCATTTTGCAAACCTCACAAAATTAAGATTTTTTGATGGCTCAAGGAATCCGTTATCTTTGAGAGTTAGTTCTGATTGGGTTCCACCCTTCATCCACATGAGATTCCTACATTTAAGAGGTTGGGATGTTGGTTCACAGTTTCCAAGTTGGCTTAAGTCACTAAAATATTTGAAGCATTTAGATTTGTCAAACTCAAGAATTTCTAGTTCTATTCCCAATTGGTTTTGGAATTCTTTCACACATCTTTCCTATTTAAATCTCTCTCACAACCAAATTCATGGGGTCATTCCAGATATTTCTAATTTTGGGAGTATTCCCGGATCAGTGATAGACTTGAATTCGAATCATTTAGAAGCTTCTATACCTCGCATTTCAACCAATGTGAGCTTGTTAGAACTTTCCAACAACTCATTTTCAGGTTCTATATCCCACTTCTTGTGTTATGAGATGCATGAACAGAAGCAGCTGGAGTTTATTCACTTTAGTAATAACTTTTTGTCTGGAGAAATTCCAAATTGCTGGTCAAGTTGGACATATTTGAAGTCCATAAGGTTAAGCAATAACAATTTTAGTGGCAATATTCCCAAATCAATTGGGCAATTGACAACCCTTAAGTTCTTGCATATTCGGAATAATAGTCTTGTAGGTGAAATACCATCATCATTTCAAAATTGCACATCCTTAACCACGCTTGATGTTGCTGAAAATCAATTGGAGGGGCACATTTCACCTTGGATTGGAATTAGGCTTTCAAATATGTCAATTCTCAGTCTTCGAAGGAATAAGTTAGATGGTGATATACCCAAGGAACTCTGTCATTTGAAATCTTTGCAAATCTTAGATCTGTCTCACAATTTTTTATTTGGGAACATTCCCAATTGTATCAGCAATTTGAGTTCCATGGCTCCTACTGTTCCTCGAGATCAATTTTACGCTTTTGTTGAATCAATTGATGGGAGTGATTCACGGATCGAAGAAGATGCTGTCCTTATGATGAAAGGTAGAATAGTTTTTTATGATACTATTCTTAAATATGTGAAAAGTATGGATCTTTCTGGCAATAATCTATCGGGAGAAATTCCAAAGGAAATTACAACCCTTTCAGCACTGCGGTCTTTAAATTTATCAAATAATTTTTTGTCTGGAAAAATTCCAGAGAGCATAGGCTCTATGAGAGAGGTAGATGCTTTGGATTTTTCACATAATCAGTTATATGGAAGAATTCCACAGGGCATCACAAATTTGACATTTTTGGGTGTGTTGAATCTATCCTATAACAATCTAAGTGGAAGAATTCCAACAGGAACTCAATTGCAGAGTTTTGATTCTTTAAGTTTCATTGGTAATGAGGGACTCTGTGGACCTCCCCTCAGCGACAACTGCAGTGCTAATGGTGTAGTTCCCAGTGCTGAAAATGGGAATGATGACGGAGATGAAGTGGATTGGATTTGGTATGTGAGCATAGCACTTGGATTCATTGTGGGATTCTGGAGCATTTTGTGTCCTTTGTTCTTAAGTAGAAGGTGGAGACTTACTTATTATGGTTTTCTCGATCATTTGTGGAACAAAGTTTGGTGGAGATTGAGATGTCAATAGAAATTTACTGTTTTATGTAGTTCTTATGTTGTCTCTTTTGCAATTGGTTATTATGCCTAATAGAGTTTGGTGGAGTTTGAGGTGTCATAATTAGAACTTCACATGTACTATTATGTTCTTGTCTCTTTTGCGTGTGGTTAAATTGTGTAAAAGTTGGGTGAATTTACTGTAGTTTTAATTTTTGGTTGGAAAATTTATTAGGAAATTAATTAATTATAATTTATTTTTCTTGTACTACCATTTGCAATAAATGATATGGTGGCCTCTTCATTTACTCATTCTGTCATTGTTGCTCAACTTGTATTTTTCGTTTAGATCAAATCCACTCTTCACTTAATCAGCCAAAGATTATATTAATACTTACATTAATTATTTCTTGGTTACATTATGATCCGACTTGAATTAAATATTTAACTAATATTTACAATACTGACATCGTACCTACTTCTAACCAACATCTTACTCTGTTTTGATAAATAAACTATAATGTTCTTCAGCATTCCAATGGCTGAAATTATATGCGGTGATGTGATGATGTATATTACAAAAATGGAGAAATCAATTAGTTTCATACTTCAAATTACTTTCCTTTGGCTGCTATTAACTGCTGCACCCATTACTCTTGAAAGCTTCTGTTCTGCTTGCATTCCAAGTGAAAGAGAGGCTATCTTGCAGTTCAAGAATGGGCTCAAAGATCCTTCAAATCGGCTTGAATCCTGGGTTACTGATGGAGACTGTTGTAAATGGTATGGGGTAGTATGCAACAACTTAACTGGCCACGTCATGGAGCTCCATCGTCAATCGCTTTCCATCCAAGAATATCTGGACAATGATGCTTCACAGGAAGAGTAATGCTATAACTCGACATTTGGTGGTGAGATTAGTTCATCTTTGCTGAATTTGAAGAAGGTACTTGGATTTAAGTAATAATGATTTTGGAGGGATTCAAATTCCCAAATTTCTCAACTCTCTTGGGAGCTTAAGAGTCCTTGATCTCTCTCGTGCAGGATTTGGAGGATTGATTCCTCATGAACTCGGAAATCTTTCAAATCTGCACTATCTTAATCTCAACATTGTCGAGTCTTATTATGATGTTTACGTGACAATTTGCATTGGCTCTCTGGTTTTTCCTTGCTAGAATTTCTTGATTTAAGTAAGGTGAACCCTAGCCAATCCTTGGATTGGCTGGAAATGATGAACAAGCTACCTTGCCTGGTAGAGTTGCACTTGTCTAATTCTATTCTTGCTCATGTTCCACCACTAATAAATGTTAACTTCTCATCCCTTTCGGTTCTTGATTTGTCTATGAATTTGTTTCCTGAATCTTCAATTCCAACTTGGGTGTTTCATGTTGAACCTCTCGGGTTTCTTAATTTAGCAGGTAACCAATTTCAAGCACATGTCCATGATCAACTTCAAAGCATGAGTTGATTTCAAAAGTTGGATCTCTCTTCAAATCATTTTTCTTTGATACCCAAATGAATTCTTAGTCTTAGAACTCTGCTTTCTCTTAACTTAGAGAGAAATGACTTCGAAGGTCCCATTCCTAATAAACTTCAAAGTATTTTTTCTATTGAAGAACCCAATCTATTTGACAATGGATTCAATTCTTCAGTACCCAATTGGTTGTATAATTTCAGGAAGCTTCAACTTCTCAACCTTGGATCCAATTACTTGGAAGTTGAAATTTCAAGTGCCATTGGAAACTTGACCTCCCTAAGAAGCCTTGACTTCTCATATAATAAATTGGATGGAAAAATTCCAAACTCATTCAAAAACCTTTACAACTTGAAGTCACTCTCTTTGTTACATGTCAATTTAAGCCAAGATGTCGGTGACATCCTTGAGATTCTATCAGGTTGTGGTCCAAACGAGCTACAATTATTGGATTTAAATGGTTGTAACTTATTTGGCCAACTGAGCAATCGTCTCGGCAATTTTAAGAATGTGACCCAACTTGATCTGTCAGATAATTGGATTTCTGGTTGAATTCCATCGAGGTTGGGGGGAATGAATTGATGTCACTATAACAAATTGGGTGGAACGGTTCCAAAATGGCTTGGAAGGCTTGCAAACTTGGAGGTGATATATATTTCCTATAATTTATTGGTGGGAGAGGTTTGCAAATCTCAGAGTTAACAGCATTTGATGGATCCATGAATAGGTTGGTTTTGAGAGTTAATTCCTGATTGGGTTCCGCCTTCAAGTCTTAAGATTGAGAGGTTGGGATATTGGTTCACAATTTCCAGGTTGAAGTTGATTTAGATTTGTCAAAATCGGGATTTTCTAATTCTATTCCGAATGGTTCTGGAATTCTTCCTCATCATTTTCCCATTTAAATCTCTCGCATAACCATATTTCTAGGGTCATTCCAGATATTTCTAATATTGATTCTCCTCTGTCAGAGATAGACTTAGTTCAAATGGTTTAGAAGGTTCTCTCAAGCAATGTCTTTTAGACTTTTCAAGCAATTCTTTTTCAGGCTCTGTCTCCCACTTCTTATATATGTGACAACATGCATGAACAGAAGCGGATGCAAGCTATGAATCTTGGCAATAATTTTTTGTCTCAAGAAATTCCAGATTGTTGGTCGAATCGGACATATTTGAAGTTCATAAGGTTAAGCAATAACAATTTTAGTGGCAAGATTCCCAAATCAATTGGGGAATTGATGGGATTGAATTATGTCCTTGCATCTTCGCAATCACAGCCTGTATGGGGAAATACCATTTTCACTTCAGAACTGTACGATCTTAACCTTGCTTGACCTTGGAGAAAATGAATTGAAAGGACAAATTCCTGCCTGGATGTTGAACTTTATTCAAGAGGACTCAATTGAAAAAACTCAAAAACATAATACATTAATTTAACACTTTTACATATATTATTTTCTTAATTTCCTTGCACACTCACAAATCTCACATTACACGCCTCACAATACACTCTTCTTTCGAACTTACTCACTTTTACCACACAAATGAAACACACACCTTTTAATTGTTTTATATTCACACACACCTTTCACTCATTGGCTGCACACCTCACGTCAGGAGACATACATATTATGGTTTCCGGGATCGTTTGTGGAACAGAGTTTGGTGGAGTTTTCGTTGTCTTTAGAAGTCTACACTCTCATGGGGTTCTTTACTGTTATTGGGGTTAATTTCATCAACGGTCACTCAACTTATCACTAATCGCGCAAAAGTAACCGACTTTTTTTTCTTGACTTAAAAGTAACTGAACTTATTACAAATTTGCATAAAAGTCATGATCATCGGATTTCGGCGAGAACCTTCGCCGGATTGATGACATGGCATGCCACGTCATATGCCTGGACACACGTGACACGTTCTACGTTTGGGTCAATTTCAGCCACGGTCACTGAACTTACGATTTATCACCAAAAAGTAACAGACTTATTTTTCGTGACTTAAATGTCACTGAACTTATTATTTTTTTTTTCAAAAAAGTCATTTTGACCGGATACTCATGGTGATGGATTTATTGTCACATCATAAGCTAATATTTCATATTTGACACGTCAGTTGCCAAATCACCTTCATCAGCTAATGTGTCATATTTGACACATCAACAATCCATGTGTGTCCATAGCTAATGTGTCATAGCTGATGATGTGATGATAAATCCATCTCCATGTAGCCATGTGCAACAGTCAGTTCTGTTCAATAATCGAACCGAATCGAAATAACCGAAAATTAAATTTTTAAGATTTTAATCAACCGAATCGAACCAAATTTATAGAATAACCGAATTTAACTGAATCAAAAATTGCGATCGGTTTGGTTCGGTTAACCGAAAAATTGAAAATGAAAACTATTTTTAAAAAAAATAAAAAAAATTGTGTCTAAAAATTATACAAAATTATAAATCATATTATACTAAAGTAAAAACATCTAACCCGGTCAAGATGACTTTTTTGAAAAAATATGATAAGTTCAGTGACATTTAAGTCACAAAAAATAAGTCAATTACTTTGGGTGATAAATCATAAGTTCAGTGACCGTAGCTGAAATTGATCCAAATGTGGAACGTGCCACGTGTGTCCAGGCATATGACGTAGCATGCCATGTCATCAATCCGGCATGGGTTCTTGCCGGAATCCGGTGATCATGACTTTTATGCAAATTTGTAATAAGTTCAGTTACTTTTAAGTCAGAAAAAAAAAGTCGGTTACTTTTGCGCGATTAGTGATAAGTTGAGTGACCGTGGGTGAAATTAACCACTGTTATTGTCTCTTTTGCTTTCCATTGCCATGTTTAGATGTTTGCTATATGTTGTTTTTATCACTTTTTGTTATGTTGGGGTCGAACATAATAAAGTGGAATTAGAAGAGAATTGGTTTATGTTTTTTTCTTTTCTCTAAAATATAACAGCAATATACTAATCTAATAAATAATTTGAACTTTTATTTTGAATCTAAAATAAATGAAAGCATCCTGTGATGACAGCCCATATATGTAACTCCCAATTTCATTTGAAAACATAAATACTAGGTAACACTCTGCACGTACCAAAGCAACTTGTGAAGATTAAAACTGAGATGAGGAGGCAATTATATTTTTGTATTGTTAATAATAATAAAATACTTCCTATAAGATACAAAAAACAACAAAAATCTTATCAATTTTTTATGTGATTATGATGTAAGCAGTAAATCTGTGATGCACTGCCCAAGATTGCCGGCCAATTCCGGCTTCAAGTAAGCGTGGAAATTTCTGAATGAACATATTTAAAAAAAAAAAAAATTCATACTATATTGGCTAAGCTTTAACAAATTTATGCGTTAAATCTCTAAATTTTTAAAATTATACATTAAATTTTTTAATTTATCAATTAAAATATATTAAATTCAAAATAGACAAAACATAAGACGATTTAACACACTTTTGATTAAAATTTTGTAGAGTCATTTTTGCATTAATATGAGACCTATCGAAATGTAAAATAATAAGAGAAAATCCACGTGCATTGATTATATAGAGGTTCAAAGTTGCCATTAATATTTTATAATTGGGCAAAAAATTGCCATTGGCTTAGTTTTTTCAGTTTTACTGTTTCTTTATATACACTTAAAGCTTTTTTTATTATTATTATTTTTTATTTTCAATTATATCCCTTTCTTTTATTTTACTCATTTTAATTAGTTATTAAAATTTTTATATTAATTAACGTAATTTTAATATTTCTTATCAAATTGACATCCATTAAATTTCGGCTATAATATTTTGGGTTTCGTATATTTGTTCATTTTCATATAAAACTCTTAACTGTCGGTCTATTTTTTTTTATTATTGTTTCCATACTTTATTTTCTATTTAAATCTAATAGACTTAAATTTTGTCCAAAATTTTCTATTTTATTTATTTTAAGAGGATTCATACCAATTAATGGCATATATGCTCCTTATTTTATACTTTAATGGCAAAATTCATAAACAGGCATTATGATGTGGGTGTAGTATAAAGTTTAAGCATTATGAGCAACCCAAAGAGAAAACACTCATACTATAACCGCAATGTTACTTTGTTATATGTCATATAGTCTGATCAATTTAAAGCACACAAACAATCCAGAATATGACATAATAAGACCAAGAATAGGTCATATTTTTCAAAGTTACTATAAATGTACGTAATAATTAAAAATTGAGAAAGCAAAGTAATTAATTTAGTATTACTAAAAGGAAATGGTAATAATATTTTTTGTAAAATATACATCTTTTTCTGATGTAAATTTTCATCATCAATTTCGACTCGAACGATATGATACTGAAATTACAGCTGCAACCAAACATATTAAAAACCATCCGTTTAAAATGTATGATTAATATTCCCAACGACTTGAAGACAAGACTTGACTTGGTAAATTGGAACTAAAAAAATAAAAATGGGTAATATATATAGAGAAATCAAACCCTAATAATTTTGATAGAGATGTGAGTTGGAAAATCAAAGCTTAAAAGAGAAAAGTTACATGATTTGCGGAAATTCCAAGCAAAAGTATCACACGGTTTATGAATAACTTTAATCCAATGGCCAAGGTTATATGAGTTAAGAGTATTAATGGAGAAATCCATTAACATATTAAAATCTTAATTAAAAAATTTTCTAATCCAACTTTATGGTGTGAAAAATTATAATAATAGATTTAATTATTAGCAATATTATGTAGAACTGATTTAATTTGATGGCATTGGTTCATTTCATTGGTTTTAATAGAATTGTATGTCATTGAGAATCCTAAAATAAACTCATCACCAAGTATTGTAACACTAGTTTTTATTGTGAAAATATACAAAGAGATGACAGTTTCACAACCTTCAATTTATATTTGGCAGATGCATAATTTGATAAAAGATAACTATGGCATTTATGAAACTAAAAAATAACATATTGTGATTGAGTGGTGGTTGTGATAGCATAGCTAATTAAACTTGAGCCCATAAGCTCGGGTCAACCAAACTGGCTAAACAGATATGTGAAAATGTAACCGACAAAAGTTGTAAATAATTATAATAGCTCATTATTGGCCATTAATTTAGATGTCACAAGATATTAATTAATGTCTACCTATTAAATACAAGTAAATTTTTTATAAATTCATATCCTATTATTTTTATATTTAATACATTCCTCTACTGATTTTTATATTCAACTCCAATATATTTAATTTGACCGTCGGAATATTTTTGAACTTTCACTGATCCTTTTCTCTTCTTGCAAGTATTCAATCTGGATCCATATTTTTAGAAAATGTTATCAAATTGGATTAATAATACAGAGTAAATATTTTTCTTTTAAATTTGTATCTGCTAATATTGTTAGCAAAATTTAAATCTTTTTCTCAATAAAATTTTCATTATTGAGTTAGTGATTTGTAATTTATAAAGTAAATACTCCTACTCCAACCTTCACGACATAAATTGATTGATTTGAATTGGTAATAAATTATAGATATTTTCCACACAAATTAAAGTGATGGTGGGACCTTTAATTCCTAATGATGTCAAATGATGTGTGGAATTCCATGCAAAAGAAATTTATGAAGGTAGGTTGTTTCCCAGCTTGTACGCAAGACATTTAAGCAGAATGCTTGCAAGTAGCTCACTATTATATGAACCAATATGACAGAAATAATTGAAATTTTGATTGATTCAATTATTGCAATTTCTTAAAGTCCAGTATTGTAACATTTAAAAAAAAAAATTCTAAAAATTTATCCATATATTTTAATTAGTTATAGGTTTCATTTCCATCAAGAAATTTATTTCATTTGAAATGAAGGTTTTAACTTAGAAATCTTTCTTAAAAAAAAAACACTTAGAATTCTATTCCCAGAAATGCCCTTCAATATTATTATTGCGTTCACCTTCTTGACCTTAGGATCCCAGAAATCAAATCAAAAAGTGCACGGATTTAATAGTCTAACCCCGGACGATGGATGCAATCGGAGTATTACTAGTAATATATTAATTAATGATGCAGAAATTTATATCTTGAATATGCTCCTTAATTTGTCCTTTCATGTCTCTCTCTGCTATAGGATGACCATGCTAATAATATGATTAATTAATTTTTCTACCAATAGATAAAGCCAGCTACTCCATTATATATATATATATATATATATATATATATATATATATATATATATATATATATATATATATATATATATTCACTTTCTTTTTCCATACATGTATATTAAAAAAAAAGTTAATGTGATTGAATTATGCAATTTATTTCTGATATATCTCTAACAAAAATTTACATTTGTCGGTTACTGTACACATTAAATTGAGATATATTAGACATTTAACAAATTAATTACTCTATTCCACTTTAAAATGTTGTATTTTTTAAGGAATTAAATAAATAATTAAAATATCTCAATTTCAAAAATTTCATTTAATTCTATTCAATAAATTATATAATAAATAGAAGTGTATATGTAAAACTATTTCTCAAATTTTGAAAAAAAATATTTAAAATGAGACAAAATAAAATAGAAAAAATAATCTTTTAAAATGAAATGGAGTAAGTATTACATTAATAAAAAAGTAAATTATCATTTTAGATAACTAAAAAATAAATATGTATATATGTCACTTTGTAAGACTAGAAAATAATTTTTGTTTCCTTTCCTTTTTCCCCTAATATTGACATGTTTTAGAATAATAACGTTAATTAGTTTCAAGTAACAACGTAATTAGTTGACTTGTTTGACCTGGTAATTAATATATACAGAGCCCACTTTTGATAAAGATAGGTAATTTCCCCTAATCTTCCAAAAGAAAAGGATAGGAGCCCAGCTTGTACGCAACACTTTGAGTTGAGACGGTCACTATATATAAATGGCATTCCAATGGCTATCATTATATGCAGTAACAAGTGAGTTAGTATATGTTCATGGACAAACCAATAATGAGTGTTTTACTTCCAATTACCTTCCTTTGTCTGTTCTTAATTTCACCTCTCATCAGTTTTGGAAGCTTCAATTCTGCTTGCATTCCAACCGAAAGAGAGGCTCTCTTGCAGTTCAAGCATGGGCTTAGTGATCCTTCGAATAGGCTCCAATCATGGGGAGCTCAAACTGACTGCTGTCGATGGTATGGAGTAATTTGCAACAACTTAACTGGCCATGTCATGGAGCTCCATCTTCAATCTGGTTATGAAGAATATGGCTCGTTTGCTGAATTCGGTGGTCAGATTAGTTCATGTTTGCTGAATTTGAAGGAGTTAAGGTACTTTGATTTAAGCAATAATGATTTTGGAGGAATTCAAATTCCAAAATTTCTTGGCTCTCTTGGGAGCTTAAGAGGCTTGAGTCTCTCCAGTGCAGGATTTGGGGGATTGATCCCTCACGAACTTGGGAATCTTTCAAATCTCCAATATCTTAATCTCTATAGCAGTTATTATACATATGCTGACAATTTGCATTGGCTTTCAGGTCTTTCCATGCTTGAATACCTTGATATTAGTAATGTGAACCTTAGCCAAGCCTTCCATTGGTTGAAACTTATGAACCATCTGCCTTCTCTAGTAGAATTGTACTTGTCCCATTCCAATCTTGTTCATATTCCAGCACAGGTTCATGTCAACTTTTCATCCATTTTGGTTCTTGATTTGTCATCAAATTCTTTTCCAGAATCTTTAATTCCTACTTGGGTGTTCGTCTCAAAACTCTCAAGTTTATAAATCTAGACCATAATGATTTTCAAGGACCAATCCATACTCATCTTCAGAACATGACTTCACTTCAAAGATTGGATCTCTCTTCAAATCAGTTTTCCTTGGTACCTAAATGGGTTCTCAGTCTTAGAACTCTGATTTCTCTTAATTTAGGATCCAATAACTTTGAAGGTCCCATTCCTAATGAGTTTCAAAATCTTTCTTCAATTGAGGAACTTGATCTGTCTGGAAATAGATTTAATTCGTCAATACCCAATTGGTTATACAATTTTAGACACCTTGAGTTTCTTGAACTTAGTTCCAATTACTTGGAAGGTGAAATTTCAAATACCATTGGAAACATGACCTCTCTCACAATGCTTGACTTATCATATAATGTATTTGCTGGAGGAAATCTAAAATCATTCAAAAATCTTTGCAATTTGAGGACCCTATCTTTGGGAGGTGTCAACTTAAGCCAAGACGTTAGTGACATCCCCGAGATTCAATCAGGTTGTGTTTCAAATGAGCTGCAATCAATGGATTTATTTGATTGTAACTTATTTGGCCAATTGAGCAATGGTCTTAGCAATTTTAATAAGTTGACCAGCCTTGATCTATCTAATAATTCGATTTCTGGTCCAATTCCATTAGGTTTAGTAGAATTGGTGTCTTTGAGTTATCTAAGACTTCAGCATAACAAATTGAGTGGAATTGTTCCGGAAGGGCTTGGAGTGCTTGCAAATTTGGATAAGATTGATATTTCCCATAACTCATTGGAGGGTTAATTTTTGAAAATCATTTTGCAAATCTCTCAAAATTAAGATGGTTTGATGGGTCCATGAATAGGTTGATTTTGAGAGTTAGTTCAGATTGGATTCCACCTTTCATCCATCTAGGATTACTAAGATTGAGTGGCTGGGATGTTGGCTCGCAATGTCAAAGTTGGATTGGTTCATTAAAAGATTTATGGTATTTAGATTTGTCAAACTCCAGAATTTCTAGTTCTTTTCCCAATTGGTTGTGGAATTCCTCTAGACCTCATATTTATTTAAATCTCTCCCATAACCAAATTCATGGGGTCATTCCAGATATTTCTGTTGTAGTAATAGACTTAAGTTCAAATCATTTGGAAGGCTTACTACCTCGCATTACAGGTTCAGTGATGTTTATAGATTTTTCAAACAATTCATTTTCTGGTTCTTTATCCCACTTCTTATGTCCTGAGATGTACGGAGTCGGAGTGAAGTGGATGAGGTTTTTGCACCTTAGCAATAACTTTTTGTCTGGAAAAATTCCTGATTGTTGATCAAATTGGAAAGCTTTGGTGTCCATAAGGTTAATCAATAACAATTTTAGTGGCAACATTCCCAAATCAATTGGAGATTTGACATCTCTTAGATTCTTGCATCTTCGGAATAATAGCCTCTCCGGTGAAATTCCATCGTCACTTCAAAATTGTCCATTCTTAACCTTACTTGATCTTGGTGAAAATCAATTGATGGGGCACATTTCAACATGGATTGAAAAATGGCATTCAAATATGTCAAATCTCAATCTTCGCGGGAATAAGTTGGCTGGTGATATACCTAAAGAACTCTGCAACTTGAAATATTTGCAGGTTCTAGACATTTCTCACAATTTTTTATCGGGGAACATTCCCGATTGTATTGGCAATTTTAGTTCCGTGACTACAACTGATCCTCAAGATCAATTTTACACTATTTTTGGTTCATCCGATGGCATGAGATTGAGTTTTGGAGAAGCTGCTATTCTTATGATGAAAGGTAGAATGCTTGAATACGAAACTCTTCTTAAATATGTGAGAAGCATGGACCTTTCTAGCAATAATCTATCTGGAGAAATTCCGAGGGAAATTACAATACTTATAGCGCTGCAGTCTCTAAATTTATCGAATAACTTTTTGTCTGGAAAAATTCCAGAGCAGATGGGTGTTATGAGAGAGATAGAAGCTTTGGATTTTTCACAAAATCAATTGTACGGAAGAATCCCGCAAAGCATCACCAATTTGACATTTTTGAGCATGTTGAATCTGTCCTTTAACAAATTAAGTGGAAGAATTCCAACAGGTACTCAATTGCAAAGCTTTGCCTCTTCAAGTTTCATTGGTAATGAAGGACTCTGTGGACCTCCTCTCAGCGACAATTGCAGTGCTAATGGTGTTGTTCCCAGTGGTGAAAATGGGAATGGTGATGGTGATGGAGATGAAGTGGATTGGATATGGTATGTGAGCATAGCCCTTGGGTTCATTGTGGGATTTTGGAGCATTTTGTTTCCTTTGTTCATAAGCAGAAGATGGAGATATACATATTACGGTTTCCTTGATCGTTTGTGGAACAGAGTTTGGTGGAGGTTTAGTTGCCTTTAGAAGTCTACACTCTTATGTGGATCTTTACTGTTATTGTCTCTTTTGCTTTCCACTGCCATTTCTTCATGTTTTTCTCGAGGTATTTTGTAGAAATGTTCTGTACTAATGTTGTTCATGATAACTATATATTAATCTAATAAACAATTTGAACTTTTAATAAATTATACTGCGAACTATCCAACAACATATCTCGAGTTTATTAACCAAAATAAATGAAAGTATCATGTGATGACAGCACATATAAAACTTTCACTTTCATTTGGAAACATAAATATGTTCATCCCATCACAAGAATATTATTAACAGTATTTCCTTTAAACGTGTCAAGAGAAATGCCAAAATTACATGAACAAACAATAAATCTTTGGTTCCCAGATGAATTATTAGTTATCTGGGGCAGCGAAACTCATATTTGATACAGCTTTGAAACAAACAAGAGAGCTAATAGGATCTGGTTCTAGAGTCAACTGAACGTGTTTGTTGATTCTTTTATTAAGTTCAATATTTATTTTATACCGGCAATCTAATGCTATTGTGACTCTTTTAATTTGTGCAGAAGAGCCTATTGTACTTGTCTAAGATTTATATATAATCATACAAGTTAGCTAGATCCGTAAGTGTCTTTAACTTGTAATTCAATGATTTACTGAAATTGTTTAAGGTTTATCCATGGATTTGATATTGAGACTATGCTTATGACTGATAATATTTACTATTAATTTTTATTGATAATTTAATTTTGATTTTAGTTATTTTGCCACTTTAATTATTGTAATTTAAAATCTCTAATTTTATTTTTTAATGATTTGTTTTAGGAAAATTAATTTTCAAAAAAATAGATATTTATTTTGTTGTTTTGATAACCATGCATCATGCTTAGTAATAGCATGATGTACGTGCTGAATCATCCTAGTGTGCTAGGTGTACCGAAAGAAGTGTAGAACAGAATATACCACAACTGATAAAAGAAAGAAAATTGAAACTGATATATTTGCAGAGAAGCTTTTAATTCAACTTGAACAAAGTGGCCTTAATATAGGCATACACATCCAAAAATTCCAGGAACGTGGGGTTGCTGATAAGACCCACTCAGACCCACTAACAACTAAAGAATAGGACAAAACAAGATTTAATAAACAAAAAAATAGCAACTAACTACAGACTTATTCAAAATAAGATGGCTTTCTATAAATTGTACACCTAATCACAAACTTCATGAACTAGACAGCTGGATTTCCATAAGCTGGTGTTGAATTTTAACAAAAAGACCCTTGAGTTGACCACTGATTTAAAAAAAAAAAAAAACCATCATCAAGCTAACTTCTACTGCAAAACGCATCCAAGAAAATTAAATTAAGCTCAGGAATTAGTATTAAAATTTAAGAATTTGCATAGTAAATTAATTCTTACGAATGGCTTCTGCAGTTTGCAAACTAAACAAATTTGAGGAATTGCCGTGCAAGACAATTAAACAAATAAAAGAAAAGACAAACCTATGAACATATGCTATTAACATATTAATTCAATAAATATTCTGGTGAACCTCTAGTAGAATTGCACTTGTCCCGTTCCAATCTTGTTCATATTTCAGCACTGGTTCATGTCAACTTTTCATCCATTTCGGTTCTTGATTTGTCATCGAATTCTTTTCCAGAATCTTTAATTCCTAAGTGCGTGTTCCGTCTCAAAACTCTCGAGTTTTTAAATCTAGAACACAATGATTTTCAAGGACCAAACCTGACAGAAGTCTCCTAACATTAACTATATTAGTAAATATATTACTTTCGTATTTATAGTTATAATTCAATACTGTACTTCTCTTATAAAACAAAAGAAAAAACAAAAACAAAAATGGTTCTCGGACTTGAGGTATCTCAATCCACGTCTAGCCACAAAATTGATAGACTTGAAAAGTTCAAGCCCAATCCTGGCCCTTAAGGCTTAATTATGCCCAACCTTTATTTTTTATCGGCCCATAATTATCTAGGCTTGAACGGCCACACTTAACACCGATTAGGATTGAAAATATAAATTGCCATAAATTAATTAACAAGTGTTAAAAAAAATTAAATTTAATTAAAATTATGTGTATTAAGTATCATATTATTTTAAATTTTATTTAAAAATGATATAAAAAATTAAATGAAAATTTGTTGGTTATTGATGAATTATATAAGATTTTTATTGATAATTCAAAAATTTACAATAAATTAAAACTGAAAAGTGTCATATATTTTAGGATAAACTAACAAGGAAAATATTTCTATTATCACAAGACCGATAGATTTATTTTTGTCTATAACGTTATCAAAAATTTAAATCTTTTCTCAAGAAAATTTTCACTGTTGGGTTAGTAATTTTAAATTTATAATTAAAAACTGTTGTTCCGACATTTACGACATGAATTAATAATATGCTATTTTTCGCACTAATTAAAGTGACGGTGGAACGACCTTTAATGCTAAATGATGTGTGGAATTCCATGCAAAAGAAAAGCGAATGTTTGGACTTTGGAGGTTGTTGTTTCCCTGCTTGTACGTAAGACTTTGAAGCAGGCTGACCGTTGAAGCTTCAGTGAACCCTGCAAGAAGCTTAATTAAGCCCTTGTGTTGTATCAGATGTTTACAACAATCTTTGGATATATATTATAAGGTTAATATCAGTTTTTGCCTCTGAAATTTCCAAACTAGTCAAAAAATGCAACTAAACTTCTATTTTGATAAATTTTTCCATTAAAGTATAAAATAAGGAGCATTTATGCCATTGATGGACAGCTAAGATTTTTATATATGAAAATGAATTAATATAAGGAACTCAAGATACTATAGCCGAAATTCAAAAAATGTATATTTTGATAAGAAATATTAAAATTTAGTAAATTAATTAAAAAAAGAAATTAATAACTAATTAAAATGAGTAAAATAAAAGAAAGGGATATAATTGAACAAAAAAAAAACTTTAGGTGTATATAAAGAAATAGTAAAACTGAAAAAATTAAGCCCATGGCAATTTTTTTTCCAATTATAAAATATTATTGGCAATTTTGAACCGAATCCAAGTAATCGTCCGATTTGGAGTTCCTCTTAGTATTTTAAATAATTTAAACTTTTATTGCATTATACTGAAAACTCAAATTCATTAACCACTTCCAATTTCATTTGAAAACATAAAATGTGTTCATCTCATCACAGGAATATTATTAGCAATGTTTCCTTTAAATGAGTCAAGAGTCAGATAATTTAGAGCAAATTTAATGTATTAATAATATGACTACATAATATTTTTTATCGGATTATATTGCTGGTAAAATTGTATCAAATAAAACAAATAACATAGTATAGATTAAACCGTAAATTTTATAGGTGGATGCAAGATGAAATGTAGTAAATAGAACTCTCCATGACACAAATAAAAAAAAAAAAAGATTATGTAAACAATCCGCTCCTTCCAGCAAAGAATATAATTTCTGCAAAAAATAAAAATGTACGGTTGATGTTCGCAAGGATTTAAGGATAAGACTTGACTTGATAGCTTGGAACCGATAAAAAAGAAAAGAAGACATGGCTTGCAAAAGAAAAGGATAGGAGATAGGCAATTACCCAGCTTTTACAACACTTTGAGTTGACACAGAATTCTTGCAAGTAGCTCACTGTATATAAATGGCATTCCAATGGCTATCATTATATGCAGTAAAAAGTGAGTTAGAGTATATGTTCATGGAGAAACCAATAATGAGTGTTTTACTTCAAATTACTTTCCTTTGTCTGTTCTTGATTGCACCCGTTATCTGTCTTGGAAGCTTCGATTCTGCTTGCATCCCAATCGAAAGAGAGGCTCTTTTGCAGTTCAAGCATGAGCTTAGTGATCCTTCGAATAGGCTCCAATTATGAGGAGCTCAAACTGACTGCTGTCAATGGTATGGAGTAATCTGTAACAACTTAACTGGCCATGTCATGGAGCTCCATCTTCAATCTCTTTCTTACGAAGATTATTACCAAGAATATGGTTCATATGAAGAGTATATGAAGTCAATATTCGGTGGTAAGATTAATTCATGCTTGCTGAATTTGAAGGAGTTAAGGTACTTTGATTTAAGCAACAATGATTTTAGAGGAATTCAAATTCTCAAATTTCTTGGCTTTCTAGGGAGCTTAAGATTCCTGAATCTCTCAAATGCAGGATTTGGGGGATTGATTTATCATGAGCTTGGGAATCTTTCAAATCTCCACTATCTTAATCTCAAGGGCCGCGACTTTGTTTTTCCTTCATATTCTATATGTGCTGACAGTTTGCAGGTCTTTCCTTGCTTGAATACCTTGATATGAGTTATGTGAACGTTAGCCAATCCATCCATTGGCTGGAAACAATGAACCACCTACCTTCTCTAGTAGAATTGCACTTGTCTGGTTCCAATCTTGTTCATATTCCAGCACTAGTTCATGTCAACTTTTCATCCATTTCAATTCTTGATTTGTCACGGAATTTTTTCCAGAATCTTTAATTCCTAATTGGGTGTTTTGTCTCAAAACTCTCAAGTTTCTAAGTCTAGCCAGCAATAATTTTCAAGGACCAACCCATAATCATCTTCAGAACATGACTTCGCTTCAAAGATTGGATCTCTCTTTGAGTTTCTTTTCCTTGGTACCTAATGGGTTCTCAGTCTTAGAACTCTGCTTTCTCTTAATTTAGGATGGAATAACTTTGAAGGTCCCATTCCTAATGAGCTTCAAAATCTTTCTTCAATTGAGGAACTCCATCCGTATTATAATGGATTGAATTAGTCAATACCCAATTGGTTATACAATTTTAGACACCTTAAGCTTCTTGACCTTAGTTTCAATTCCTTGGAAGGTGAAATTTCAATGCCATTGGAAACATGACCTCTCTCACAAGCCTTGACTTACCAGATAATGAATTTGATGGAGGAAATCTAAAGTCATTCAAAAATCTTTGCAATTTGAGGACACTATCTCTGGTAGGTGTCACCTTAGGTCAAGACGTTAGTGACATGCTCGAGATTCAATCATATTGTGTTTCAAATGAGTTGCAATCAATGGATTTACGTAGTTATAACTTATTTGGCCAATTGAGCAAACGTCTTAGCACTTTTAATAAGTTGACCAGCCTTGACCTGTCAGATAATTCGATTTCTGCTCCAATTCCATTGGGCTTAGTAGAATTGATGTCTTTGAGAATTCTAAGACTTCAAGATAACAAATCAAGTGGAATTGTTCTAGAAGGCCTTGGAGCGCTTGCAAATTTGGATGAGATTGATATTTCTCATAATTCATTGGAGGGTAATATTTTTGAAAATCATTGTCTGATTTATTGTCTCCTGCACAGGCCCCTTTGCTCTATTTTGGTTTTGTGTTGTTGTACTATGTCTGATTTAGTTCTAAATAATATTGTCCAGCTTATCAAAATAAAAAATTATAGTGGGTTATTGTAATACATACAGTGCATTCTAACATTTTAAAAATAAGTATGTGAATTATGGATTATTATATAACCCAACCAATTAATCCAATTTCTAATAACTATTTTCAATTGCATGTAAGTTTTTTTGGTTTGTTTATAACTTTGCTATAAAATTTTACGTTATAATATTAGATCCTTCACCACCCAATTAGTTTATATATATATATATATATATATATATATATATATATATATATATATATATATATATATATATATATATATATATATATATATATACTAAATTTGATTATTAATATGTATATATTATTCATAATTTCATATTCATTTATCAATATTATTTCAAAAATAAATAAAAAAGATAATATAAAATTAAAATAAACAAAAACAATAAATTTATAATCAAATCAAGATATAAAAATAAATCAAATTAAATTTAATTAGAAAAATAAATTAAAATGATTACAATCATGATAAAAAGTTAAAATCCATTAAAAATAGTTACCGACTTTGCCGTTATTATCCTCATGTCTTCATTTTGAATATGATGGTGGAACTTTTGATTAATTGAAAATAAAATATTTTACTTAGACTTAAAAATTTCCAATCAAAAGAGTAAAAATGCTTAGCAAGAAAAATGTAAAATAGAAGCCTACATTGTGTTCAGAATTCAATGTAAATTGCTCTTGTATTGCATTTGACAACTTGCTCTGATGAGTTTCAGCTTTATAATTCATCAGGTAATGGTCCTATTATTGAAGCAAGTAACTCTATCCAATCATTATGGTAGTTAATAAATGGATTTGAAACGTGTTTAAACAGTAATTTATAATACTTGATAAGGAATTTTGATTTAACTTTTTTAAATATTTCTTAATTTTTTAGTTATTTTTTAATGGATTTTGAGCAGAAAATCCGACAGATCAAAGAACATCCACAATCCTTTCACTCTTTTATTTATCTGTGTCCAAATTAATTAGAAATTTTTTTTATACGTTTTGTTTTATTGTAATTATTACTTTATAATTATGAAAATGATTATTTGTTAAAAGAGTATTTTGAGTATGAATATTAATATATAACATAATTCGGTAATATAAATAATTTATAATTTATATGTTCATAATATAATATAAAAAATTAACTTAATCCATAAAACACACATAAACCAATCAACTCAATATAAAAAAATTTAGTTCATAACCCACGTGGTTTGGATTTGGTTCAATCTATTTAAAAATTTAGATGGGATGGAGAAAAAATCAATTATAACTCATCCAACTCACATTTGAACGCCCCTATTGTGCACAAAGACTTTGACGCATAACACTTTATAAGAATAGCATTCCTATGGCTAAATCATATCCGCTAAGTCAATGCACATGGTTAGAACTTTAAAAATTGAGAAAACAAAGAAATTAATTTAGGATTACTAAATACTCATTCCATCCAATTTTAAAAAATGATTTTTTTTGATAAAAATTAAAAAATTATTAAAATATCTCTATTTTATAAAAAAAAAATTATAACTATTGATAAAAATAACCTTTTGTATGTTTAAGAATTTTATTTAATTTTAGTTAAAAGTATAAAGTGGTAAATAATATAAAAAATTAATAAAATGTATAATAAATAGGAATATATATGAAATTTATTTCTCAAATTTCGAAAAAAAATATTTAAAATGAAATAAAATAAAATAAGAAAAATAGTAAATAACCTTTTAAAATAAAATAGAGAGAATCATATTTTTTATAAAATATAAATCTTTTTTCGATGTAAATTTTCATCATCAATTTCAACTCAAACGATATGATAATGAAATTACAGGTGCAACCAACATATTAAAAACCATCCGTTAAAATGTATACTTAATATTTGCAGCGACTCAAGGATAAGAATTGACTTGGTAAATTGGAACTGATCAAAGATTAATAATTTTGATAAAGACGAGCGTGGAAAAATCAAAGCTTAAAACATAAAAGTTGAGAGTATCGCACGGTTTATGAATAGCATCAATCCAATGGCTAAGGTTATATGAGTTGAGAGTATTAATGGAGTAATCAATTAACATATTAAAATCTTAATTAAAAAATCTTTCTAATCCAATTTTGTGGTGTGAAAATTATAATAATAGATTTAATTATTAGTAATATTATGCGTATGCCTGAGTTATCACTCAAGCTAATATTATTAAAAATAAATAAATTAATTAAAGTTGGCGGTAAAAAATAGGGTCAGTTGAGTGTTACGTAGACACGAACACAACTCCTTCAGTTATGTTTGTATTATGATTATGTGGCTCTTCTGTTGCCGGCCATAACTAAAGATACAAACCTTTTTGCAATTTCAAATACGCCTTTCACTAAATCTGAAAAAAAATTATGTACAAATAAAATTAAATCTATTTTATCATTTATTTTTTTGTTTTATTTTTTATATTAATATCTACATCTATCATATTTTCTTACATTTAATTTATCATGTCTAAAAATTTAAATTAGTGAAGTAAAATAATAGTGTAAATAAGTTATAAAGAAGGAAACTAAAATATTAGATTATCAAGTTCATATTCATGGCTCCACCACTGTCTATTATAATTAAGGGTCGGCTATCATTGAGGAATTACATCAAACAATGAATAAACTATGCCATAATTCCACTATTTGGATTAAAGAAAAAATAATATTGTTCTAACGAGTTAGTTCCAGTGGGGAATTGACTTCTTTCGTACTTCAAGCTCTAGAATTCTTTCTTTCTTTCTTTCTTTTTTCTTTTCTTTTAATCAGCCATTCATTTCCAAGAAAAATATATATATATCAATGGGAACGTCCTACAGTCCATTACATCTATCAAATGCAGGATTTGATAAATAATAATAATAATAATAATAACTATGGCATTTATGAAGGTAAAAAATAACATATTGTAATCGAGTGGTGGTTATTTATAAGAATTATTGTAAGTAGTGAATTAAACCTAATCAAAGTTTAAGTATAGTTTTAAAATTTTTATAAGATCAGAGGGTATAATTTACATATTAAGCCGAAATAAAAATTAATTTCTTTCGTTAATAAAAGCTTTTGTTCAAATGAAAAAAAAAAAAAATTGTTTACAAGACGGGCACCAACAATTAAATTCCTTTTATTTGGTGATTATAACTATGTTTAACTAGTATATTTTCAAAGATTTGGAGACAATAATTGACATCAAATTAAGTTTACTTAAAATAACATCAATAGTTTAAGAGTTACTTTTTTTTCCCCGATTAGATTGTGATAGCATAGTCAATTGGGCTCAGATCAACTAAACTAGCTAAACAAGCATGTGAAAATGTAACCGACAAAAATTATAAATAATTATAATAGCCCATTATTGCACATTAATTTGATTTGAATAATAAATTATACTCCCTCCGTTCTTTTTTATCTGTCGCTTTTGAGTAAAATTCAAATTCCATTTATCTGTCACTTTTAGACTTTTAATGTAATTTAATTTGCTTTTTCAATTTATTTTTCTTTTTCAATAAAGTCAGAACCAATCAGGTTTAATAATTTAATTTTAATCACGTAATTTAATATTAAATTTAAGTCTATTTATTATTTTTTAATTTTAGTGAAATCAACAAAAGCGACTGATAAAAAAGAATGGATGGTGTATGCATTTTCACACTAATTAAAGTCATGGGGATACCGTTAATACCAAGTAATGTGTGGAATTCCATGCAGAAGAAATTTATGAAGGTAGGTTGTTTTCCAGCCTCTACTCAATGAATGCTTTCAACTAGCTAACTATATGAGTTTATTAGTTATAAAAGGTCCATTAGCAACCGCAAAAATTTATTAAAATCCAGTACTGTAACATAAATAAAAAATAAATCTAAAAATTTATCCATAAATAATTCCATGCAGAAGAAATTTATGGAGGTAGGTTGTTTTCCAGCCTCTACGCAATGAATGCTTGCAACTAGCTCAATATATGAGTTTATTATAAAGGGTCCATTAGCAACTCCAAAAATTTCTTAAAATCCAGTACTGTAAAGCGCTGAAAATAAAGCAAGCTTATAATTAACATACGCTAATTTTGGTCTCTAATGCCCTGATTATATAAATAATTTTATGTGCAAACGGACAGTTCAGTTGGACCAAAAAAAATTTGTGCAACAAAATGTATGATTAATCCAATGGCCAAGGTTATATGGTTTAAGAGTATTAATGGAGAAATCAATCACTCCCTTCTTTTTTTTTATTTATCACTTTTATTATTTTCATTAAAATTAAAAAAATAATAAATAAACTTAAATTTAATATTAAATTGCATGATTAAAATTAAATTATCAAATGTAATTTGTTTTAATTTTATTGAAAAAAAAATAAATTGAAAAAATAAATTAAATTACATTAAAAGTTTAAAGTGACAGATAAATAAAATTTGAATTTTATCCTAAAATGGCACATAGAAGAGAACAAATTGAGTAATATATTACAATATTAATTAAATCTATCTAATCCAATTTTATGGTGTGACATATTACAATACTTGATTTAATTATTAGTATTGGCATCAACGATTAAATGCCATTAATTTCAGGCACACCAATTATAACCGGCTGATTATGACTATAATTTGGTCAATTATGGTAATTTCTTGCACCTATATTTAAGTAATTATATATTTACAGTGACTTGGGACAATAAAATTTAGTTTTATTTTAGGAAGTCGTAAAAATTTACATAAAATAACACAATAATTTAATTACATATTTTTTTAAAGTCCGAACTCATATTTTACATTTATATCTGATTATATTGTTAGCAAATTTAAATCTTTTTCTCAATAAAATTTTCATTATTCGGTTAGTAATTTGTAATTTATAAAGTAAATATTTCTATTCCAACCTTCATGACATAAATTAATTGATTTGAATTGATACTATATATTTTCCACATAAATTAAAGTGATGGTGGGACCTTTAATGCCAAATGACGTGGCAAATTCCCTGCAAAAGAAATTTATGAAGGTGGGTTGTTTCCCAGCTTGTACGCATGCAAGTAGCTCACTATATGAGTTGATTATAAAGGATCCATTAGCAAGTATTTAAAAATATTGAACCGACCTGCTAAAATAAATTTAGTTCTTTTAGTTCGGTTATAAATTGAAATTTCGATCAATTCAATTATCGAATTTCTTGAAATCCTATACTTTAACATAAATAAAAAAAATAAAAAATAAATCTAAAAATTTATCCATAAATTTTAATTAGTTCTATGTTTTATTTCCATCAAGAAATTTATTTCATTTGCAAATGAAGGTTTTAATTTAGAAATCTTTCCTTTTATTTTTTCTTTTTCTTAATCAAAAGTATAAACACGTAAAAATTAAATTATTGGTTTATCCTTCTTCTTTTTTCACGGTTTTTATTTTGAAATTAAACTGCAAAACTCATGCATGTGCAAAAAGAAAGGGAAGAAGTACAAATATAGCTCTTTATTTTATTATTGGTTTAATTTGATACTGAAATATTTACCAGCATCTGACAGAGAAACCAAAGCCCAGTATTGATAAAGATGTTCTGTGGAAATTTAATCGACTGCAAACAAAATAAAAGGATAGGAGCCCAGCTTGCACGTAACATATTAAAAACTGTCTGTTTAAAATGTACGATTAATATTCGCAACGACTTAAAGATAAAAGTTGACTTGATAAATTGGAACTGCAAAAACAAAGGGGGACTTGATAATTTTGATAAACATGTGAGTGGAGAAATCGTACGTGCGGTTTATGAATAACATTAATCCAATGGCTAAGGTTATATTCTATTATTTTTATATTTGATATACTCCTCTAATGATTTTTCTGTTCAACTTCAAAATTCAACATATCTAATTTGACTGTTGAAGTGTATTCAAATCTCTACTGATCATTTTTGTATCTGATTATATTGTTAACAAAATCTAAATCTTTTTCTAAATAAAACTTCCACTATTCTTTTAGTAATTTTTAATGTATAAAATAAATAGTAGTCCTACACGGATTGTCAGGACATGAATTGATTTGATTTGATCGGCCAACAATTGTATATATATTTTCCACGCTAATTAAAATCATAGTGGGACCTTTAATGCCAAATTAATGAGTGGTATACAGAGCCCACTTTTCATGAAGATGTTTTGTGGAAATTTAATTGAACGCAAAAGAAAAATGATGGGAGCCCAGCTTGCTTCCAAGTAGCTCACTCTATATAAATGGCATTTCAGTGGCTATCGTTATATCCAGTAACAAGCGAGTTTGAGTATATGTTCGTGCAGAAACCAATAATGAGGGTTTTACTTCCAATTACTTTCCCTTGTCTGTTCTTAATTGCACCCATTTTCTGTCTTGGAAGCTTTGATTCTGCTTGCATCCCAACCGAAAGAGAGGCTCTCTTGCAGTTCAAGCATGGGCTTAGTGATCCTTCGAATAGGCTCCAATCATGGGTGGCTGATGGTGATTGCTGTCGATGGTATGGAGTGGTCTGCAACAACTTAACTGGCCATGTCACGGAGCTCCATCTTCGATCTCTTTCTTACGAAGATTATTATGACCAAGAATATGGTTCATATGAAGAGTATATGAACTCAAGATTCAGTGGTAAGATTAGTTCATGTTTGCTGAATTTGAAGGAGTTAAGGTACTTTGATTTAAGCAACAATGATTTTGGAGGAATTCAAATTCCCAAATTTCTTGGCTCTCTTGGGAGCTTAAGAGTCCTGAATCTCTCAAGTGCAGGATTTGCGGGATTGATTCCTCATGAGCTTGGGAATCTTTCAAATCTGCAATATCTTAATCTATATAGTTATCATACATACTCTGACAGTTTGCATTGGCTTTCAGGTCTTTCCATGCTAGAATACCTTGATATGAGTAATATGAACCTTGGCCAATCCATCCATTGGTTGAAAATAGTGAACCATCTGCCTTCTCTAGTAGAATTGCACCTGTCTGGTTCCAATCTTGTTCATATTCCGACATTGGTTCATGTCAACTTCTCATCCATTTCAATTCTCGATTTGTCATGGAATTATTTTCCAAAATCTTTAATTCCTAATTGGGTGTTTCGTCTCAAAACTCTTAAGTTCCTAAATCTAGCCGGCAATCATTTTCAAGGACCAATCCATACTCATCTTCAGAACATGACTTCACTTCAAATATTGGATCTCTCTTCAAATCAGTTTTCCTTGGTACCTAAATGGGCTCTTAGTCTTAGAACTCTGCTTTCTCTTTATTTAGCATTGAATGACATTAAAGGTCCCATTCCCAATGAGCTTCAAAATCTTTCTTCAATTGAGGAACTCGATATGTCTGCAAATGGATTCAATTCGTCAATACCTAATTGGTTATACAATTTTAGACACCTCAAGCGTCTTGACCTTAGTTCCAATTACTTGGAAGGTGAAATTTCTAATGCCATTGGAAACATGACCTCTCTCACAAGCCTTGACTTATCAGATAATGAATTTGATGGAGGAAATCTAAAATCATTCAAAAATCTTTGCAATTTGAGGACACTATCTTTGGGAGGTGTAAACTTAAGCCAAGATGTTAGTGACATCCTTGAGATTCAATCGGGTTGTGTTTCAAATGAGCTACAATCAATGCATTTAAATGGTTGTAACTTATTTGGCCAATTGAGCAATATTCGTCTTAGCAATTTTAATAAATTGATCAGAATCGATCTGTCAAATAATTCGATTTCTGGTAATGTTAATTACATTAGAATTAGTAGAAGTGATGATGTCTTTGAGATTTCTAAGACTTCGACATAACAAATTGAGTGGAATTGTTCTAGAACGGCTTGGAGCTCTTGCTAAATTTGGATGAGATTGTTGTTTCTCATTATTCATTGAAGGGTAATATTTTTGAAAATCATTTGCAAATATCTCCAAATTAACATGGTTTGATGGGTCCATGAATCGGTTGATTTTGGTAGTTATTTCTTATTGGATCCTGCCTTTCATCCAACTATGTTTCCTACAATTGACTGGTTGGAATGTTGGCTCGCAGTTTCCAAATTGGATTGGTTCATTAAAAGATTTAGATTACTTAGATTTGTCAAATGCAAGAATTTCTAGCTCTATTCCCAATTGATTATGGAATTCCTCTACAGATTATTTAAATCTCTCTCTTAATCAAATTCATGGGGTCAATCCAAATATTTTTGTAATGCCTGCTCTAATTATCTTTATCTATATATTATCTTATTTAATTATTTACAAAAAACTTAATTAATTGACTCATGAATACACAACTCTTCAGGTATATAAATATAATCACATACACATATACACTGATACAAAAACTTAATAAACATTTACTATATATGAGATTAGTGTCAGTTACAAAATTTCATTATGTACATTACAAAATTTTAGGTTATATACCAAAAACTTCCTCAAGCTCTAAACCTTGTGGCTTGCAGATGTTGCCCAGACACGTAGCTTTCTATGCTTAAATCTGGAAATCTACATAGAAAAACACATGTGCTGAGAATAGCTCAGTGGAGAGGCAATAATAATAATAATAATAATAATAATAATAATAATAATAATAATAATAATAATAATAATAATAATAATAACACTAGTACACTTTTCATACAATAAAAACATTCAAATGCCATATAATCATATCATATGCTTACTAACATGCTCATAATATCACAAAAAATCGAAACACTATTTTCATTCAAAACAATCATTCCTTGATACTCATTCACTCATGATTATTCACTCAATTACAATATTTCATTATTATTATACAACCTGAATTTCTATGAAGAGTTGATAACGGGACAACACTGAATACTGTTAACTAGTATCAAGCACTAAAGATAAGAATCTTGAAACACTAGATATCAAAGGTATCAACACTAGACACCTATAGGTGTCAACACTAGCAGCTGCATTCACTATCCTTTATAAGCATGCCTATCTATCTACTTCTATGTATAATCTAGGCTTTTACTAAATTGTTAAACATTTAGAAGTAATATTCATCATATATTTAATGTACTAATATAATCCAATATAACATAGATGAATGCAAAGTATTTTAACATTATACAGTTTTAACTTCATAACACAAGCAATAACCATTGTACTGCAATTTTTTTGAAGTAAATACATACATACTCATAAACTAACTTTGATACAATTTCATATATATTTATATTTATCATTCTTATATGCTCGTATTTTAAGATCTATTATGTCCGGTTATGGAAACAATACATAGGGGTAGCCTACTATAGTGAAAAAGGGAGAAAAATAGGCAAGTATAGGTGACAATCGCTTGTTGTCGCGCTCGCGGCAGGAGGCAATGGCCTAAATGACAGTTCCTCTGCTCACAAAATCCTGTAAACTGGTTAAGAAAATCAACTTGTACCTCAATTTAAGCATATCAAACGACTTTTTATGGAAAATCTGTCTTGTACAAAGTTTTAGCCCTATGTTTCTAGTTTCTAAAAAATCAAAAATCACTCAATTATGACTTATAAATCTCAAGATATCACTAAAATATTACTAACTGCTCACAAGTGACGGACAGCAGGGGTCTGTCAACTTCAAGTTCATTTTTGGACACTCAAGAGACAGATTTAGATCCCGGTTTCTTCTACAAAGTTGTAGATATATGTCTTAAGTTTCATATCCAACTGGAATCACATCAATCAGACTTATACAAAAAGAGTTATGTCATTTTTACTAAGACTGGTTCATGTGAACCTAATGCAGATTTTCACCTTAATTCTTTCTAAGGCACAAATCATCTTTCTCATGCAATATACATTCAATTATTCACTTAAACATCAACTATAGATCATCTAAAACACATATATCAATTTATTTCATTTATAAACACATAAAACAATAATATAACTCCCATACCTTATCGATACTCCAATTACTTCCTTTAAACTATCTTCTCTTTCTACATCTTTTTCTTGCTCTATCTTTCTCTTCCTTCTCCATAAGATCACTCACATATAAACACCCAATCAAATCATTAAATTTCCATCACTATAAATTAATAGAAGAATAAGAGAAACAAGGGAAACAATTATTACCTTAAGGGACATACCACTAAATTCTCTCTTTCCCAAGCTATATGAATGAATTTTGGGAATTTTCTTTGATGGAATAAGTCTTTTTGAGAAGAAGAAGATGGCTAAAGTGGGTTCTTTCAAGGGTGGCCGGCCAACTCAATCAAAAATCAAATTTTTGCTTCTTTCTCTTTATTCTTGTCTTTTCTCCGTTTCTCTAGAATAACACATGTCCATTTCTCATTAAGCCACTTGCTAAACTATGCAAAATTTACATTTTGCTCCCTCATCTCCCCTAAATTCTTACATTTGACATGAATATAATTAAACTTTTCAATCAATTCCTACTATTTTTCTAACAATGCATATTTGCCCTTAAGTTGACAATTTTATAAAATTGCCCTTAATATTTATATTAATTCAGATTACGTTCCTAACACATTTACAATTAAATACCAATATATCCCTTGGGATATTACAATTTTTGTTTCCGGTAGAGAAGTAAACTTAAGTTCAAATCATTTCAAAGGCTCACTACATCGCATTTCAACTAATGTAACATTTATAGATTTTTCAAGCAATTCATTTTCAAGTTCTCTATCCCACTTCTTATGTCATGAGACGAATAATGAAGAGAAGTACTCCTTGAGGTTTATGCACCTTAGCAATAACTTTTCTTTTCTTTTTTTTGGAGAAATTCCAGATTGCTGGACAAATTGGACAGATTTGGAGTCCATAATGTTAAGCAATAACAATTTTAGTGGCAATATTCTCATACCAATCTTAATTAAATCTAAACTCTGTGGTTCTTTACTATTATTGTCTCTTTTGCTTTCCATTTCCATCTCTTCATGTTTTAGATATTTGCTTTTTTTTTGAAGAAAGTTTTAGATGTTTGCTAAATGCTTTTTTTCCCGAGTAAATGGAATTAGAAGAGAATTGGTTCATGTTTTTTTCTCTAAAAATATAATAGCCATATATTAATCTAGGGTTTTTTTTTTATTTTTGGGGTGAATGTTGAAAATATTTAAAATTTTGGTGTAATAATAAATAAATTTAAAAATTTGATGTGTTAAAAAACGGTGTTAATTTTGCCGTTTTCTGTCAGTGTGGTACCCACAATAGAGATGTCTTTTCGTGTGGAAAAACGGCAATGTATGTGTCATTTTCTGTAAAAGAAAAAAAAAGATGTCGGCTTTGATATACTCTGTAGGTGCAAAAAAAGGGCACATGAATTTGCCCTTTTTTTGGTGTATATATTTGCAATCCTTGGGAAACGAAGTCTCAAGTGAATGAAGCAGTTGGGGACGGAGTGGGACCCAAAGAAGAATGGGTCTCCTGTGGAGAAGGGGAAGCAGTGGAGTCGAGAAACACAACTTAAGGCCAAATTCATGTGCAAATATATCAGCATTCCATCAATATTTTTTATCGAAAATCGATCATGATAACTTTTACATAAAATACTGTTAAATTTAATAATAATTTTATCAAGAAAAATTATTTAGTTACAGTTACATTATTAAGCTTAAATTGAACGACCATGAATTAAATTAATCCCAATAAAAATAGTATAACTTAATATATTAATATAGTTCATGCATGTTATTTTGATTGAATTATGCTGAAAAACTTCCAACATAAGTTGTGAATTGCGGTGGAAAATTACGCATATCACTCTCAGCAAAAGGAACTTTGATTACAAATGATGTTGTGCCCAAAAGCTATATCACTTAATAATTTTTGTTAGAGAAGAGGGCAATAGAGGATAAGGGTCCACTTTCCCTTATGATTTAGGACTTATGTATAGCTATACTTTCCTTTTCTATGCCACAATTAGTGTCGTGTATAGTTCTATTAGAACTATAACTCTGCTTCCTTTGTTGTATTTATATATATACTTGTGAATATTAATTTATGAAAGCAAGTCTGCTCTTTCTCACATGGTATCAGAGCCACTGAAGGTTTAACTACCATAGATCAATATGTCTACTGAGAGCACTACAACTTCAACCCCCTCTTCACCTTCTCTAATGGCATCTATACCAGTAACCTTCTTTTTCTTCAAATTTGTCCCATAATCTATCCATCAAACTCAACTCCACAAACTTCTTATTCTAGAAAACACAACTAAAACTTGTTCTGAAAGGCTATCGACTGTTCTCTCATGTGGATGGAGCTGCACCATCTCCTGACAGTGCATAATTTTAGTCAATGGGGACAGTAAGATCATCAGGTGTTATCTTGAATTTTCTCTTATATCTTTGAGAACATATTGCCACAGATCATAGGGGCTACAACAGCAAAACAAGCTTGGGATAAACTACATGCTGCTTATTCAGTTGGATCTCGCCCTCGAGTTCGCAATTTTAGGCAACAATTGCTGACTCTTAAGCGTGAGAATGACAGTATCATGGATTATATGCAGAAAACTAAGAACTTGTTTGATCAACTAGTTCTTTGCAAAGTCCCATGGCTGATGAGGACTTTGTTGATTGTGTTATGGCTGGATTGGGGTCTACTTACAGACCATTTACGCGTGCTTTGGAGGCTCATTTGGAATCTATCAGTTTTGATAATCTGTATGAGTTACTGTTAATTAAAGAAGCTAAGTTGGCTCGGGATACCAACGGTGATAGGTTCTCTCCCACTGCTTACTATGCCAACAGGAATTTTCACAAAAACAAAGGTCGTGGTCGTGGAAGAAACAATAGGGGTGGCAGATCCTCCAACTCTTTTGGTCACCTTCCTCAACCGATTTCTCCTAGCACTATATATGCTTCGTTAGACACTAGCTCAATCATCTACCATAATTGCAAAGGACAAGGCCACTTCTCTTGTGTTTGTTATACCCCAAAATTCACAAAAGATAACCTGAATAATCCACCACCAGCATCCCACCTTGCCTCCACGTCTTCCACCTAGCCTTGGATTATGGATACTGGAGCTACACATCACTTAACCTCAAATATGAAAAATCTTGCTCTTCATTCTGAATATAATGGACCTAAGGAAGTCACTATAGTTAATGGATATAAACTCCCTATTCATTTTACTGGTTCATTCCAATATCATCTCAATGGTAAATCCTTTAATTTCAAAGATATTTTGTATGTTCCTTCAACTTCTCAAAATTTAATTTTTGTTCACTCTTTGACTGCTTCCAATAATATCTCTGTCAAATTTTTTGCTAACTCTTTTTTGATGCAAGGATTTGGCAATGAAGGCAATATTGCTCAGAGGCCAAAGTAAAGATGGTTTATACTACCTTCCAATGTCAGCTTCAACACCTGTCAAGTCAATTTAGCTTCGGTTTCTACATGGCATATTGCAATTCCTACTGTTAGAAAATTGTTAGACTCCAATTTAATTCTTGCTTCCAATAAGATATTTGATTTTGTTTGTCATTCAGGTTCAGTTAGTAAATATTCTCAACTTCATTGTTTTTCGGATGCCGATTGGGATGGTTGTCTAGATGATCAAAAATCTACTTCGAGATATGCTATTTTTCTCGGCTCCTGTTTACTTTCCTGGTCTTCTCTAAAATAGAAAACAGTATCTCGGTCTTCTAAAGAGGCTGAATATTGGGCAATTGCATCAGCCACATCTGAAGTTAACTGTTTGAATATGGTTCTTTGTGAAATTGGTTTTCAGCTGCCAAAACCTCTTGTGCTTTGGTGTGATAATTTAAGTGCAATTTATCTTACTGCTAATCCTGTTTTTCACAATCACACTAAGCATTTATAGATTAATTTCTATTTTGTTCGTGACAAGGTGCGATCAAAAGCTTTGGTTGTTCAATATATTTTCACAGTTGATCAAGCAGTAGATATTTTTACCAAACCATTGACTAAGAGTCGGTTTCATTTGCTCAGAGACAAGCTGAGAGTTCGTTCTTTCCCTCTTCAGCTTGAGGGGGAGTAATAGAGGATATGGGTCCACTTTCCCTTATGATTTAGGACTCTTCTGTATAGCTGTTCTTTCCTTTTCAATGCCACAGTTAGTGCCGTGTATAGTTCTATTAGAACTATAACTCTGCTTCCTCTGTTGTATTTATATACTTGTGAATATTAATTTATAAAAACAAGTCTGCTCTTTCTCCCGGAGGGAATCTAATTAAAGTCGCACAATCTTTATCAGCAGATCAGTACCACTAAGCTAAGCTTATTGGTCTCAAAGTTTTATATTGCTTCTTCCTAAAATCATAGCCTCTTAGGGAAATTTCAACTTCAAGATATAAAATTTGATAAAGATATATAATTTGATAAGGAATATAAAATTTATTTAAGACTTAAAGTGTAAATTTCCCCAGGCTAAAAAAAAATACATGAAAAAGTCCGATGATTTTTTTTTTTTGACAAAGAAAAGTCCGATGAATTTACCAAGATTTTGGTTGGAAAATTTTCGAGGACATATATTAATTAGCTTTTACTTATTTTTTCTGATACTACCATTAACAATAAGTGTCTATCAAAAAAAAATTAACAATAAATGATTTGGTTGTCTCTTCTGGTGAAAACCCTCATTCTGTACATTGTCGCTGAATGAGAAGTCAAACTCCATGTAATTGGTGTCAAGGAAAACACTTACCATTTCTTCCAAAACCAATTGATGTTAAATATACTACCATTATCCTTATGTATACTCACTCCATTGTTCTTTTTTATTTATCACTTTTGAATAAAATTTAAATTTTATTTATTTGTCACTTTTAGATTTTTAATATAATTTAATTTATTTTTTCAATTTATTTTTCTTTTTCAATAAAATCAGAACCAATCAGATTTGATAATTTAATTTTAATCACGTAATTTAATACTAAATTTAATTCTATTTATTATTTTTTAATCCTAATAAAAATAATAAAAGTGACTGATAAAAAAAAAGAGGAAGTACCACATAACATACAAGCGCTCACGGCATTCAATTGAAACTCGATCTCTCATCAGACCTTCACTACGAGACAGTTGCTGTCACACCTTGGCCAACCATCTCTCCCTCAACAATTGCTTCCGTTAAAAATCGAACCCATAACTTCAACTCTGATCTGCAATTGATACCGTCTTAATTATTAGTTACTCTAATTTTTATTCTTCCCTACCTACTTTAGGTCTTTTGATCAGTAATTGCCAATCTATATTTTCACGGGTATTCCTACTAATTAATTCTTATATCAAGAATTTTATAAAGGATGATCTCCATTAAATGAAAAAAAAATGATTAATTTCATTAATGGTTACTGAATTTATATTATTATAATGACTAAGTTATAAAAAAAAACTTATTTTACAAAAATAATTCAACTTTTGAAATATTGTCATTAAAGTCATTTTGACCGGAAAATTATAAATTTGATACTAAAGTGTTGACGTAACAAGTTATATCAGTTTGAAATATTCACGTGATATATTTTGAAAGGTTCCAGTGAAATTTTAGAACATCTTGAGATGACGTAACGTGCCACATTAATACTTCAATGTCAGATTCATTATTTTTCAACTAAAATGACTTTATAATTGAGAAGTTGAACATATTTTACTTTTAAAACTTTGTGAAGTGCTGCAAATTGAACAGGATCTTGTTTTGTACTAGTATATGAATGTTTTGCATATTGCCATGTCCATTACACCTCTAAACAAATGAAAGAATTAAAGAATTTTTAATCAAGCACCAATTCCGATTAAAAAAATGTGTTAAATGGAGAACTGAAGCCATTGGAAGATGAAGCTTTTTACAGGACTCAGTGAACGGTGATAGAGTAATTAATAATTTTACAACTGACTCGAAAAGAAACATTTACTGCTTTGTTAGGTTGTATATTTTGCATACTTCTAGCTGATTTTGTTGTGTTAATTGAATTTCAATTGATTGGGAATTAGTTCATTTGTTGTACATTTGTGATTTTGACAGATGCCTGTGCCAAAGAAGAAAAGATGGGATTTTTGTGAGCATTTACTGTCAATTTGGAATTCTGCAGCTGATCCCTACTTCTTAGGAGTTGATTTAATTCTGAATTATTACTAGAAAATCAGAATATTTTAGGAAGGAAGATTTAATTATCTAAGAGATTTATATATTTTCCTTTTTTATTATTATATTGTTTTCCTATTCGAGTAGGACTCTTCTTGAATGTTATATAGGAATTGTTTTTGGTAGTCAGGCATATCGGGCTAAACTCGTTTAATCGATTTTCATTAGGATTGAAAATATAAATTGTCATAAATTAATTAACAAGTGTTAAAAAAACTATCAATTTAATTAAAATCATGTGTATTAAATATCATATTATTTTAAATTTTATTTAAAAATGATATAAAAAATTAAATGCAAATTGGTTGGTTATTGATGAATTATATAAGGATATTGTAGATAATTCATAAATCAACAATAAATTAAAACAAAAAAGTATCATACATTTTTGGATAAACTAAAAAGAAAAATATTTCTATTATCACAAGAACAATAGATAATTTAATTTATAATACCGCGTAAATAGTTTAATTTAGTTTATGATGTTAGCAAAAATTTAAATCTTTTCTCAAAAAAAAATTCACTATTAGGTTAGTGACACATTTATAATTAAAAAAAAAATAGTAAGACTAAAAAGTCTTGTTTTGACTTTGACGACATGAATTGATTTGATTTAAATTAATGTTTGCGAGTAACTCACTGGATAATAACAAAAGAATTTTTTTTCTATATGTTTTTTTATTTTTTTTCCGAAGAAAGGTTTTCTGTAAGTGGTTGTTTAGTGGTGGTCTCTTTTGCTTTCCATTGCCATCTCATGTTTTTCTCGAGGAGCTTGGAGAAATGTTCTGTACTAATGTTGTTTATGATAACCATGTATTAATCCAAAAATAATTTGAACTTTTAATGATACTGAAAACTATCCAACACCAACATAAACTCGAGTTTATTAACCAAAATAAATGGAAGCATCATATGATGACAGCAAAATAAAACTACCAATTTCATTTGATAGCATAAATATGTTCATCTCATCATAGGAATATTATTAATAAATGTGTAAGAGAAAAACCAAAATTACATCAACTAACAAGAAATCTTTGGTTCCCAGATGAATTATTAGTTATCCGGGGCAGTTAAACTCATATTTGATACAGCTTTGAAACAAATAAGAGAGCTAATAGGATCTGATTCCAAGGTCAACTAATCACCGCAATAAACTGCAGTTCATTTATTCCACATTTTGACACTTGATGCCATTTCCCTACACAGAAGAAAGGCAAATCAATTATTGCTCATGCACAAAACTCTAAAACTCGTTACCACTGTCAATGCCAACAAATAATTTCTCTCAACATGAAGGGAAGGGAGTAAGTAGCAAACACTATAAACTAACTAATACCCTATGATTGAAGATTAGGCCCCTGTAAAACTGTAATAAAAGTTAGTTCAGCACTTTATTGTCTTCATGCAACAGTTTGATTATTTGTTCCAGCAGTGTCTAGTTAGAATTCAATTGTTTTGGCATGCAACCAAAAAGGATTTCAAAGAAGCACATTCGTTAATTTTAGCTAAAGTGAAAGCATCTACAAATGAGTCACAGACCTTACCTCCAAAACTACCAGCCCAAAGAAAAGGGAAAAAAATAAAGAGCATCTACTAGCTCTTTGCTATGACAAACAAATACAGTGCGGATTTATAACAAGGTAATAGTTCCCAAAGTTCCTTTTCACGAGAAACTAGGTAATACTCAGAACCAAAGCAACTTATGAAGATTAAGACTTAGATGGAAAGACTTGTTTACCCTTCAATCTTACTTTTCTCCTACCATCACCGGTTTCTCTATATCTAAAGGATAAAAGTGGTCACCTTCTATTCACTTTCAGAAACAAACTAGACAGACATTCTGGTAATTTCACAAATACTGCATATAAATCATACTAGCAAAATACAAGTGCATTTCTTTTCAAGAAACTACTGCCCAATGCAAAGAATTAATGCTAACCTTGATCAACAATTTGGCATGATTGACAAACATCAATCAGGAATAATAGCTAATTTAGCAATACTAATGAGCAGAGTTCACACATTCACGACCCAAAATATCAGATTCCCTACTTTTAGTCAATTTTGAAATTATAAGATAATAAGAAACCTGTAAATAAAATCTTAAGCAGCAGCCTCCAACAACTCCCTCTCTGCACGATCCTTGATTCTTCTTTCAAGTTCTGGCCTAAAATGCCTTATGAGGCCTTGGACAGGCCAAGCAGCAGCATCACCCAATGCACAAATAGTGTGCCCTTCAATCTGTTTTGTAACCTCTTGAAGCATATCTATCTCTTCCAACTTTGCATTTCCAACTTTTAACCTTTCCATAATCATCCAAAGCCATCCTGTCCCTTCCCTGCATGGTGTGCATTGCCCACAGCTCTCATGCTTGTAGAAGTAAGACAGCCTTGCAATTGCATCCACGACATCAGTAGATTTATCCATCACGATCACTGCTGCAGTTCCCAGTCCAGATTGGACAGCCTTGAGCGCATCATAATCCATAAGCACATCATCACATATGTGCTTAGGAAGCAAGGGGACAGAAGAACCCCCAGGTATTACAGCTAGTAGATTGTCCCATCCGCCTCTAACACCTCCACAATGCCTCTCTATTAATTCTTTTAGAGGTATACTCATCTCTTCTTCAACGGTGCAAGGCTTGTTCACATGACCTGACACACAAAACAACTTTGTCCCAGAATTATTTTTCCTGCCAAAACTAGCAAACCATTCTGGTCCACGCCTCAAAATGGTGGGAGAGACAGCCACCGTTTCGACATTTGTAACAGTAGTTGGACAGCCATACAATCCAGCATTAGCTGGAAATGGAGGCTTCAACCTGGGTTTCCCTTGTTTTCCTTCCAGGCTTTCTAAAAGTGCAGTCTCTTCACCACAGATGTAAGCACCAGCACCATAGTGGATGTGGACATCAAAATCATTTCCAGATCCACATGCATTCTTGCCCAACAATCCAGCTTCATAAGCTTCTTTTCGTGCTCTTTCTAGGTTTTTGCATTCATTTACATATTCACCCCTAATATAGATATAAGCAGCAGAAGCTCTCATTCCCACCCCAGCAATCAAGCATCCTTCTAGCAGCTTGTGTGGATCATGCCGCATAATCTCCCTGTCTTTACAAGTTCCAGGTTCACTTTCATCGGCATTGACCACAAGATAGGACGGACGGCCATCAGATGCTTTAGGCATGAATGACCATTTGAGGCCAGAGGGGAAACCAGCACCACCACGTCCACGAAGGCCAGACTTCTTAACTTCATTAACAATCCAATCAGCACCCTTGAGTACCAAGTCCTTAGTCTTATACCAGTCACCCCGTTTCATAGCACCGTTGAGAAAAGGAACATGTAAACCATACAAGTTAGTAAAAATTCGGTCCTCATCTTTCAAGCCACCAAAATGGGTTTTTTCTGGAGGCGGGGGAGGTGGTGGGGGCTGTGGGCTACTCCCACTTGGTGGAGCTTGTGGGTTACCAGCACTTGGTGGAGGCTGCGGGTTACCAGAACTTGGTGGAGCTTGAGTGCTAAGTGTTCTGAAGCCCATGTCAAACCTATCACCGTGGCGCCAAATCAAAGCAGTTCTTTGCAATGAAAGAATTCCCCTAATGGGTGCCTACGCAAAAACTTAGAATTAATGGACACACTTATGGAATAAATTCGGGCAATCTCAATATGCAAAACAAAATAGAGCCCTACATTCTTTTGTCTTCAAAACTCAATAAAATTAAACAAAATAGTTTTCACAAAATAACAAACATGACCATTGCACAAATACAGCTACAAAACTCAGCAATAATAACGCAATGGCAAAAGTGATGTGGTGGGATAAGAATAGAATTGAACTACAGCTTAATGCCACAGCGGCATTCCATTCAAGGGAAGAAAATGGCGGGTGGATATCCATGTCAAGCCAGAATAAAAATGAAAAGACATAATTTAGCGCTTGGAATCAATTGATTGCAAAGGCACCAGTATGAGTTCATAAAGCCACAGATATAATCGGAAACATGAACAAAATTGACTTCCAACAGCAGCCGAACATGAAATTCAGAATACTGAAAGCTTAAAATCCACACAACTTAAAAAATACACATAGCTCGTATTGATCCAAGTTGAGAAAGAAATAAAATTGCAGAAACCCTAATTGAGAAAGAAATGAAGAGTAGTGGCATACCATAGCGAGAAACGTCACAGATTAGCAATTGCGAATCAGCGATTGAGCTGAAGCGAGGTAGGCGACGTAGAAGCGAGGGTGGAGAAATGAAAATGGAGGATCCTAGTTACCTACGCTCACGGAGCTGCATTAAGCAAAACGAACGGTTGAGATCGTTTAATTGCTTGTGATGATCGTCGGTTACACGTAGATTTACCCTCTTCCTCGTGATTCAAATCCAATGGTTATGATTCCCTGGGCTTCCGACGCACAAACAGTTACTGAAAGTGAAAATTAGCTCGATGTATTATGAAAAAAGGCTGAATGGACTTGGGCCGATATTTTCTTTTTTCATTTGCAAAAATATTTAGTTTATATTTTAATTACTGAATTGATTGAACTAATAATTATTATATGTTTATATCAAAAACTAGTTTTTATAATTATCCTTTTTAATTAATTGGCTCAATTTAGAAATGAGCCATTGCCATTTGGCTTCTTCATTTTTTTAGCAAACTTTTTTTTATTTCATTTTGTTATTTATATACCCAACTAATATTTATATATTTTGTTTTTTATATACCCAGCTAATATTTATATTTTTTTGTTATTTATATAAGGTTATTTATATACTCAACTACTTTCTTAATTGATTAGAATTTGATTTTATGCTTCTCCACTCTAATGATAATATAATTATATAAAAAAAATACAACAAAGATATAACTAGGAAATACTTACATGATCCAATTCATGAACTATTAATATGTTCATCAATACTCATTTAAAAGTGTAAAAAGTTTTAATAAATTTGAAATTGTTTCAACATGGATAATTGAGCTATATATACTTATCCCTTTCTTACTAAAGGAAATGAAAAACTTTCACGAACAATAGCGTAGGTGCTCAATAAAAATAGTTTTTAATGACGATTTATCATCCATAAATAATTATATAAATTTTATATAAAAAAATAATCTTCAATAACTACAATCGAGTTGGAAATTATTTGTAATTCAAATGATTGAAAGTCTAACTGCTCTTTTAATTGATTAGAATTTGATTCTCATCCCTCCACTCCAATGATAATATAATTATATGAAAAAAGAATACAGCCAGTTATGACTAGAAGATATTGCATGGATTGAATTCATGAAAAAAAAATAATGAACTGAATTAATTATACTCTTTAGGTATACAAAATAGTTATTGTTTTAATATATAGCAAAATGTAATTGATTTATTTTACAAAATTTTTCATAGACTTGGTGTTAGAACTTTCCATTATGATCTTAATGTATAAATATATTTTTTTTGCAGTTGAAATATTGGTGTCTGTTGTCTCTCATGCAAACTATAATTTAGTGATAATTAAACATGGTGTATATATATATATATATATATATATATATATATATATATATATATATATATATATATATATATATATAAGTATTTAGAAATAGCAGGCCAGCAAACATTCCCAATAACGATGACCTTGCATGGATGTAGTATTGAAAACTACAGCTAGAATGTAAATTAATTATATTTGGGTGTTGTTAATAATATTAAAGAACTTCCTATAAAAACAACAAAAAAATAAAAAATAATATCAATTCTTTATGCGATTACTTTGTAAGCAGTAATTGCAGGCCGATTCCGGCTTCAAGTAAGCGTGCTATTTTCTGCATGGGCATAATTTACTATTACGTTGTCAATTATCATTTTTGTTTTATTTCATAACTTACGTTTTTTAATTCTTAAAAATAAAAATGACTAAAGTATATATAATTAACTTTATTATTATTATTATATTTTCCGGTTGTTCTTTGTCTAGATTATTCAATGGAAGTGGCAAAAATAAAAATGAAATAATGTTGCATTAATTAATATTCAAATAATTCTAAAGTTAATTTTGATAGCGCGCTTTATCCAAATTCTATTTGCATAATTAGATCAAATTTACACCAAATAAATTTAAAAAAACAAAAATATTTATTTTTATATATTTAATATTCTTCTACATCCAAAATTTGATCTCGAGATCTTTAATTAAATAATTAATCCCATTTTAAATTTTTAATCACTTTTGCTTAATTGAATATATAACAAATATTTTTCAATGCCAGATTTTGGGAAGATTTTTCCTATATTTCAATTTATTCGAAATATAATATACATTTTAAAGGTGATTCTCATTTATTAATTTGGTTTATTGTGAGGTTATGGAAAATATACATGGCTCATAAATTTTTTGGTTCATTTTTAAATTTACGAGACCAACTTATTTAATATCGAGCATATTATATGTTATAAAATTCATGATCGAAAATAATTTTTTTAATAATATTCGGTTTTTATATGAGAGTCAATAATTGAATTTAGAACCTCATTTAAAGAATTCTGACCAATAATATGCATCGTAGCTATTAATATTGAAATAAAACATTTTTAAAATCAAAATCTTATAAAGATATTAAAATTAATTTCCATAATACTTTATTATTATGATATTATCCATAAAGAAAATTAAACGTTATTAGAGTGACCCATCACTAAGCTCCTCTCTTAGTCTTAACGATAATAATAATGACGTGGTCAAACTTTTATTTATTTTCTATTTTTCATATTCTTTATTTTATAATAATATTTTTCAAAAAGTTTATAAATCTTAAAACGCTCCTAAGAACTAATAACAGCACTCTGCTTTCCCCCCTCGTCTCCTTTGTTCTCTTCTCCTCTTCCTCTGTACGCCACCAAGCCAACCGGAAAATGACGGTGCTCGGAAACTCCAGCGCCGGTAAACAGGTTTTTCCTGTCGATTACCAAGCCGAAGTTTCTCAACGGCTTATTGACGCTTCCCATGTTAACGACTTGAAGCTGGCGTGCGAGTGTCTCGCCGATCCTTTTGTTGACGTTAACTTTATGGGCACAGTGACCTTGAAGGTGAAGAAGACAGAGGTCTTACTGCGTGATGAATCGCCACATGAAGTTCTCTTTGAGTATGAGGAGTTTAAGACTGATGTCACTGCTCTGTTTCTCGCTTCTCATTCCGGAAATTTAACGCTCGTCAGGAAATTACTGGTAACGTATTTGATTATTCTCATTTTAATTGTTCTTGAGTTATTTTCTAAATTTTGTTAAACACTGGTAATCTTGATTGTAAGTTTAGCTGCTACTTATGGTTATGATTAGGGAGTTATGCCATTGTTAATCTTGTCTCTGTTTGGATACTTGGTTACTTCATGTAAGAGATTGACATTCAAATTTACAATTAATCTTGAAGGAAAATTTGCTTAAAAAGAAATTTTAAAGCGATTAAAATTTAGTATAATTTGGTCTAATTTTTCTCAAATATGATTATAAGTGTAGCTACTGTACTGCTTATGGTTATGATTGTGGAGTTATGGCATGGCTAATCTTGATTGTTTGGATGCCTGGTTTAGGCCATGGCTTGATTTAGATTCAAATTTATATTTTTCTTTTTTAATTAGTGATTGAAATTTACTATTGATTTCTGAGAAGAATTTGTGTAAAAGAAATTTGAAAGGGATTAAAATCAGGATAATGTTAATTAATGTGATAAAGCTTTAATTAGTTTTTGAAGATGGGATCTTGTAACTGTCATAGAATATTATTTCTGGATATCTCTGGTCCAGTCTTGTACGCAAGGGCGATACCTGCACACGAAATCTGACAGATTACGTGACGACTGCAGATTTCTTATCTTTTCCATTTATTGAAATGATTAATTAAGAAGTATTTCCATATTTAGCTCTTGCTTTGGATACTCTCTGATCCACAAAATCTGACTGTCCACTACAGTACCATCAGCATTCTTTAACTAAAAATCTGTGTTTACTAATTAAATCTAACAGTATGTCTTTGTTTTGTATTTTGTTGTATTCAATGATAAAAAATAATTTCCTAATATTTTTGAAACGAACAACAAAAATCATGATCTGGGTTTTGTTATTCAAGCAAGTTTTGGCGTACTTGTGTGGCAGTGTGTTGGAGCCAACGTGAATCAAAAGCTGTTTCGAGGCTATGCCACAACAGCAGCAGCAAGGGAGGGCCACATAGATGTGGTAGAGGTGCTTGTGCAATCGGGGGCATCTCAGGAGGCATGCGAGGAGGCTTTGTTGGAGGCAAGCTATCTGGGGCAGGCTAGACTTGTAGAGCTGCTGATGAGGTCTGACTTTATACGCCCACAAGTTGCTGTTCATGCTCTGGTCTCTGCTGCTTGTAGAGGATTTGTCCATGTAGTAGACACCCTTATCAAGGTAATTAACTCTCATGTTCATTTCAACAATGGAAATGGTACACATGAACAATCATATGATTCTTTTGGCCCTTACAATTGATTTGGCGTCCGACAATAGTTTTTCCAAATTTCTCATCAAAGGTGATGATCTGTCATTGCAGTGAAGGATAGTTCGGCTTTTGCCTTCCTTCAGGTGCCTAAATTTGATTAATTGATAATGATGATTGACATTGACGATCTTAATTGGTGGCAGTGTGGATTGGATGCCAATGCAATTGATAGGGTCCTCCTTCGATCTTCCAGGCCATCTTTGCATGCCAACGTTGATTGTAATGCACTTGCTGCTGCCATTGTTAACCGACAGATTGCAGTCGTTAGACTACTCTTGCAGGTAACTTCATGGTGCATAAAAATTACAAAATCCACCATTAATAGAGTTCAACTGCTCTTCTTGGAAACTATTTTTCAGAATTATTAGCTATAATTTTTGGCATTTACTTTGTGGAGCTTGAAACAGTCTGGCGTGAAAATGGACATTAAGGTGAGGCTAGGAGCCTGGGCATGGGATACCGATACAGGTGAAGAATTTCGTGTTGGAGCTGGATTAGCTGAGGCTTACTCTGTTATTTGGTGTGCAGTGGAGTATTTTGAAGCAAGTGGTGTCATATTAAGAATGCTCCTCCAACACCTCTCTCCTAACTCTCTTTACCAAGGCAGGACGCTTATCCATCATTCTATCCTATGTAACAATGCAAGAGCAGCAGAAGTGCTTCTCAAATATGGAGCAGATAAAGAATTTCCGGTTAGCACGGCTTCTAAAATTGGCTGGCTTCCTATTCATTTGGCTGCAAGGCTTGGATCAGCCAAAGTTCTTGAACAACTGATAATTGCTGGATGCAATCTCAACACCAGAACAGATTCAGGAGAAACTGCGTTGATGATCTGTGCCAGATATAAGCAACAGGAATGCCTCAAAATCCTAACCTCTGCGGGTGCTGATTTCGGTTTGGTCAATTCAGCTAGTCAGTCTGCGAGCACGATTGCAATATCAAGTAAATGGGCACTTGGTTTCCAGGAAGCGATACTAGATGTTATTCGAGCTGGAGAGAATATCAAATCAAGCAATGCCTCGGTATTTTTCCCCTTGATTTTTGTGATTCAGGCAAATGATATAGAGGCCTTGAAGAAGCTGATTGAGCGGTCAGATATCAATGTTGATGAACAAGACGAGGATGGATTTTCTGCAACTATGACAGCTGCAGCAGGTGGCCATGTGGAAGCTTTCAGGTTACTTGTTTATGCAGGGGCTAATGTGAACCTACAGAACAAATTCGGGGAAACGGCAATCACCTTATCAGAATTAAACCACCACGGTGAATCAATTGAAAAAATCATGCTAGAGTACGCACTAGAAGAAGGATATAACTATTCAGCTGGCATGTATGCTCTACACCAAGCAGCCGGCCGGGGAGACTTAGAGTTGGTCTCGATGTTAACTAGCAGAGGTTATGACATCAATGGAACAGACATAGACGGATACACTCCATTAATGTTAGCTGCAAGAGGAGGCCATAGCAGGGTATGCGAGCTGCTAATCTCACTTGGGGCGAGCTGCGAAATTGAGAATTCAAAACAGGAAAATGCACTGTTGCTTGCAAGGAAGAATGGGTATGGAAAAGATGCAGAGAATGTGATACTAGATGAACTTGCTAGGCAACTAGTTCTTGAAGGAACTCGTGTGAAGAAGCACACAAAATGTGGGAAAGGAGCTCCTCATTATAAGTTATTAAAGATGTTACAAGGTGCAGGATTGTTACGGTGGGGAAAATCAAGCAGGAGAAATGTGATTTGCAGGGAGGCTGAGGTTGGTCCTAGTGCGAAATTCTGGTGGAATCGCCGGCGGAAATATGATGTGGAAGATCCCGGAATGTTCCATGTCATAACTGTAAAGAACAAGGAGGTACATTTTGTTTGTGAAGGAGGAGTTGAGATGGCTGAGTTGTGGGTGAGGGGAATTAAGCTGGTAACTAGGGAAGCCATTTTTGGTAAGAAACAAGGTGATTTTTGAATGTTAGAGATCTAATGGCAACTTCATGCAAACCGAGGAACGGATTAGGTTCATATATTTCATCCTATCCTAGAATTATAGCAAATATGTTCTATCCTATACTATGTCGGCCATTTTTATGAACGGATTAGGTAATGAGTTTCGGATATTATGTAATTATAAAAAAAAAAATGCTTTTGTTTATCTTTTATTTTCCTTATTACAGTAATTACAGTATGTACTTCTCCAATGTATATATTTCATCCTATCCTAGAACTACAGCAAATATGTTCTATCCTATCCTATGTTGTGTGAATCCGGATTAGTCTGCAATTTTTATTAACGGATTAGACAATGAGTTTCGGATGATTAATGGATAGATTTAGCATGAGTATAAATAATTCATAAGATATTTCCATTCAATTATTATACACTTTATTAAATATTTTTTTTGTCATCACTTTTTATTTTTAATTAAAATTAAAATACAGTAATAAAAAATGCACAGGTATTGGTATTCTAATTATTTTCTTAATATTTTTTAAATTTTTTAGTTAAGAATGAAATAAATGCAATGATACATTTTGATCCGAACTTGAATCCTATCCGAATCCATCACTGATAGTTTTAAATCCATTTAATTGCTATTCTAATCTTTTCTATTAGGATATGAAAAGTTATTCTCACTGCCATTGCGAATTTAAGTAATTGGGTTGTAAATTAGGAGTTAAATGTAAAAATAAAAAAGAATATGTTTTGAATTGAAAAAGTAATCAAACATTAGGATTTTTTTTGAACAATTGCCCTTTATTTTCATTATTAAGATGAAATTTTCGCTTTCTGTGGCGGTTGGTAGTCAAACGACACCGTTTCTTGGCAGAGTAACTGCAAGCCTCCCGAAATTTGTTTGACGGAATTTTGATTTTCTAAGTTCTCCGTCTCCGAGAAACAATTTTGAAGTCTACCACTGTGATAGCTGTGACAATGGCGAATCTCCCTATTGTCAAATTCGAAAGTAAAATTATAGAAGCAGTGGAGAAGAATCCGGTGGTGGTGATAATTGGGGAGACTGGTTCAGGGAAGAGCACTCAGCTCTCTCAGATGTTGCACCGAAGAGGTTACACCAAATCTGGAATCATTGGTGTCACTCAGCCCCGCCGTGTCGCTGCCGTCTCTGTTGCGAGGTATATTTACAAGAAAATATTACTTATCTTCTTCTCTTTGCTTCTTGTTTTTTTAGCTATTATTATGCTGTTAGATGAAATTTTAGGTTTTTGGCTGATTTTTTTGTGCACTAAAGCTTTAATAGCTTTTCCACGTTAGTTCTTTAACCTTCTTAAAGTCTCTGATGAAATTGAAGAGTTGCACTGAATGTCTAGACTGCAGGACATTATCTTTGATTTTGACTTATTAATTGAAGCATCTCTTTTTTTCTCCTCAGCCTTTTCTTTTCGTTCTTTCTTTCTTTATAACGTTTCAAAGTGCACAATGTCGAATTAGTTCCAAGAACTTTTACAATATAGAATAATTAAAATTTTCCTCCTCTGCCTTTTCTTTTCGTTCTTTCTTTCTTTCTTTCTTTCTTCCTTTATAACGTTTCTATGTGTCTAGACATCATTGCAATTGTTGAAGAATTAAATTGAAGTTTGATTATTTGCTTGCTGATAAACATTTGTAGACGAGTCGCACAAGAGGTTGGCGTTAGGCTTGGGGAGGAAGTGGGTTATGCTATCCGGTTTGAAGACAGAACTTCAGAGCGAACAAGAATTAAGTAATGCAATTCAAAGATAACAATTGTTCCCAGTGTTTTTATGTATTTAATGTTACAAGTCAGAGGCTTCTCATTATAGTGTTGTGAATTGCTCAGGTACCTCACTGATGGAGTCCTCCTCCGTGAAAGTCTGTCTGATCCAGAGCTTAAAGAATATTCAGTGGTCATATTGGATGAAGCCCATGAGAGGAGTCTGAACACGTATGATCTATATGATAATATAAGTCAATTATTTATGATCTTCCACATTCTAGTATTAGACAATTTAGCTTTAGAGTTTGGGGAATTTTGTGCACTTTGCATATTCACTACGTCCGGGTACCTCCTTCTCAGGGACATTTTGTTGGGATTGGTGAAACGCTTGGTTAAGTTGCGTGCCTCCAATTTGAAGATTCTCATCACATCAGCGACTCTGGATGGTAGAAAGGTTTCAGAATTCTTTGCAGGCTGCCCAGTTCTAGATGTTCCTGGAAAGTTGCACCCTGTGGAAATATTTTACAGCGAGGAGCGTCCTAGAAGCTACATTGAATCCTCTTTAAAAACTGCTATTGGTATTATAGGCTTTACTCCTTTGTCTTTGACTTCAAAAAAGTGTGGTGTTTTGGTCTATCATTTGATATCTATACAACATAAAATCATGAGCGCCTAGGTGCATTTTGAATGTAAATTACTTGTTTATTAGCATCTAACTATTAGAAAATTATTTTTGTCTTTCTACCAAAGTTGTGAATGAGCTTTGATAACAAGTCAGATGTTGCTCATTTGGTTATTAATGGATGGCCATGTGTAGCCAAAGATCTCATCAGTATGAAATATGGTTAATTTTCAGCAGTGGGACTGCTGGAAACAAACTGTCAACCTGGGTACTATCAGTTTTAGTTTAGTTGACAATTCTATATTAGGCCTTGTATGCTCTTATCCCTCTGAAATGCAAAAGAAGCCACTGCCTAATGTTCCTCTTTTTTCAATTGTCAAATGATAAAGTTAGCTTCTTTGAAGGACAGCATTTAAACATGACTGCACGCTATTTGTTCTTTTAAGGACTGAATGCGAGTAGATATTCCTATAAAGGTTGACTAATGGGAAGTTTTATGTCCTTCATTTTCAGTGTTTTTTACTCTGTTAAATTCAACCAATATGGCTTAGATACTTTCATATTGACATCAACTACATTAAAATTTAAAATTATTTTGTAACCTTTGCAGATAATTAGTAGTGGTTGAATTTGATATTAGTTGCTTGTATTATCCTTGTGGCATTGTCAAATTATCTGTACCCTATAAGGAATGTGTAGGTAGGCCTGACAGTTTCTTCATTTTATTCTATATCCAGTTCAAGTTATAACTCTTCTATTCTAGAGCACCAGTTCAAAAAGTGAAGAAAGATATGCCATCTTTTCTTGGATATATTTGTTACTTGATAAAATCAATTTATTCTGAAACTTTTATGTCAACTATTCTTCAGATATACATATCCACGAACCTGAAGGTGACATTTTAATATTCATGACTGGACAGGTGAGTTTGAATGTGTTCTACCTTGTAATCCCTGCTTTTGTACATCAATTATTTGATTTGATTTCTCGTACAGGATGACATAGAGAAGTTGGTGTCAAAGCTGGAGGATAGAGTTCAAAGCCTAGAGGAAGGGTCCTGCATGGATGCTATTATCCTTCCACTACATGGTTCCTTGCCACCTGAGATGCAGGCATGTTTTTGTTTTTCACTTTTCAGTGGCAATTTATTGATTTCTTGCTTGTTTACCTTAAAGCTTGCTGTTTAGGCATTTGCCACCTTTGGGTCATTCCCCAGTGGCAAGCCTTTCAGATTTTATAACAAGGGTGTGCAGAACCGAACCGGATCCGAGAACCGAACTAAACCAAATTGATTTTGGTTTTTTTGATTTGGTTATTTCAGTTTTTGGTTTGTTCAGTTCTGAACCGAAATAAAATTTCAGATAATTCGGTTCGGTTCTTGTGTGTGTGTGTTTGTGTCCCTAGCAGCCCTTACGATTCATTTCTTCCTTTCCCTACAATTTAGGATCAAAATCCCTACCACGCAACCCCCACCTCTTTCTTTCTCTTCTGCAATTCTTCCTTTCTCTTCTAGATTTCCCGATAATTTATGTCTTGGTTTCTGATTATGGAGTTATTGGAACTGCCGAAGTGAGGATTGCTCCAAGTCCAATTCTGTTTTGGATTAGGCTAAATGATTTAATTCTTGCGCTGGAGATTTATTTGGATTAGGGAGCAGTTCTATAGGTTAAGATTTGGTGTGCATGTGATGGGATGTTGATTTGGTGTCAATGTTGGTACCACACCAGGCTTGAACTGCATTATTATGCTTCAAAGGTTGCCTTTAATTATCTCTTTTGGTTTATTTGTTCGAATATAAATGATAGGTTTTTTTTCTCCTTCTGGTAAAAATATGGAATTTTCTCTTTATCTAATTGGAGAAAGATCAGTCATTTCGAAAGTAATTAGATTCATAATTAAGATACGACAATGGAATGCTTTCCAATGAGTTTACTGCTAGTATTAGGTAAAATTTTGTTTTTTAGACTTCTAATTAAACCTTAACTGATTTACTTGGATCCCCATATCTTAATCTAACGCCAAGTATGAGAGGTTTCCAATTGGAATTCCTATGTTAGTGAAAGAAGATTCTGAATGTTAATTACTGATAATATAATGAAGAAATGTCAAAAATAATGATAACAAATTAAATACCACTGACTACTCAGAGCGCAAGAATGGATTTTGCATTATTGAAAAGATATGAAAGCAAAGCAAAGCAATGCAATGCATCTTCCAAAATATCAGACTCTGGCTTTGGCTCTGCTCGTGTCTTGGGGCTGTGGGTTTTCCTCATTGTTTTCATTTTTCCTGGATTGGTTTTTGGGTTTAGTTATATTAAAACTTGTTGGCTGTATTGGGTACTGGTTTTTGGTTGAAAGATAAACGAATAAATACGTAAAATGAACAATAATTTCAGTTGTTTGTAATTTAACATTTTTTTGAACTGTAATGTGACATCTTAATGGAAATTTGCATAAAGATGAGTTTTACGAATAGTTTTTTTTTTCTTTTTTCTTTTTCTCTTCATTTGGAATTTTTTTTTTCTCTCTCTCTCTCTCTTTTTATGGGAGATTGAATAGGTAATTTTATTTTGTTCATAGAATTGTGAGTGGATATTATTAATCTGTTATTTATCTATTTGATTTTATAAGGATTTGATGCATATTTTAAAACACTAATTTTGAGTGATTTTATTGATAGGTAATTGTAATTTTTTTATTTGAACTTGGTAGAAATTAGACAATTGAAAGTATACAGTTAATGAATGTTGGCTTAGGAAAACAAAGTTATGCACTGTTTGTTTACGATTTGATTTTATGTATTTATTTAAGATTGTAGTTGCCCATGTTTTAAGTTAATCATCCATTGCCCTTTATATGGGCCCATTTAGGTTAAAAATCCAATTAAAAAAGCCTATATTGACCCTAAACCGATTGAACTGAACCGAACCGATGAAAATTAATTTTGTCTATTTGGTTTTGGTTCTAAATACTTCAGTTTTCGGTTTGTTGTTTTTATTTTGGAAATTTTGATTTTCGGTCTTTCCGGTTCGGTCTAAAACCAAATCCGAACCCACCGTTTGCACACTCCTGTTATAACTGGTCTTTAAGTAAGTCCTCATGGCTGTGTCTTTTTGATTTATTTGAATACCTGAAAACTTAAGCTAGGTCACCAAATGTTTTTGTCTTTCCTGATACTGGCTACCTGAATTGAAGTAACATGGGTATTTGTTTGGCATGGATGGACTTAGAGTTCTAATACTTAAAAGTGTGTCCTAGATTTGGAGGATTAGTATTTATCACTTTGCCATGATTCAATATCAGAAACTTTCCAATGTTAGCATAATGCAAATCAAAAGGTGTAATATTTAGACAAAGGGTAAAATTTGTTATGGTAAATTTAATATCTCCAGTTGTGTATAAGCAATTAAAAACCATCTCTTATGACCGTGTTATGATTCTTAGTCAAGGATCGAGTCACAGGGCGATGTACAGGAAAATCTTGATCAAATAACCTTGATTTTCCTTTTCCTTTGTTCGAACACTTTGATCGACCTATTTTGAATAAAAGAAATAACTCAGCTCATAAGATAGACTGAAACCTTAAAATTATTTTGATAAAATTCACCCCGTATTATTGCTGTCATTTGCCTTTAAATAGGCAGAGTTATTGCATAATTAGAAGTCCTAATTTGTAGGCTTCTTAAAAGGAAAATATAAACTTCCTGAAAGAAACGCAATCCAGCAGTAGCAATAAAAAAACAAGAAATCAACATTTTAAAGAAATTAATCCAGCCCAATAACTTAATGAGGCCTGCGTGTGTAAGCTTGGCCCACGAAAGCATCCCCAATGTTAGAAAAGCTGTTATACAGCTATTAGAAAACATGGAATACAACTGTATATTGTAGTGTGTGACAGCTAGGATTTAGGTGTAATTTTACATTTCTCTTTGTATAAATAGGAAGTGTAACCTAAGTATAATTTAATTGAATATAGAATTTCAATTCGCATTGTGTGTTTTTTCATATGGCATCAGAGCCTTTGGCTCTTTTCTAGGTCTTTTCTTGTTTGAGGGTTGAGTTTCCCTCGTTTCTTATGGGTTTTCTGGTTTTGGGATTTATGGGTTTCAGCATTTGGGATTTCTAGGTTTCGGCGGTAGTGGGTGAATCTGCCCCACCTTGGGTCACCAAGTTCTGGTGACTGGTTTCACTCACCGTCGACTTCAGAAGGAGCGCCGGTGGATTTCCGGCCTTCGCACAAAATCCGGTGACCAGAAGACCGGCGAGTGCACCTCACGCGCCACCACGAGGATCTGCTTCCGTCTTCACGCGCCAGCACGTGGGAGCGCGTGCCTTGTCTTCCGGTCCTCCGATCTTGTTTCCGGCGTCAATTTGTTGTTTTCGGCATGGGTGTAGTGTCAGTTTTGTCCCCTCTCTTCTAAAAGTCTCTCTCTCGAGTCATCTCCGTTTCTGCTGCTTCCAAGTCTTGGTTGCTGGTTCTTGGTGTTTCTGTTTCCTAATTTCTGCATCTGTTTTGGAAAGAGTATTACAATTATTCTCCATTTTGTTTTGAAGTCTATATGACAGGATATGTGTAGGCTTTGTTTGGAGAGAGTTGTACTTGATCTCCCTTTCGTGTTGAAGCCCATTCAAGGGTTATTTGTGTAGGCTTCGTTTGGAGAAAGTTATACTTGATCTCCGTTTCGGGTTGAAGCTTACGGCATGGGTTATTTGTAGACTTTGTTTGAAGAGGATTTCGCATTTGTTTTACATTTTATTTTGAAGCTTGGAATTATGTTTTAAAGTTTATGTTATGGAATAAATTTGTAACAAGCTCAGCATAGATTATGTTTCAACTTGAGGGGGAGTGTTAGAAAAGCTGTTATACAGCTATTAGAAAACATGGAATACAGCTGTTATACAGCTATATATTGTAGTGTGTGACAGCTAGGATTTAGGTGTAATTTTACATTTCTCTTTGTATAAATAGGAAGTGTAACCTAAGTATAATTTAATTGAATATAGAATTTCAATTCCCATTGTGTGTTTTCTCACACCCAACATTACCCCTCTCCTGCTAAAAGAGCTTGTCTTCAAGCTCAAAGGAAGGATAGAGCTGCTGGAACAGGAGCAGGTCCTCCCAAGTAGCATCCGAATCTGGGAAACTAGCCCAATGAACCAAAATTTCCTTGGTGCCTCTATTGATCCTACCAGGAAGTACTTCCTGAGGATAAGGGACAATTCAGCCATCATCAATAGGGGTAAAGCTGTAATAGGGGGCAGTTGAGGACCTTTGAACCCCTTTAAGAGAGACACATGAAAGACATTATGAAAGCGACTAGAAGCAGGTAACTCCAGCTCATAAGCAACTTGTCCAATGCGGCGTAACACCAAAAATGGTCCATAAAACTGGAGAGAAAGCTTACTATGGATGTTCCACTGAACTGAATGCTGTTGATAAGGTTGTAAATGGAGCCAAACCCAATCGCCAGCTTGAAACTCCACTTCTCGATGTCCCTTATCATAATATTCCTTTGTTCGTTGCTGAGCTAACAAAAGACGGTCACAAATATCCTTCAAAAATTGATCCCTCTCTAGTAAGGCAGTGTCAACAGCATCCACTCTAGTGGACCCAGCAGTGTAAGAAAGCGAGGAGGATCACGACCATAAACCACCTTAAAGGGGTTGTGTGAAGGACGGAATGAAAAGATGTATTGTAGCAAAATTCGGCCCAAGGAACCCATGCAACTCATTTGCGAGGATGGTCCCCAACAAAACAACATAGATACATTTCCACCATGCAATTTACTACCTCCGATTGACCATCGGTTTGTGAATGATAAGCAGAAGAGAAGTGCAACTTAGTTCCATTAAGATGGAGCAGCTCTTTCCAAAAGGCACTAGTAAAGACAACATCTCGATCATGAGTAATAGTTTCCAGAATTCCATGCAAACTAACAATTTGTTCAAAAAATACCTGTGCATACTTAGAAAAACGATCAACTACCACAAAAAAAAAAAACAGATTTGCCCCAAGATTTAGATAAACCATCAATAAAATCCATGGAGATATCAGCCCAAACTTGGGTTGGTAATTGGAGGGGTTGTAACAATCCAGCTGGGCTGAGATGGTCAGATTTATTACGCTGACAAGTAGGACAGGCAGCATCATACTTGGCAATATCAGCCCTTATACCATGCCAAAAAAAATCCCCACGAATCCTATGCAAAGTCTTCTGAACTCCCTCATGAAACCCGTCATGATAGGCTACCATAATAGCTGAAATCCAAGAACCTGGTGGAATATATATGCAGTTTTTAAACATCAGCAATCCATAACAAACTAGCCAATTTGTGCCCAACTCACCATTATGGAATTTAGCACTCAAATTCTGCAAATCCAAGGAGTTTAACCAATCAGCTCGAAGAGATTCCAACAAGGAACTACGAGGGCAGCTAATAGCAAATACAGTTGGGTCATCAGAGGAGCAACCGGATAAAGCATCAACCACCTTACACCGAGAATAAATAACCCATCAATTTACTCAACCAATGCTACTGCAGGGGTGTCGTCAACCTTTGTTCGAACAAGTACTTAAGGCTAAAATGATCTGTGCGTATAAGAAAAGAATGGCCCCACAAATAAGGACGCCAATGTTGTACCGCCTTGGCCAAACCAATCAGTTCCCTCTCATAAGCAGCCAGCTTTCAGTGCCTCAATGCCAACTGTCGGCTGAGGAAGGCAATAGGATGACCATCTTGTTGTAAAACAGCCCCAATATCACCACCTGAAGCATCACATTCCACAACAAATTCCTTATCAGAATCGGGTAGCTGTAAAACAGGAGCAGTTGTTAAGGCCTGTTTGAGTTTCTCAAAAGCTTGCAAAGCTTCCACCGTCCACTGGAAGGAGTTCTTTTTTAACATGCTAGTCAAGGGGGCTGGCAATTGTCCATAATCTCTAACAAATTTGCGGTAGTATCCAGAAAAACCCAAAAATCCATGCAAAGAGGGGATGGATTGAGGTTGTGGCCAGTCCATCATAGCTTGAATCTTACTAGTGTCAACTCCCAAACCATCCACTGAAATAATATGGCCCAAATAAGCTACCGAGGTGGATCCAAAGCAGCATTTAGTGCACTTCAAGTAGAGCTTATGTGCACAAAGTAATTCAAAGACCTTGTGCATGTGAACTAGATGCTCTCCCAGTTACTGCTGCAAATCAAAATATCATCAAAGAAAACAAGAATAAATTTACACAAGAAGGCATGGAATACCTCATTCATCAAGGCTTGAAAGGTGGATGGTGCGTTAGTGAGACCAAATGGCATCACTAAAAATTCAAAATGTCCATGGTGAGTGCGGAAAGCTGTCTTTTCCACATCTGCAGGATGCATGCGGACCTGGTTATAATTGGATTTCAAGTCCAATTTGGTGAAATAACGGGCACCATGCAATTCATCAAGAAGTTCATCTACCACTGGTATTGAGAATTTATCCTTCACTGTTTTACTATTTAACTCACGATAGTCAATACAAAGTCGCCAAGACCCATCCTACTTCGGGAGTAGCAAGACCGGAGAAGAAAAGGGAGATTTGCTGGGACAGATAAACCCCTGCTGAAGCATCTCAGGCATTGCTTTTCAATCTCATCTTTTTGACGATGTGGGTAGCAGTAAGGACAAACAACCACAGGAGCTGTTCCTGGAAGCAAGCAGATTCTGTGATCACATTGCCTGATAGGTGGTAATCCCATGGGTTCCCGGAACAACTCACCAAATTCGGTTAAGAGACATTCCAGTTTCTGCTCTTCCACCGTGGCATCACCTAACATGTGCAAGGTTTTGCACCCACTTCTTTGCTGCCCCTGAACCAGAACAGGTTTTCCTTCCACCGAAAATGACGTGGTAAGTGCAGTAAAATCCCATAAAATGGGGCCCAGATTTAACTCTCAACACAATGTCAAAACCATCTAAAGGAATGACAAAAAATTCAGTAATAAAACTATGACCAACAAGGAAAAATGTTACCCATGAGCAGACACCCATGCTGCGCACCTTGTCGCCACTAGCGATTGAGACTCTGGTGTTTGGTAAGGGTTGAATCTCTTTGATTGAGACTCTGGTATTTGGTAAGGGTTGAATCGAAAGAGCGAAGTGTCTAGCTGCTACTGCACTGATAAAATTATGGGTACTGCCTGAACCCAGTAAGCTAAGCACAGGCTGCCCATTAATTACAGCTTGCATCTGCATTGTTCTAGTGTGTGTTAATCCTGTGATAGCATGTAGGAAGATTTTTGGATCAGCCTCCACTTCTTCAACATTAATAACATCGTCTATGTCCCCCAATTCTAACCAAAAAAGTCGTTTGCATTGGTGAGTTGCGGAGTAAGGCTTATCACAGTTGTAGCACAACCCCTTGGACCTCCTCTCTGCCATCTTTGCTCTGGATGATCTTTTAATGAAAGGAGAAGATGAAGAATTGGCTGGAGAACTAGCTGTTGTAGAATAGAGTGGGTAGGTGCTAGCATTTTTTGTTTGAAAATTTCCAGAATTACCTGTCCCTGTTTTGGTTGGTTGGCATCCCCCTCTGCGACTCACGGTGAGCTTCTGCAGTTGCTGTTTTTGTTCATAGGCTTGGGCTAAACTCATTGCTGCCGATAAATCTGGTGGTTTAAGCAATTGAACATCAAGCCTTATGGAATCATCCAACCCAGCAATGAATAATCCTGCATGAAGATTTTCTGGTACAATTTCAGCTGCTTGTGCTAACTTCTCTTGAAATTGTCGTTGGTAAAGTTCTACAGTAACTGTTTGCCAAAGGGAGACCAGATCTCCGACTGGATTGCTGCTTTCAAGTGGTCCAAATCTTTAAAAACAAAGTTTCAAGAAATATGCCCGAGTTATTGCTCCTTTAGCCCTCTTCAATTGGAAAAACCGCATCTATGCTTCTCCCAAAAGATGAAACCCAGCCAACCCCACCATTTCTGCTTCCATCATTCTTTGATTCTCAAAAAATTGCTCACAACGATAAGCCCAAATCAATGGATCTTCCGTCCCATCGTATGTTGGAAAATCTAGTTTTGCTTACCTGGGAACCGTGGAATGGTGAGTGCCCGTTTGAATGGTTGGATGTGCAGCTCCTCTTACGTTGTTAAGGGTGGGTCACCCATTTTCTGTTGCTGCTCTCCTCACTCCCACTGGATGTGTTTTTGTTGATGGTAAAGGCCCAAGCCCAATATTTCTCTTGAAGCATTAAAGCAATTTTTTCACCCAAACGCTGTTCCGTCGCTGATAATTTAGAATCTGTTAAGAAGCGTTCTTCCTATATTAAGGCGTGTGTGTTGTCGCCCATTGTGCTTGGCTCTGATACCAAATTGTTATGATTCTTAGTCAAGGATCGAGTCACAGGGTGATGAATAGGAAAATCTTGATCAAATAACCTTGATTTTCCTTTTCCTTTGATCGACCTATTTTGAATGAAAGAAATAAGTCAGCTCATAAGGGAGACTGAAACCTTAAAATGATTTTGATAAAATTCCCCCCGTATTATTGCTGTCATTTGCCTTTAAATAGGCAGAGTTATTACATAATTAGAAGACCTAATTTGTAGGCTTCTTAAAAAGAAAATATAAACTTCCTAAAAGAAACGCAATCCAGCAGTAGCAATAAAAAAACAAGAAATCAAAATTTTAAAGAAATTAATCCAGCCCAATAAATTAATGAGGCCTGCATGTGTAAGCTTGGCCCATAGAATCATCCACAACAGATTGTCTTTTCCTGGGTATGAGCATGATTGATGATGGCAGAAGGTGTCATTTGTATCATAATTGCAGTAATGGACTTGATCTGTCTGCATCTGGCTTATGTTTCCCATTCTCACTTAAGTGCTCAGACAATTTTTTCTTCATGTTGTGAACTTGACAGCTTCAACTTTTATTATACACTTCTCATTGATGATTTCAATTTCCTATGGCACTCAGGTGCGTGTATTTACTCCTCCACCTCCAAACTGTAGGCGCTTCATTGTTGCAACAAACATTGCTGAAACTTCTTTGACTGTTGATGGTGTTGTGTAAGTAGACTTAATATTTGTATAGAAGCTGAGTCTTTTTTACGCAAAACTCATATTTCTATTTTATATAATGTCGTCTCCATGTCAAGATTTTTTGTTCTTTTCATCTTAGAATGTAATTCTTCTACTATTAATTCTTTTTTTCTTTGATCTGAATTTTTACATTGGGTTCTAAACTTCATGAATGAAAGGTATGTTATTGATTCTGGTTATGTGAAGCAACGGCAATACAACCCATCAACTGGCATGTATTCCCTTGATGTTGTTCAAATTAGCAAGTAAGTAGTGCAGCTTTCAGGATATATATGTTTCTTGAGGCATGCACATAATAATTGCATCTGTTGCTTAGTTATTTAACCCCTAATAGGGAAAGAAAAATTGGAAAAGCAAAAGTTATTGTTGAGGGATTGCAACTGTGCTTTAGTTCCTACCTGATTATCTTTTTACAACCTGTCAACGAATGGTTTTCTTTTGTAAGAAAGTAATTTTGTTGGTTTATGTAATGTCTGACTGCAGAGTACAAGCCAATCAACGTGCAGGACGAGCAGGAAGAACAAGGCCTGGAAAGTGCTATAGGTTATACCCTAGAATGATGTATGAAGATGATTTCCTGGATGCCACAGTTCCTGAGATACAGCGATCTTCACTGGCTGGCAGTGTTCTTTACTTGAAGTCATTAGATCTTCCTGATATTGACATTCTCAAATTTGATTTTCTTGATGCCCCTTCATGTAAGATTTATTCCGTCTGTTTCTTTTAGTGTTTGTGTGCAGCATCGAATAGTTTTGGTTTCATATATGCATGGCCAAGACCTTAAGTTCTCAATCAGCATAATGGAGCATAGACTCCCTTGTTTTATATGTATATCCCCACATCTTCTATTTTCTCCTTTAAAAGAAATGTATTGGCTAAATATTATGGCTCTGTTGCAGATGAATCACTACAAGATGCTTTAAAGCAACTATATCTCATTGATGCTATTGATGAAAATGGATCAATCACTGGTGTCGGACAGACCATGGCTGGTAATGGACCTCGACTCTATAGAGTTGTTGCTACTTGTTTACTCTATATGTGCTAAACAGTTACCGTAGACTGATTCTTCATTTTGGTTGTCTACTTGTTAACTCTATAGAATTCTATAGCATGTTACTACTACACATGTTTACTGATTGCTTTCTGTGGTTTTATGCAGAACTTCCATTAGAGCCCTCACTTTCAAGAACCTTAGCGGAGGCAAATGAGAATGGTAGCTTGTCCCAGGCATTGACTGTGGCTGCTATGTTGTCTGCAGAAACCACATTACTCTCCAGTCGGAGGTTTGTTCAAATGAAACTTAAAGATCAATTATCTTAACATTGATGCTGTTAGCTGTTGCTTTTGTTATTTTTATGAACTATGCTGTGTTTTTAAATTGATTAATGACATCAAATGCAATTTCTCATCTTTGGTACAACTGGTAAAAGCCAGATTGATACAATAACATCTATCTGACCTAAGAAGATTTCAAAGATGAAACTTACTTCTTTACTTGTTAAAGTGACTCATGTCCTTAAAGTTATTTTTTGTAAACTCTTAAAAGCTTCATTACATCCCCTTAAAGTTATTTTTTGTAAATTGTTAAAAGCTTCATTACATATGCATTATGTTATGGAATAAGGATGCCTTTCCCTCATTTTGCAGCAGCAAGAGTACTGAAAAGAAGCGAAAACAAACTTCCCTTGAGTTTGACCTTCCTGACGGTTCTGGTTTGGGTGATCACATCCAGTTGCTACAGATTTATGAACTCTGGGATCAAAATGACTATGATATTGGTTGGTGCAAAGATAATGGTTTGCAGGTAAGCCTTCAATCTTCTGCTTGAGAAAGCATTTTACTCTAATTTCTGTGTCCTCTAAATTCAGTTTTTAGCTTCATTTTTACTGGGACATATGCGCAATGTTTGTTGAATTTGCTTTTACAGGTCCGAGGAATGACATTTGTCAAAGACGTTCAGAAACAGTTGTGTCAGATTATGCAAAAAATTGCTAAAGGTCAGCGTTTTTATATCTATCTGTATGTCTATGTGATGGAATACTACCTTATATTTTTCAAGGAACTTATAGTGTAAGAAACAGTCCTGATCGTTATACCATTTTTAGAAAAATTGAGACAGGTTTAATTTTATATACTGATATGATGCCTCACCTTCTCATTTTTTGTGGGTGGTTGTTTTTGTGCAACTTGTTTTTTATTTATTGCTTTGCTGATTTATGTTTTTGCTGGCATAGTTAGAATGATGCTGTTAGTGTTTACTAATCATTATTACCAATTCTCTAGGCTCTATTCTGCCAACTTTGTCTTTTCCATTTGTATCTGTAGCACCTGAATGTTCACTAAATATTTAGCTATGTTTGCATATTCAAACATATTAAATTTAGCTGAGACATTACGTATCAATCCATTTGCAGTGGTGTAGGAAGTTTCATTTCTGAATTTCAGGATATCAAACTCTTAGGCTTTGTGGTAATTATAACACATTTACTTGTATTGTCTGGGATTTGAGAGACATTTCCAAGTTTCATTGATTATCCAACTTTGCACCCATTCTGTCTTTTGGCTTTGCACTTTTTTCCATTTGTAGATTCAACATTAATTTTCTGCATCAAGCAGGATCATTAGATGTACGAGCAAGTGGAAGATATAAAAAGGAACAGCAGGAGTACAGAAATTTGAGGAAAGCCTTGTGCATTGGCTACGCAAATAAGCTGGCAGAGAGGATGGTTCAACACAATGGTTATAGAACTATAGGTTTCAAGCATCAACTGGTTCAGGTTTTATAAGCTATATGATACTTCTATGTACTTTATGATAATTCAGATCAACTATTGTTTTATCCATTAAGTATAATTCTGATCGACTACTGTTTTATCCATTAAGTAATCCTGAAGATAAATTATTAAATCCATTGTATTAGGTGCATCCATCTTCTGTTCTGAGAACTGATGATTATGGAATGTTCCCAAACTTTGTTGTGTACCATGAGCTCATTGCTACCTCACGTCCGTACATGCGCAATGTTTGTGCTGTAGAGAGTTTGTGGGTTTATCCCATCTTGAATAAGCTTGAGAAACTGGATATCAGGAAACTGAGGTGAATCACATCTGGCCTGAGTACTCTTGAGTAATAGTAGAATAATATGCAACTCATGTGCTTTTTCTCAGCAGTGGGGGTCTTGGTCAAAATGTGGGAGACGGATCTGAAGTAAAGGCTTCGGACTTGCTACCGAAAGAAAATAGCACTACTGATGGAGTTCTGGATGACCACAAAAGTAGAATTCAGGCTGCTAGGGAACGTTTTCTTGCACGTAAAGGAAAGAAATGACCGGTCATCATATGAGCAACAGTGCACCCAGTGAATAGGATTGTTACTTTGATGAAGCCTGCCAAGTCTGGAATGTTGAAGATAATTAGGGTCAGTGTTTTTTTCCAATTTCCTGTAACATCTGGTATCTCATCCCATTTAAACTTGTGAACAGGTTTCAGAAATGAGAGTTCAACGGCCTTATGGTGTCAAGTTATGCGCCAAAGTTTGGCTATTTTGTGCTTTGAGCAGTGTTCAGCTTCTGCCTCACGCTTCTGGTGTATTGCTTCTCAGCTCTTCGAGACTTCTAGTTGGCTATCTGGTGGGGCCTTGATTCTTATTCACATTACAAATATCTGAAGGAAAGATTGAAATGTTCAACCAAAAGCCTACAAAAATGAGTCCTTGTCGAATATGCTAATTGAAGCTCGAGCAGTCTCTAGTTGTTTTTCAGATAACAGGATAGAGTTTGTTCAAAGTTGTTGCAAATGTTAATGCCAAGTTGCTTAGTACTCTTTTCAAGGTATTCATGGAGCATCACATCCCAGTATTTTGTGAAACTTCACTCTCCATGATCTAGAAGTTTCAAGTTCTTAACATAAGAATTTCAGTTTCATATATTTTTGGGTATTGGAAGTCAGGTGAAGGGGTTGAGATTGCAATGATTTGGTAATATAATTGGATGCTATGTTGATTTGAGAATTTACCTTCTGTTTCCACTGCATACAATACAATGATTCTGAACTTTACATGAATTTCTACTGCATACAATCATTAAGATATTGGATCTGTAATCAAATGAAGAAAAAATCAAAATGCTATAATATTCAATTCAAATGTTTTGAATTAAGGAACATTGAGAGTTTCAATGTGGGATTTGCAATTCAAGAAACGAATTCAATTGTAGCGAATTGAGATATTTTGAGGGTTAATTACGTATGTGGTCATCGAACTTTTGGGCTTATAACCAAATGGTCATAATAAAATAATTTGTAACATAAAAATCATTAAAATTTTATTTTGTTTCAATTAAAGTAAAAATTATTTGAAAATTAATTTTTTATATCAATAAAGTAATAATTAAGCAAATCACATATGATTGATATGTTATTTAAATACCAATTAACTCTATAAATAGATGATGATTAATTACTTAAATTTTTTTATCTTTTGTACACGTTATTTTTTTATATTTATATGATAAAATAAAATTTTTTTTCATTTAATTGTTCAATTTATAAAGATTATTGATCTTAAAATATCGTGATAATTATACGTAATGTGTTTAACTATCACTCCAATGATATAAAAAATTAATTTTCATATTATTTTTACTTCAATTAAAATAAAATAAATTTTTGATGATTTTTATGTTATAAATTATTTTATTATAACTATTTGATTATAAGCCTGTAAATTCGATGATCACGAATGTAATTAACATGATATTTTGATTTAATAAAAATTAAACATGGTTTTTTAAACAGAAAACACTTTTGCGATGTCATCTGAGCCATCTGCTCGTAAAAAGCAATGTGCAAAGTTCTTGGATCACTAAAACTGAATAATTTAATTAATTTTTTTAATAAAAATATTTTTTTTTCAAAACTAGTTAAATGAGTTGACTTTGAAGCAAAACAGAATCTTGACTCTTGAGGAGCCAAACGTGGTCTTAAAATCTTAATCCCACCAACTTTGAGTGGGCCCAGAAGACTTTCTGTAACCGGGCCGGAACAGGGTCCGTCCAACGTCTAACTAACCCGCTCAAAAGTCCACCAAACCAAACCGTTCCCACGAAGTCTGTGCTCTTTTTAATCCGTCACCAACTCTCCCTCTTTTTATCAGAATTGTTTGCACAAATATCATCTCCACTCATCGCTTCTGGGACAAAGTTCGCATCTTTAGCCTAATTTGCAAGATACCATAGTAATGGCGAGCTCTGCCGTAGCATTTGATGATGTTCCTTCTGTTGATATTATGACTGAACTCCTCCGCCGCTTCCAGTGCTCCTCCAAGCCTGACAAGCGTCTTGTTCTCATAGGTCTCTCTCTCTCTCTCTCTCTAATGTAAGGAATTTGAGTTTGTATTCAGATGGTTTACTTGATTGGTTTTGCTGTTAGGAAAAGACTCTTTCTAGTGTTTGTTTTAGTGAGTTTTCTTCATTGAATTTTGTTTTGTATTTTCACCTCCTTTAGTGAAAGAAACAATCTTTACGTCTAGTATGTTAATGGGTTGTTTCCATTTTGTGAATTATCATCGATAATGTGGGTATGAAGCATTTGCCTGAAATGGGGACTAGAATTGTGGAGATTGGGAATTCATTAGGAATAAGTCAATCAGATAAATTGCAGGTCAATTTAGTTCCAAATTTGAGCTTCTTTGTAGAATTTTCATATATATATATTTTCAGTTTCTTTGGTGAAAGTAATGATCTTTCTGTCTCAGTTCTGTAAATTAGCATCGATATTTGTGTTAATCATTTCTTCAAAATATGGACAAAAATTATGGAGATTGGGGGTTTCTGAGCAATTGGATGACTTGCAGGTCCCCCTGGTTCGGGGAAGGGTACACAGTCACCCATTATCAAAGAAGACTACTGTTTGTGCCACTTGGCCACAGGTGATATGCTCAGAGCTGCAGTTGCTGCTAAGACTCCTCTTGGAATTAAGGCTAAAGAAGCTATGGATAAGGTAAATGTTGATTGCTCCTCGGTTTTATCTTTGTTAGAGTTGTTTCTTAGTCAATCTTCTAACTACTGTTTTCAATGGTCATATTGTTGTGTCGTGCAAATCTAGGGGGAACTTGTATCGGATGATTTGGTTGTCGGTATAATTGATGAAGCAATGAAGAAGCCATCATGTGAAAAAGGTTTCATTCTTGATGGCTTTCCTAGGACGGTAGTCCAAGCACAAAAGGTTACTGTACTATCTCTTATGTACTTTTCAAATTTCATGGCTTTTGCATTGACATATCCTAATCACAAACTGTATTTTCTATTTTGCTTGCAGCTTGACGAGATGCTGCAGAAGCAGGGAACTAAAATTGATAAGGTGCTCAACTTTGCAATCAACGATTCCATTCTCGAGGAAAGGATTACTGGCCGTTGGATCCACCCTTCTAGTGGTCGGACTTACCACACTAAATTTGCTCCTCCCAAAGTTGCTGGTGTTGATGATGTAAGTTTCTGTATGTTAACCTGTTTTCTCTCAGTTATCTTGGGTATTTGATTTCAATTTCGGTTATGCCTTGATGGATTAATGGTTTCAGTATTCACAAGAACTAATCTAGTTATTTGCATATACTCCAAGGTTATCATTTTCCAATCTGTTTGATGTGTGTTTACTGCAATATCATTTTAAGATCCTTCCACTTGAATTCAGACTAAGTGGGTTAAGTTCAAACCAAAGCTAATTTTAGAATTGCTTCCCCCATTAGTGAAGTCAAATGTTTTAATTAATTGGTTTAAAATATCTTTAGAGCATTTTTATACTTAATGTATTTTGTTTACTGCATAATTTATCTGATGCTTTTGGAAGATTTTAAATTATAAGTGGCCTGTTGTCATGCTGCTTGCACTTAGATTAAGGACTATAAATTGCTTTCAACTGCACTACTCATACTATTTTTCTCCTCTTTCATTTGCTGTGGGAAAAAAAGGTTACTGGAGAGCCTCTGATTCAACGAAAAGATGACACTCCAGCAGTTCTTAAGTCTAGGCTTGAAGCATTTCACAGGCAAACTGAACCTGTAAGCCTCTTTTTCCCTTCCCTGTTCTTACGTTCTCTAATTATGTTTGGACTTGAAAATGCCACTAGTTCATTCGGTGAGTGTTTTCGCAAGCAACCACAAGTTGAAACTTACATGTGGTAGGTTACTCAGCATGTGCTTGTGCTTGGATGATACTTGATGCCTTTGAGCTTGAATGTATGGGCATAGACTATCTCACTCTTCTAGATGTCAATACAATACATGCTTTCTAGTTTCAAAGTAGTGACTACTATGGGTCTTGTAGTGTCTTGTATTGAGTGTTGAGAACGCTTTAACTGCTCATCACGGCACCAAAATTAATTTTAAGAACCATGATACGCTTTGCTCTTTACAACAAAAAATATTAACCATCAAGAATATTATTTCTTGACTTTTTTGGGGGATGCCACTTATTAAATGTTTTTGCTATTGCTATTATTCTACAGGTCATTGATTATTATGCAAAGAAAGGCGTTCTTGCTCAGCTTCATGCAGAAAAATCCCCCAAGGATGTCACTGATGAGGTTCAGAAGGCTCTCTCTTCATAAGATTCTCATCTGCTTATTAATGTGAGATCGGCTAGTCTGTGTTTTCTTCATCAAATGGACTGAAGAATAGTTCATTGAGTCCGTGAGACGTTTTTGGTAGAATTAATAAAACTTTTACATGAAATACAAGGAGAGTTTTGTAACAATACTCACAACTTGTCTTTGAGTAATCATTCAGTCCACAAAGCTGGCATTTTTTTTTCTTCCATATGAGTGTTTGTACTGTGCAAATATCTTCAGTGTTGCCTATGGGGTCTCACAGAATCAAGTTGCTAGTGTGATTGTGTAGAGAGCAGTATCATTCAAGCCATAATTCCAGAACTAATGTTTCAAAAGCAGTACAATCAAACTCTTTTTTTCGGTTAAGCATTTATATCTTTTGTTTTGAAAAACAATGAAACTGCATCCTTTTCTTGCACCAACATCAAAGAGATTCATCGGTTCATTAATCAAGTCAATCTTAATTCCATATTAGATGGCGTCAGTCTTCGGTTCCCTCCGTTCAAAGCTATATCCATTAATATTAAGTAATTGTAAATTCTGCCTCCGGTCCCCTCTGTTCAAAGCTATTATCCATCGGAACAGAGCTACATCCATCTTAATATTAAGTAACTGCAAATTCTATTGCCGGTTCCATTTTTTCAAAGCTAAATCCAGCTAAACAGAGCTATTGAGTAATGGTAAGAGCTATATTCATCTTAATATTAATTACTATAGCTCTAATCCTTCTGAATACTAATTACTAGAACCCACGAACACTCTTACCCTTCCATATCTTTGCCTCTACCTTCATGCCTTTAGCATAATTGTATGTAATTGTTCTTCGTTTCTCAAGTTCAACTACCTTAGATTGACCACTTAATGTACAGAACAAGAGTCATATTTCACTTTCGGAGTATGAAAAGAACAGCAGATTTCGGAAAACCAACATAAATAGATGTTCATCTTCATGGAGGACAATATTACAACTTTCTTTTTTAAAGACAAGGGGTAAAAAGAAAAGAAATCCAAGATGATAACCGGATAAATTCTCATTATGCAAATATAATATCGAACTCTTTTTTAACTCCTTCATTTTATTTTATTTTTGTATCGACCTGAATAATAACAGTAATTATAAAAAAATAAAATAAAATTTAAAATGACAAAATTATTCAAAATCATTATATTTAATATGCGATTTGCTAGTACTTGAATACTTGTATACTGATATGGATGAGCAATTGAGCACGTATTTTTTAGCAGAAAAATGCATCATTCGGTTCCTGAAATTAATTTTTTTATTGAATTTTAAAATTTTTATTTGATTATTTTATTTTTTAAAATTTTTATTTAAATAGATATTAAATTTAAATAAAAAATTTAATAAAATAAAAATAAAAGTTCAAAAATTTAATATAGACTAACAAGGTAACTCTCAACTTTTTTTTTTGAAATAAGGTAACTCTCAACTTAACGTAAATGAAATAAAAAAATTAAAAATTTAACATCATCAAATAAAAAAATTAAAAATTGAACAGAAAAACAAAATTATGAATTTAGGGACTTAAGCTTATCTTTTTATTTAAAAAAAATTATGTAGAATAATAATAATAATAATAATAATAATAATAATAATAATAATAATAATAATAATAATAATAATAATAATAAAGAAAGAGATTCTCGTTAATTAATTCCAAAGAGTGTCCAAATAATAATACATATCGAATCTCTATCATGGAATTCAATATAACTACACATACAACAACTATCAGCCTCAACTTGCTCTGTCATCTCCAAATTTCATTGCTTTCTCTGTCTTTTTACTTTTCGATCAATCATTTTCATGCGATCTTCGTCAATTTCACTGCTTTTTGTATCGGTGAACTGCTATTGACTTCTAGAGGAGCGAGGCTGAGCTCAAGAGACGGCAGAAAATGAAGCTAACACCGAGAGAAGTGGACAAATTAGGTCTCCACAACGCTGGTTTTCTTGCTCAGAAGCGTCTCGGTCGTGGACTCAGACTTAATTACACTGAGACTGTTGCTCTTATTGCTACTCAGGTTGCTTTCTACTTTTAGCTTTTCTTTGAATTTTCATGTCAATCGTAGTCAATATGGCTCAGTTTGTGATTGTAGATTTTGGAGTTTGTTCGTGATGGTGATAAAACAGTAGCAGAATTGATGGATACTGGACGACAATTACTGGGAAGGTACAGTTTCAATTTATATATATATATGGACTTTGAAAAAAATATATATGTTATAATTTGTTTTTTCTACAATTGGATCATTCTTAATTCAATTCTTCTCTTTACATGACTATTTTCTTATAAGAAAATGATAACTTCTGTGTTCATTGACAGGAGACAAGTTCTTCCAGCTGTTCCACATCTTGTGGAGTCTGTGCAGGTATAAGCTTAATAAGTTAGTTATAGCTAGCATTGAAGCTTTCTTGTGAACTCAGCTGTACTTGTTACGTATACTTATCTAAAATTGTATATGCATGGCTTTGATGTTTTGCTTAAAGGAATTTGAATAGGAAGAGCTAGATAGATGGAAAATTTACTTGGAAGATGCCAAAGTCATTTAGAAAAAAAAGAAAAAAAAAGGTGCCCATTTAAGTATAACCGGCCCTAAAATATAGATGGAATTTTGAGGAATATGTAGATTAAGGGCTTAAAAGAGAAATTATGCCATTAGAGCCCAGTAAAAACACGCTAAAAGCAGTTTGCATTTTGCTGGATTCATGTCAAACTCGTGAACTTGTTAGTCATGCTCTTTAAAACAAAAGGTATATCAAGAACTACTTTATCATTTCAACTCAAATGTAGGTTGAAGGGACCTTTCCTGATGGGACCAAGTTGATCACTGTTCATAATCCTATTGCCAGTGAGAATGGAAATCTGGAGCTAGCTTTGCACGGATCCTTTCTTCCAGGTAAGTGCTTTTATCTGGTCACATTGTTGGGAAACTATTTCTTGCGAACTCTAATTTTTCAATCTTTCACTTCTTGCATGAATGTGCTTGGTTTTGTTATTAATGAATTTAAGGTTGAACATTAGTAATGGTATAACCCAGAGAACTTTAATTTGGGCAGTTTTATTTCTTCTTGAATGTTCAGTAGCTGTTTATTATAATTGGTGAATTTTTCTCAACACTATCTGTTCTACCTTCTGTATCCGTGAAACTTATGTTTGTTATTCTGAACTGTAGAAATTACTAAAATAGAGCATCACAAGTATTTGAAAGATGATCTGGAAAACACATGGAAACAAAGGACTTATGTTGTATAGTGGATTAGAATAGGTCAACGAATAAGAGAGTTCTTATCATCAACTATCTTTAACATAGTATAGTCAATCTTACGTTCTTCTTTCAGCCAGGCATCTTGTTTTTTACTTAGGATTCATGTGCATCAGCTTAATGAGTTTATGCACGTCTTATATCATTGTTGATGTGGTTTATCCTTGGGTATATTAGTTATGTGTTGAAGCATTTAACAAGGAACAATGAAATAACAAGGAAGCCATTTAAGAGACAACGTAATGACCATCATGGATATTGGTATTTCTTGCAGTTCCTTCACTCGACAAATTTCCTGGAATGGAAAACAATGAAATTCCAGGAGTTATTATTGTTGGAGATGGAAATATTACAGTTAATCCTGGAAGAAAAGCTGTGATTCTCAAAGTCATTAATAGAGGAGACAGGCCAATTCAGGTGCCTTTTTTTTTGGGTACTTCAGAATTCCTATCTCTGGACACCATGTTTATACACCAAAATGACTATGTCTGGCATCAATGGCATTTTCAGGTTGGAAGCCACTATCATTTCATTGAGACCAACCCTTGTCTGCACTTTGATCGAAAGAAAGCATGTGGTATGCGCCTGAACATACCAGCAGGAACAGCTATCCGATTTGAGGTTGAACTCAGTACCTTGTACCAATCAATATCAATTTTTCTATGTTCTCTCTCTCTCTCTCTCTCTCTCTCTCTCTCTCTAACAGAATTTGTGATGGAAAAGCTTCCTTTCATTCAATAAAATCTCAGAATATATACAAGAGATTGTAGACCAAAAAAGGAAAGATCAACAAAGGAAACTAACAAATATTAGCCTAAATGTAAGCCTAGAAATCATCTAAACTATACAAGGAAATAAACTAAACTATATAAGGAATACATATATACACTGATATCCCCCCTCAAATTGATGCTGGGCGATCCAGAAGCATCAATTTGTTAATAAGAAACTGATGTCGACCGCTAGAAAGAGCCTTAGTAAACACATCTGCAGTCTGATGCTCCGTAGTGATATGTGGTAGAGAAATGACATGGGAATCATATGCCTCACGAATAGAGTGACAATCCACTTCAATATGCTTTGTACGCTCATGAAAAACTGGATTAGCGGTAATCTGAATAGCACTAGTATTATCAGCATGGAGAGGTGTAGGATTAGCTTGACAAAAGCCAAGCTCAGCCAAAAGTCCTCGAAGCCAAAGGATTTCTGAACAAGCAGAGGACATAGCTCGATATTCAGACTCAGTGGAGGACTTAGATACACGATCTTGCTTCTTGCTTTTCCAAGAAATCAGTGATGAACCAAGAAACATGCACCAACCAGTAATGGATCGTCGAGTATCCGAGCACCCAGCCCAATCAGCATCACTATAAGCAACAAGACGGATTGGAGAGTCAACTGGGAAAAACAAACCTCGTGTAGAAGTACCATGCAAATAACGGATGATGCGACGGATAGCAGCTAGATGAAGATGCCTGGGTGCTTGCATAAATTGACTAACCTGTTGAACAGCAAAAGAAATGTCTGGACGAGAAATAGTCAGATAGTTTAGGCTGCCAACGAGACGCCTATACAAAGAAGGATCAGAAAGAAAATCACCCTCATCACGACAATATTTAACATTCACTTCCAAAGGAGTATGAACAGGACGACCATCCTGAAGACCAGCCAAAGAAATCAGCTCTTGAGTATACTTATGTTGATGCAAAAAAATACCAGCCTTGGTAGAACACACTTCAAGGCCCAAAAAATAGTGTAAAGGACCCAAATCTTTCATATGAAAGGCACCTTGAAGACGCTCCTGAAGCTGAGAAATCAAGTCAGAATCATCCCCAGTAATAACAATGTCATCAACATATACCAAAAGCAAGACAATTCCCTTAGAAGATTTGCACAGGAACAAGGAAGAATCATACTGACTCTGAACAAAAGAGAAACTAAGAAGAGCAGCACGAAATTTATTAAACCATGCCCGAGGAGCCTGTTTCAAACCATATAGTGACCTCTTTAACTTACAGACATCTGAAGAGGGAGTAGAAAATAATCCAGATGGTGGCGTCATGTATACATCTTCCTGAAGATCTCCATGCAAAAAAGCATTTTTCACATCCATCTGTCGTAAGGGCCATCCCTTTGAAGCAGAAATAGCAAGAATGAGTCGCACAGTTGTCATCTTGGCAACAGGAGCAAATGTCTCCTCATAGTCTAGTCCATACTCTTGCCTATTACCGAGAGCGACCAACCTTGCTTTATAGCGGTCAAGTGAGCCATCAGATCTTAGTTTAATTGAGTATACCCATTTACAACCAATGGGCTTAATTCCAGCAGGACAAGGAATAAGATCCCATGTATGATTCTCCTGAAGAGCCTGGAGTTCTTCTTGCATGGCTTTGACCCAACATGCTTGTTTAGCTGCCTGAGAATAAGAAGTAGGAACTATAGCATGAGATAACGTGGCAGAGAAACCATACCTATCTGGAGGCCGACGAACACGAGTGCTTCTTCTAGTGGTCACTGAAGATGGCAACGGATCAGGGTCAGGAAGATCATGTGATGATGGAGGGGGCTGACGTCGCTGATAGACCATTCCCGGCTGAAAACGTTCAATGGGGCGAGAGATGCCATCAAAGTGAGGTAGAAGAACACATTCCGAAGGAGAAACATGTTGTTGAAAATAGTACTCATGTTCAAAGAAAATCACATTTCTAGAAATACGCATGCGATTAGCTACAGCATCATAGCATAGAAATCCCTTGTGAGCAGTACTATAGCCCATAAAAGCACACCGAACAGATTGAGCTAGAAGCTTGTGACGCTCATGAGAAGGCAAGTGAACAAAACAAACACAACCAAATGTGCGCAACGTATGATAATCAGGGTGCATACGAAATAAACGATAATAAGGAGAATCAAAATTCAACTGCTGAGAAGGAAGACGATTAATTAAATAGACTGCAGTAGCCAAAGCTTCCACCCAAAATTTAGATGGAGCTGAAGACTGCAGAAGCAATGTGCGAACCATATCTAACAAGTGACGGTTCTTTCGCTCAGCCAATCCATTCTGTTGAGGAGTATAAGGACATGATCGCTGAGATATAATACCTTTTTGTTGCAAGAAACCCTGAAATTCATGTGATATATATTTCCCACCATTATCTGATCGTAAAACTCTTATGCAGGTAGAAAATTGCGTCTCAACATAAGCCACAAAAGCGCGAAATGCAGTTAGCACCTCAGCTTTGGAATGCAAAAAATATATCCAAGTGAAACGGCTGTAGTCATCAATGAACGTAACAAAATACTTATGCTGCCCATGTGAAATTACAGGAGTAATACCCCAAACATCACTATGTATAACTGCAAAACAAGTATCAGCACGACTACCACAAGCTGGAAAAGGCAATGTTTTACTTTTTCCCAATTTACAAGTAGAACAATCAAGAGATAATATATGATCAGAAGACTGAACTTTATTCCCAAGAAAACCACGTTCCATTAACTTATTCAAAATAACATTGTTCGGATGGCCTAACCGTTTATGCCAAACTTCAACCTTATTGTTAACAACATTAGAAACTAAAGACAGGGTACTAGGAACAGTAAACTGCAATGGAAACAATCTGCCCACTTTAGGCCCCCTCGCGATCACCTTCCCCGACACCTGATCCTGCACAAGACAACCACCACGAGAGAAGTTTACATTACAGTTATTTTCCACCATTTGACCAACCGAAATCAAATTAGTAGACAATTCAGGAGAAACAAACACATTACGAAAAGAAGGTCCAATATCACCAATGGCAGTAATGGAAAGGTCATTTCCATTAGCAATCTGAATATTTTGTGTGCCAGTATATTTTCGAAGATTTTGTAACAGATGAGAAGACCCAGTCATATGATTAGATGCACCAGAATCAACAAGCCAAGGAGAAGAAACATTTTTACCTTGCCCCTGAAGATTAAAAGTAGAGAATGCTGATAAAATCATCTGTTGTACCATTTCTGGAGTAACAGTAGACTGATTCATGGTAGGTATAGCATTGGGAGATGGAGTAGTTGGTGGAAAATCGCAGCTACTGGCTGAAACTGCAGCTTGTAAACCTCGAATTCGACGATTTTCTGGACGAGTAGGACAATTCTTTATAATGTGTCCAGTCTGCTTACAATAATTGCAGAATTTCTTACTGCAATTACGAGCAATATGCCCATACTCCTTGCAACTAAAGCACTGCACCTGTCCTTTTCCACGGTTCTTTCCTTGAGCAGTATAAGCAACATTGACAATTTCAGATGACTCCATAGATGCACCAATAACAGCCTGTGTAGCCAACCTCTGCTCCTCACGCAATAATTCCCCAAAACACACATCCAATGATGGAACCGGATTTCTATTCAGCAATCCAGCTCGAGTAACTTCAAATTCTGGCCTTAATTTCATCAAGAACTGATCACGCCGACTGTCTTCTTGAATTGCTTGAAGACTGGTTAAAACCTCTCTAGGAACCTTTGCATAAATAATGCCAGAATACTTGCTCCATAAATTCAGAAATCCAGAATAATACTGCTCAATAGAAAGATTACCTTGACTGAAGTTGCTAAGCTCAAGTTCTAATTGAAATCGACGTGCTGTATTATCTTGATGATATATTCTCCTAAGATAATCCCACATCTCTTTGGCAGTAGTAAAAGAACGCAAATTATTCACCATATGAGCTTCAATAGAACCAATGATCCAAGAAGCAACCCTAGCATCTTTTGTCTCCCAATCATTTCGTCCTGTCCCATCTGCTGGAGCAGGTGAAGACCCGTCAATGTGTCCCCAAAGCTCCTTTCCCTTCAAGAACATTCTGAACTGAAACTCCCATGCAGCATAATTCTTTCCTGTGAATCTAATACCCAAAATCTCGGAAGAAGACATATTGTGAAAGCAAAATAAAATGACTGACCCAAGAAAAATTTCAAGTTAACTAACCAAAACCAGAAGCAGCAACCAAAATAAGTGAACGAACCAAAATCAGAAACAGGAACCCTAACCAAAACCAGAAGCAAATGCACTGTCCACCCTCCTAACAAGATCAGACGGCCAAATCAACACCGTAGAACCACCGGAAAGAGGGTTGCGACGCTGGAGGTGAAATCGGAGGACCACCGGACGCTGGACGCTCCTCCACGCGCCGGCGCGTGAAGACGGAGCGGATTCTTGTGGTGGCGCGTGAGGGCCACTCGCCGGCCTGATGATCGCCGGATTTTGTGGAGAGGCCGGAAAAGTCCCTGCGCTTCCTTCCTGATGGGCGGTGAGATCCCGGCAGTCACAAAAAACAGTGACCCAAAGAAAACCAAAATCCAGAATTTACAGCCCAAAAAAAACGCTCAAAATAGGCAAACCAGCTCTGATACCATAACAGAATTTGTGATGGAAAAGCTTACTTTCATTCAATAAAATCTCAGAATATATACAAGAGATTGTAGACCAAAAAAGGAAAGATCAACAAAGGAAACTAACAAATATTAGCCTAAATGTAAGCCTAGAAATCATCTAAACTATACAAGGAAATAAACTAAACTATATAAGGAATACATATATACACTGATATCTCTCTTCTAAATTTAGCTTTTTCTTCTTTTTTCACAATCAAGTGCCAGTTATCCATCATGTTGACTCACATGTTTGCACCAGTTTTTCTTCAACGGCATGTTATCCTAAAAAAGTCACCAATTTTTACATATTAGTATATGCACTGAAGTAGAATATGATGCTGATTTCCTAAAAAAAAAATTGTGTAATAGTGTCAACATATCAGCTTAAAAGAATGTGTTCCAGTTGTGGGGTCTAGTTGATCAGGAGAACGATTATAAGAGCCCAGGTGACATCTTATACTGACACATAAGAGAATGTTGAGAGAGAAGAATTCTAACTCTGAATGATACTCTGTACTAGAGCTCTGTCGAGGTCTTCAGGACGACAATTGCTAGTCAATATATTCAATTTATACATTTCATTTTGTGTCCTAATAATTTTTTTTCACCAGCCAGGAGAAAGTAAAAGTGTCGTTCTTGTAAGTATTGGAGGTAAAAAGCTGATCAAGGGCGGAAATGGCTTAGTTGATTGTCCAGTTGAATCTGTGAATTATGCAGCAGTTGCAGAAGCTATAAACATGAGAGGATTTGGGAATCAGGAAGAAGCTAATGCTAGGTTGGAAAATTTTCACTTCTATGTGCTGGAAAGAGAATTTAAGATTCTTCTTCCTTTTTGTTTTCTTCTCAAACTCATAGGGTTAACCATGGTCATCAATTTGACTTAGAACTGATCTTTTCCAGTGAAGGTGTATCTGGAGAAGATTCTGCTTTTACCACTGTTATTTCTCGCGAGGCATATGCTAACATGTATGGCCCTACTACTGGTGACAAAATTCAGCTCGGTGATACCAATCTTTATGCTGAAATAGAAAGAGATGTTGCTGTTCACGGGGATGAGTGTGTTTTTGGAGGTGGCAAAGTTATAAGAGATGGAATGGGCCAGTCATGTGGGCATCAGCAAGCTGAATCTCTTGATGTTGTCATTACAAATGCTGTGATCATTGATTATAGTGGAATCTACAAGGCAGACATTGGTATCAGATGTGGTCTTATTGCTGCTATTGGAAAAGCAGGAAATCCAGATGTCATGAATGATGTACATGCTGATATGATCATTGGGGTAAAGTTCATCTCACAGTGAAAGCACTTTTGCAAGTGTTAGTGTCATGCTAATGGCACATCTTCACAGCTGTTTTGTCTTTTTCTTTTTGTTATTAGGTTAACATTGAGCTAATATTTACAATTAGGTTAACACTGAGGTTATTGCGGGTGAAGGAATGATTCTAACTGCCGGGGCCATTGATTGTCATGTGCATTTCATTTGTCCCCAACTGGCATATGAGGCAGTATCAAGTGGTGAGTTACAGAGCTGGAAGTACTTGATCTTGAAACAGCATGCAAATCACACATGCTTACATTTTCTTGTCTTTTTTTTTGTGTGCATATAGAAATATTAAAAGAGACTTCATAATTTTTGCTACGCCAAATTTGCACCATCTGGCACCATAGTGAAATTCTTAGGCTGCCAAATGCAGTGTGGCCTCCTTTTGCACTAGACTATCTCTGAATAAGTTGCATGGATCAAATTTAAGTTAACATCTTCCTGAAATGTCCAACATATTTCTTATCCTGAAAATTTTCTTGGTATATGAAGGCATCACAACCCTTGTGGGAGGTGGAACAGGACCTGCTGATGGGACACGTGCAACTACCTGCACTCCTGCTCCATCTCAGATGAAATTGATGCTGCAATCTACTGATGACCTGCCTCTTAATTTTGGTTTCACTGGAAAAGTATGCTTAAATGTTTTCGTACATTTTTTCTCCTGTAATTTCCATTCACTATTGGTGTTGAGGATTAATATTTCATTAGTCTGTAATTTTGCCTGAATGGATGAAGTTGTGGACCCTGAAACTAGAACCTTCCTCTTCCTTCCTTATTATCTATATTAATCATATACATATATACTTTTTGTTTTAGGGTAATGCTGCCAAACCTGATGAGCTATATGAAATAATCAAGGCTGGGGCAATGGGATTAAAACTGCACGAGGACTGGGGAACTACTCCTGCTGCAATAGACAATTGTTTGACTGTTGCAGAAGAATATGACATACAGGTCTCTTTCGTGGAAAGACAAATTGGATGTATTGAGTTGCACATTTAAAGCAGCAATCTTTACTTTTGTTTCATGTTGGCAGGTTAATATCCACACAGACACCTTGAATGAATCAGGATTTGTGGAACACACAATTGCTGCCTTTAAAGGAAGAACTATTCATACTTATCACAGGTGTTGTTGTGTTTGTAATCTTACTCACTTTTAACAAGGACCAAGTGGTTGGTTTGAATTTGTACCTGTAGTTTATAAAATTAAATATTATTGAAGAGATTTATGAGACTGTCTTCTCAATGTCCTACAAAGGGCTTAATGCTCACTTTACTTTTTGGTTGATTATCTAATTCTGTAGCTCTTTGGCAATAACTTTATTACATTATTGGGCAGTGAAGGTGCAGGTGGTGGCCATGCTCCAGATATTATCAAAGTATGTGGTGAAGAAAATGTCCTACCGTCTTCAACAAATCCTACCCGGCCTTTTACTTCCAATACTATTGATGAACATCTCGATATGCTGGTATGATAAGATCCCAAAAGTAGTGGTACAGAATGCTTTCTGGAGATATTACTGTCAATCTACTCTTGGCTTATGCAGATGGTATGCCATCACCTTGACAAAAACATTCCAGAAGATGTAGCTTTTGCAGAATCAAGGATAAGGGCTGAAACAATTGCTGCAGAAGACATATTGCATGATATGGGGGCAATTAGCATTATATCTTCTGATTCACAAGCTATGGGTCGCATTGGAGAGGTTCTCTAGTTCCCTCATCTTCAACACTTTTTGTTTTCTATCTTGCTTTAAGCGCATTTTAGAAATATTTCAACTTGACTGTGCATTTAAAAAAAAATCATTTTCTCAGTTAATTTTTTATGTTGGTATGGTTAGTTTGTGATGACAATGAGCTTATAAGCAATTCCTCTCATCTGAATCTCCAGATTTTTCTTAATTTTGTTCTTTTAACCGCCACAGGCAGTGCATTCTTATTTGTAATAATCTAATTCTTAAGAACTAAGATCTGAATGAGTTACCTTCAAAAGAAAAAAATATATATCTGAATGAGTTGAATTCTTTTCTTCTCAGGTTATATGCAGAACTTGGCAAACTGCTCACAAGATGAAATCACAAAGGGGATCAATTAGCCCTGGAGAAACAGACAATGACAATTTCCGAATCAAACGATACATTGCAAAGTACACTATAAATCCAGCAATAGCAAATGGGTTTGCTAACTTGATAGGTTCAGTTGAGGTATGCTACTTTGAATATTTATATGCCAAGCTTTTATCTGAAGAAAAATTCAGTAAGAACACTCAGAAGCCATCATTTGCAATTATTCACTTTTATTTGTTACTTGGCTAATTCATCAGATTTCATAGTTAGGGCTGAACCAATTTGGAATATTTTTATCTTCTGTGGATAATATATTTTCCTGCAGGTAGGAAAGTTGGCTGATCTTGTTCTATGGAAGCCATCATTCTTTGGGGCGAAACCAGAAATGGTGCTTAAAGGTGGTGTCATTGCATGGGCTAACATGGGTGATCCAAATGCAAGCATCCCCACACCTGAACCGGTAATATATATTATATTATATTATTATGAAAAATCCTAATTATATGCTTTTTCTTTTAACAACATAGACTCATTGTTAATTCTCATGTTATAACATAACCTTGAAAATTTCGCAATCTCATTGTTGCTGGGTTAATTTACTACATTATCATTTAGAATGCAGTGACGTCTTTAGTAAACTTCAAACTACGTTATTCTAAAGCAAATTTCCATTTCGGATCATATATAGCCACCCCCTTGATTTCATATATTTCTGCAAGATAGACAGAAATCTTTGTCAAATTAACCCGAAAAGATAGCATATATATAGAAATGCAGAATTTAAGAGCATTAACCTCATGTTGAAAATATGATTATCTGCTGCAGGTGATCTCGAGGCCTATGTTTGGAGCATTTGGCAAGGCTGGAAGTTCCAATTCCGTTGCTTTTGTCAGCAAGGCAAGACTATCCTCTTCTCTCTCTCTCTCTATTTCTCATGCTTGCTATCACCTATCTTAAGTGGACTTTTTTCTTTGCCTTTTAATCGCAAACAGGTAGCTGCAGATAATGGAATAAAAGCCTCGTATGGACTTAACAAAAGAGTGGAAGCTGTAGGCAACGTTAGGAGACTAAGCAAACGCGACATGAAGCTCAACGATGCACTTCCAGACATCAAAGTGGATCCAGAAACGTATACAGTGAAAGCAGACGGTGAGGTTCTGACCTGTGAAGCTGCCACCACGGTTCCTCTTTCACGTAATTATTTCCTTTTTTAGGCATCAATAAACATGGAAAATTATTGGCTAGACCCTATACATGATGCACGGTGTTAATGGCGGAGTGGCATGTGAAAAATAGTTGGTTACGGAAATTGCATTGGCCTGGTGCATTTCACCAGGTCTGGAAAAGAAATTTCCCAACAAACATAAATCTCATGGCTAAACTAGAATAAAGTTTTGACAATTTAAAAATGAAAGGAATGCCAATTTTTCATTGGTTTAACAATTTTGTCTGTTGAATGCAACTGATTTGCAAGTTTGCCTAGCTGTTTATTCTAATTCCAATTGGCTGCAATCCAGTGGATCCTAATTATGATGGAAAATCCTTGTTTTTACTATGATCGAGCTAATCACTTTTTTTTCATGTCGACTACAGGGTAGTCTGTATATTATTGGCTCGATTTACGAATAAGTGAATGAATTAGTGGTAAAAATAAAAATCAATAGTCAAAAGAGTTAGTACTTAGCAGTGAATAATTGACTTAAAATAAAATCATGAATAATGATGAAATCAAAGAAATTCTTATGAAATCATGTGGAAGGTCTACATGGAATTATGTTAAACAATAAACTAAAGGGTTAAGTATTGATTACGGATAAATGCATGAAAATTAAATAATAAACATGTGGATTATGCATGATCACATCCAAAGCTAAACTTCACATCAGTAAATACAAGTCCAGTAATAGGGGAGGTGAAAGCCCAATTTCAACTCATACAAAGTCATTTTTTTAGAAATTTTTTGTTTTACCTAAAATTATCACTTTATAAAATTTTTAAAAAATAATTATATGAACGTTAACAATAATCATGCACAGTGATTGATTAATAAGTGAGATAGAAGAAAATTAATAAAAAAAAATTAACAATGATATTGAAAAAGAAAGTATTATGGTCCATTGTAAATAGTTTTTCATAAGATTAATATAATCCAATTATTATCTTAATATATGCGTAAAAATTAAACAAGATTGAAACAAATTAAAAAAAATGAAGAACATTATTATAATTTGATGAAGAACATTCCTAACTACTCACTTCTAACTAGAGGGTCAAGTTTAATTAGTAAATCAAGAACATTATTTAATACTTATTCCATCCCATTAAATTGTTATTTTTTTTAGAAAATTGTCACTTTGGTAATTTTTAAATATAATTCAATACCTATTTTTCAATTTTATCCTTCATCTAATATCAACAAAACATTTAATAATTTAATTAATTTTTATTTTTTCAATATTTTATTATAATAGTCTAAATTAAGAGAAAATATTTTTTAATATAGCTTTTTATAAAAATTAACAATTATTATTATTTTAATACTTATAATTTATGCAATAAATGGCAATTTAACGGTACAACAGAATATATATATATATATATATATATATATATATATATATATATATATATATATATATATATATATATATATATATATATATAAAAGTGGCAATTAACGCTCATATTTTTGTAGAATCCATTAATGGAGAATTGCTGTCGCTAAAAAAAAAATTAATATTTACAATATAATAATTAAACATTGATATTACACATTAATATTTTCTTAAAAAAATTTCCAAGCTGTATGATTGGTTAGACAGTTAGATGTCAACTCTCTGTCATTAATTTATTCTAAGCAAATTTTTTTAAATGAGGTTTAGTAAACTAATAGAGGTATAACCGTGTAAGGCAAGCAGTGAGCATGTGGCAAGCACGTGAGGGTTTTTTTTTTTGTGTTATTTGTATTATTAAGCCACGTGAAGCATGGAATTAATTTAATAATTATTTATTTATTATTGTTTAGTGATGAACTTAGATATTCTAGATTTTATATACTCCTCACGTTTGTATTATTAAAGCATGGGGATAGGCCTCAACGGGGCCATTAAAGCTTTTCCTTGTTGACACTCTCAACTTCAATAATGAATAATCAATAATCATCCGCCCCAATAATAATATCATCCGCCATTAAAGCTCTTGAATCCATCTCTAATTTTCTATCATGATTTATTTAAAAGAAGTGATAAATTCTGAAATTTAATAAAAAATATAAACCGTTTGGTGGGGATCGGACATAGATCGTGTTGAGAAGAGAATACCTATAGAGTCCGATCGTATATCATTAGCATGAATCCTGCAAGAAGGATAGTCTAGACAAATTAAGCGTCAACATTTTGAAATTTAAGTCAGTGAAGCACCTGAATTGAGAGAGCATATATACAGAAAAATTGAGAGTTCAACTTGATTTTTATGTATGGGATGACCTGATATTTATAGGAGACTGTAGATCTATTTGAATTATTTATTTAGAAGTCAAATTAGGTGTTTGATGATGTAACATTCAAGTGATGAATGAGATGGAGACATGTATCAATGGATCATTGAAAGTCGAGTCTTGTCAATCTGATCGAAAAATTTTATTGCCTTGATTCCCGAGCCTACTTGTTTGCTTGTGTGCTAGGCCTCAAGAGAGCTAGGGTTAAACCTTATTGGGCTTGTCTGTTTAAAGAACTTTTCACCGGATCTGACTTGAACTTATGACTATTGAATCGGACCGATAAATAATAATTTAGATATTATCAAAAAAGATTACTGCTAATTTGATTAATTTATTAACTTTGTCACAACTTTTTGTTTCGTCTGGACTTTTATAAGTTAATTTAGAATTTTATTCAATCGTTGTTGCTATTTAATAATTATTTGTGACTTACAAACGTCAATAATCAATAAAAAATTGTTATAAATTATTACGAGTATTAAATACTGAATTCTAAATTCAATTTTAATACGAAGAAAGTATTATATAAGATATCTCAGTTTTATTAGATAATCTTTCAAAATTTCTAAATTCATATATTGCTTTCTATTTTCTTTCTATTTACTAAAAAATGTATTAATAAATAATTTATTTGTTGTAATTTTTCATATGTGTTGCTCTTAAATTAATTCAATAATATAATCTATCCCATTCACATTGCAGCCACTTCAATGGCTCGTTTCCTTCACGCGCCACCGCATGCAGGTGGTCTTTTTCAATTTCTACCACTCACACCATTAAACACACAACTACTCTGAGGAAAAAATACTCGCCAATCCCACTTCGACTGCACTATATTACAGAGAAAAGTTGTTAACTTTGCAGTTCACTCTAAAAAATCTCTTCGCCTGAGTTTCAGTCGTCTCTCTTTCTTCTTCGGCAGCGCATTTTACTTGCCAAAGTTGCCATCTTTATCTTTCTTCTTGGAGAGAGATGTATGGAGTGAAACAAGTGTCTAACTTGAAGACAGAGATTACATTCCGGCGATCACCGGCGTTCGAATTTTCCGGAAAGAATGGAGTTCGCCGGAGCACCCGAGTGCCTTTTTCACGAGTTAGTTGTGCTGGGTCGATTAAAGCTGTTATAAGCAGTGATGAGAATGCTTTAGAGGCCGCTGATAAGGAGGAAAGTTGGCAGTCGGAGTTGTCTTCTTCCGATGAGAACGGCGGAGAAGGGATTAACGTGAGAGCAGTGATCACTATAAGGAAGAAGATAAAAGAGAAAGTGAGCGAGAAGATTGAAGATCAATGGGAGTATTTTGTTAATGACCCAGCTTATCAGCGAGGACGTTGACCCTGGTTAGTATCTATATTTCGTCTTCTTGTTCTTGTTCTTGTTCTTCTTGTGTTTTTTTTTCATTTTCTGATGAGCTTTAGATTTTATGAGATGGGTTTTGGTCTTTGATCTTTAATCCCTATAAAGATTGGATTTTTATGCTTATTTATATACGGTTTTCTCATGGCTTTTTCCAATTGTTTAGTGATCTGATCACAACAAAGAGCTTTTTGTCTTCATATATATTGACCCATTTCTGTTTCAGTGGAGAAACAGATTCTTCTCAACCTTTTTTTTTCCTCTTTTCTGCTTGTTTGTTTCATAAAGGGTAGACATAAATTTATTGAATTGTTTCTCTTTTCTTGTTTCTGTTTTATCTAATTAATTAATTAATATCTTTTTTCCTTGTAGTGACCAACTCAGGAAAGAGTGTACAGTCTTCTGTTAGGGGTTGGCTTCCAAAGCCATCAAGCCATGCTCATCTTGTTGAATATGCAGCTGATTTAACTGTTCCTTATGACTTTGGCAATCCTGGTGCTGTTCTTATTACCAATCTTCATGGTAAAGAGTTCTATTTAGTGGAAATTGTGATTCATGGTTTTGAAGGAAGCCCCTTTTTCTTCTCTGCAAATACTTGGATCCATTCTCACAATGATAATCCTGAAAGCCGAGTTCTCTTCAGAAATCAAGTGAGAAAGCTACTAGTTATTTAATAGTTACATGTTACTGTTTTGCTTATCTTAATTGTTGAGTTTGAGGGATGCATAGGCTCTTTGAACAGGCTTACTTACCATCACAAACACCTCCTGGCATTAAACATCTTAGGCGTGAGGACTTGCTTAGCATTCGTGGTAATGGAAAAGGGGAGCGAAAAGCTCATGATAGGATCTACGATTATGCTCCTTACAATGATTTGGGCAATCCTGATAAGGATAAAGATCTTGCTAGGCCGGTCATTGGTGGGAGTAAAGATTGGCCTTATCCTAGGCGATGTAGAACTGGCAGGCCACCAACCAAGAAAGGTAACGTTGTGTGAAGAATTTCAGCTATATTGATGAAATATTGCATATGCTATCCCCAACTGATAGGCAATGCATTTGAATATTTTCTTTAGATCCTCTTTCTGAGAGTAGAATTGAGAAGCCACGCCCAGTTTATGTACCTCGAGATGAAACTTTTGAGGAGATTAAGCAGAACACTTTCTCCGCTGGAAGGTTGAAAGCACTTCTTCACAATCTTATTCCATCTATTGCTGCTGCTTTGTCAAGTTCAGATATCCCCTTCTCATGCTTCTCTGATATTGATAAGTTATACAACGATGGTCTTCTCTTAAAAACAGAAGAACATAAATTGGTTCATCCGGTCATTGGCAATCTTATGAAACAGGTTATGAGTGTTGGTGAAAGGTTACTGAAATATGAAATCCCAGCTGTCATAAAACGTATGCATCCCTCTGTTACCCATTTTGTTCAAAAAGTGGAGTGCATGATCCTTTTCCCCATGCTTATTATCTACTTGTGTATGATATTTTTAAGTACAGGTGATAGATTTGCTTGGTTGCGTGATAATGAATTTGCACGACAGACGCTGGCTGGGGTCAATCCGGTGAACATTGAGATTTTGAAGGTAATGCCTGAACAATTTCTACCCTTCTTGTTTACAGGTTGCACCTTCGGTCAATTTTATCTTTGGAGTCCTTAGTTTGGATTCTATTTTACAGGAACTTCCAATTCTCAGTAAACTAGACCCCGCTGTATATGGCTCTCCAGAATCAGCACTCACAAAGGATATAATAGAGCAAGAGCTAAATGGTATCAGCGTAGAAAAGGTATTACATCATGATCTGTATAAATCCATACACATTCCAGTCACCGAAGTTCATTCCATTTGATACCAAGTACAAATATGATTAAATTGCCTCTTTTCCCCTTTAATAAGATGTGAACTGCTACTTGTTACTCAGTTCTCGCATAACTGGGTGATTACTTGTTCTCTTTTATACTTGATACAGGCAATTGAGGAGAAGAGGATATTTATACTCGATTACCATGACATGCTTTTGCCATTTATGGAGAAGATGAACTCCTTGCCGGGAAGAAAAGCATATGCCTCAAGGACAATTTTCTTCTATAACCAAGGCACGCTCAGGCCAATAGCCATTGAGCTTTCACTTCCTCCAACACCTTCTTCACCTCGCAATAAATTTGTTTACACTCATGGGCATGATGCTACAACACACTGGATTTGGAAACTAGCCAAAGCACATGTATGCTCAAATGATGCTGGGGTCCATCAACTAGTAAATCACTGGTAATGTTTCAATTCCATAATCACTTCATCTATTTATTTTTTGGACATGACCGGGGGAGACTAATTATTACTCTACATCTCTCCTTTTCCTATGAAAAGATCTTAAATCATTATTAGAGATTAAGGTTCGTTTTCCAATGAGATATAAATTTGTGTTGAAACTAAGTGAAAAACCTGGAGTAGATGAGAGGGACTTGCTTTCACATATGCGCACTTCATAAATGTGGATAGTTTCAAATTTCAGGTTGAGAACTCATGCTATCATGGAGCCTTACATAATTGCAACTCACAGACAACTCAGTGCAATGCACCCAATTTACAAGCTGCTTCATCCTCTTATGCGGTATACACTAGAAATAAATGCACTTGCACGGCAAAGTTTAATCAATGGAGGTGGCATAATTGAGGCTTGTTTCAGTCCAGGAGGGTATGCCATGGAAATAAGCTCCTCAGCATACAAGAGTATGTGGCAGTTTGACATGGAGGCATTGCCTGCGGATCTTCTTCGCAGGTAAAGTTGCAAATTTGCAATCATTTTGGTGTTTGCATAGTCTCTGATACTGACAGCATTGCTATTGGGTTCGAGTATGGTCTGCCTTCACACTCAATGATTTTCATGATGAAACTTTCAGGGGCATGGCAGTAGAGGATCCTTCAATGCCCTGCGGTGTGAGACTTGTGATTGAAGACTATCCTTATGCTGCAGACGGACTTCTCATATGGTCAGCAATCAAAGAATGGGTTGAATCTTATGTCAACCGCTTCTATGAGGAACCTAGTTCTGTCAAATCTGACATTGAGCTCCAAGCCTGGTGGTATGAGATTAAGAACAAAGGTCACTATGACAAACGGAATGAACCATGGTGACCAAAGCTTGACACCAAAGAGGACTTATCTGGGATACTGACTACCATGATATGGATTGCATCTGGCCAACACGCGGCTATTAACTTTGGGCAGTATCCTTTTGGAGGATATGTGCCTAATCAGCCGACACTAATGAGAAAACTCATCCCCCAAGAAGACGAGCCAGATTACGAGAAGTTTTTACTAAATCCCCAACAAACTTTCCTGTCATCTCTGCCAACTCAACTTCAAGTCACCAAAGTGATGGCTGTCCAAGACACGCTATCCACTCGTTCCCCAGATGAAGAGTACCTGGGACAGGTAAATCAGCTACACAGCCATTGGATAAATGACCATGAGATACTACAAATGTTCAATAGATACTCCGCTCGACTAGAGGAGATAGAAAAGACAATAAATAAGCGAAACAAGGACATTCGTCTTAAAAACAGAAGTGGTGCAGGCATTCCTCCTTATGAATTGCTCCTTCCCTCATCAGGTCCAGGAGTAACAGTTCGTGGAATCCCCAACAGCATCTCTATCTAAAGCAGGTTAAATTCAGCATACTTCTTGGGATATATTGTTTATGTAAGCATCAGCAGTACTTTGGTTGTAAAACTTGGGATTGAAGCCAATTTTTGTTGGGACATAATGTATTGTATTCTTACAGTTTTCTGATAATATAAGATGTTGAGTCCACAAATTGTGATGATGCAAACTCGATTGAATTAAGCTCGAGTGAGGAATTCATAACTTAGCAGTAGCACTTGTTAGTGAAAGTTTTACCAACTCCTTCCTAAGAACCTTACCCCCGGCATTTTTTGGTATTGAACTGATAAAGATTACTCGTTGAATTCTCTTGTATGGTGCAACCTGCAATAAAACTTTCATGAGAATCAACGTGACTCTAATTAGCAGAAGAGATGATATGAAAAGTAAGTACCTGTGGAACTATATAATTCTTGATTTGTGATTCATCAATGGTGCTTCCACTTTTTCTTACCAGAAAGGCCACTGGTACCTGGCCTGCTTCCTCATCAGGATACCTGCCAATTTATGCCTAGTGAGATAATTGTGATTAAGCAGTCTGTCGAATCGCTGAAAGGAAGTACATACGGAATTACAGCTGCCTCAACGATATCAGGATGGGAATGAAGCAGATGCTCGAGTTCTGCTGGAGCAACCTGTGTATATTGCAATCAAAAACATCAATCGAGCAGAAAAGAAAAAGAAAAAACTGATAAAACTAACATCAGTATCCCTGGTATCCAACCTGATAGCCTTTGCATTTGATTAGTTCCTTAATACGATCAACGAAAAACAGGAAGCCATCATTGTCAATATAACAAAGGTCTCCAGTTCTTAACCAGCCTTCAGAATCCAAAGTTGCAGCAGTTGCTCCATCATCACCAACATAACCTATACTAAACACGAACATCCACAGAAATCAAGTAAATATAACATACAAACTTTGCCTATCATAGTGTACAAAAGAAAATAAATATCACCTTTCATAATGGATGGGCCTCTAATCCAGAGCTCACCGAGCCGGGCAGGTGGTAGAGAAATGCCAGTTTCAGGATCAACAATCTTAGCTTCACTGCTGGGCAGAAGCTTTCTTGTAGCTCCTATCACTTTCCCTTCTTCATGTCCTACTGTTCCAAAGATTCGGGCTGTTGATTCAGTCAATCCGTATGCCTTCATGGTGATGATTTACTAGCATTATTAATAATTGATCAATTATATAAAAAATATAAATAAAAGTGTAAACGAACCTGGGCTAGTGAAACATTTGGAAACAGTTGCCTGAACTGTTCAACCACACTTTTCCTAAGAGGAGCCCCACCGCAGCGCACAACTTCAAGAGAGCTCAAATCATAGCCGCCCACCAATTTCCTATCCTTAACCATACCCACAACCACCGGCGGAGCTAGCGCCATATTTGTGATTCTAAACTCCTCAATTGCTCTCAACATCATCTTCATATCAAACCTCCTCATAAACACCACCGTCTCCCCCATCGCCACCGCCTTCATAATGTACGATAATCCATAAACATGAAAAAACGGCACCGTACAAAAGCTAACTGTCGGACTTTTTCTCTCCACTTTAACCGCCTGGCCCACCGCCACCCCGTACATTAAATTGCGGTGAGTCAACATCACTCCTTTGAACCTACCCGTCGTGCCAGACGAGTACAAAATCGCTGCAGGATCCGATTGATAAACCTTAACTCCTTCCGACTCTTCTTCAGCAGGTGTCTTCATGAGCAATTCGAACTCCGGCGAGTCAATGAGAACTATTTTGAGATTGACCGGGAGTTTATGAGAAAAATCCGCCGCGGTAAATGCGATTACTGGCTTCGAGAGCTGAATTTGGTGGACAATTTCTTGTTTTGAGCTGAGTGGATTTGAAAGGGAAATTATTACGCCGGCAGAGAGAAGAGAGAAGCAGAGGATTGGAATGTCGGCGGAGTTAGGAGAGAGAATGAAAGCGGTGTCTCCTTTTTTAAGTCCAAGACGGTGGTGGCTGGAAGAGGACAAGGTTTTAGTGAGAAGAATGAATTCGTGGAAGGAAATGCGGCGGCGAGTAACGGCGTCGATGAGAGCGGGAGCGTTTGGAGGCGGAGGGAAGTTATGAAGGAGAGAAAAAGCGTGATCGGTGACGGAAATGGCGGCGGAGAGTGGAGGAAGTGGAGCTTGAGGCCTTAGACTGTGGAAGATTTTAGACATGGAGCAGAAGCCGCTTTTGGGATCGATATCCGCCATTTTTGGAGCTTAGATTCAGTGGATTTCAGTTAGCGTCCAATTATGGGCGGAAAGTAGGTTGAAGTTAGAGAGACATAACGTAGGAGTGAAGACATTCATGTGTTTTTTCATACAGGTCAGATTGACTGTTGAGTGAGGTTCCTCTTTTGCCACGTGGCGAATACGTAGTAGGCTCGAGTTTGGTATGTATGGCCCAGTTGGTTTGTTTTATATCGTGGGCCTTTTGGGCCATTTCGTTCTTGGGTGGGCTTTTTCTCCTGGACCACAGCCCATGTCGTTTTGAGTTTTGAGTTTCTCTAATAAAAACATGGGAGAGAAAAGATATTTAAAAAATTAAAAAAAAAATCTAGGAAAAGCTTAAAATTAAAATTATTGGTTTTTCTCTTTTCTTTATTAGACAAGTAAATTTAAATGGATATTTTACGGGTTGGTCAATTTAAATTAATATTTATAAAAAAAATTGTAAATATTTTTAATTATATGCAGTTGAAAGTTTGATAATTTTTATAATTGATGATAATTTAAATTTAAAAAGGTGTAATTATCTAAAAAATAGTGTCCAACGTGATTAATACCAATAATATAAATATTTAGCTAACCTAATCAATCATTCAAAATTATGTTGTGTTGGCGTTGCTTGTATTATAATAATGAATTAAGTGGGGTACATAGAGGAATGATTAGTATTAAGTGTAGATAAAATTAGAGGCTCATTATTGACTAGAAATGCCCACTTTTAGATAATGTTTTTGTCCGCTTGTAAAATCATTTATTATTTTATTTTCTACAAGGATGACGATGTACAAATAAAGGTCCGTTCCAATCTCTCCGGTGCCCAAGACAACTTTCTAGCTTGCCTACGTATAAAAAATATCAATAATGTTTTTTCTATAAATATTAATAATATTTATTTTTAAAAGTGACTAGATGATCGTGACATTTCTGAAATAAATATTAATTATAATATATTAAAAATTTTTTAATTTAAATTCATGCTCGTGATTTTAGCTCTATAATTAGTGATTGTTTTAATTCAAGTGTTTATTTTAATATCTGTTTTGGATTTTTGCTCACTTCCTTGCTATAGGTGTATATTTTATGTCATTTTTTTTTTTTTGCATGATCTCCCCTTCACGTACTGTTTCAGTTTTGATAGCCGATTATTTAGGGAAATTTATTTTATTTAAAAAAAAGCTATAAAAAAATCCGAAATGAATTTAGTTGCACATCTCTAATTTATTATTAACATAAATAATTTATTTTTTCCTAAAATTAGTAAATTGAAAACCCAATTTAAATATAATAAAAAGATTATGTTGAATTTATAATTAAAAACGAATGGTGAAGTGTATCTACCACTCGCTCTCATCTTTCCAGTCCAAATGTAAAAGAGCAATGATCTTCCAGTCACAGAAATCAACGGCTAAGATTAAGCCATGTAGGCAACATACCAAACCTTGCTTATACACTAATCAAACATCTAAAATCATATGATCGGCCGGTTCTAAATTTCGGGACAGGCGAGGGACAAGTACACAAGCTTTTTGACCGGCGAATCAAGAATTACACCGTCGCCGGGACCACCGCCACCACCTCCTCCGCCAAGTAACTAAGACATTCATGGCAGATCCTCATATACAAATTGTAACACACCAACCACCACCGCCTCCGGCGAAGACTCCTCTACTTCCTCCAACTCAGAACAACATCCACCACCAGCGCCGGCGCTGGAATCAAGAAACCGATCTCGATTATTCACTTAAAGGGCTGGAGATATTTCTCACATTTCTTGGATTCAATCAGGGTTCCGTGTTAAGTTTTGGTCTTTCTTGGACGGTTTTTTTATTAATAGGTGTATTGCTTCCTGTACTAATTATTGAACTCACTAGCTGCAATGACTGCGAGATTTACCAAATTAAGGATTTTGAGCTCGATATTGTGGCGTCTCAGGCATGTTTGGCGGCTGTTTCTTTAGGTTGTGTTTCGCATAATCTGAGAAAATATGGTATTAAAAAGTTTCTGTTCGTTGACCGGTGTCGTTCCCATGTTCTGAATCGATTTAACCGACAATACATTCAACAGATTAAGGTTCGGTTCTGTTATGCCCTCTAGTTTCATTTTTATATGTTACTGAGCACAATTAGTTATTCTGTTGTTGAATTGAATTCAATTTGTGATGCCAATTGATATCGAAATTATTGATAATTGATGAACTGTAAGCTGAATTCAACACGCTTAATTCGTTTCTGCTGTAAATTTAGCACTAAAAGGTCTAGTTAGATATATAATTTTCAATTTGCTTCTTTTACATAACAGCTTGTTATTGGTTCAATTCATGAACAAAAGCCACGACCAGAGTTAGGCAAGTAAAATCGAAACATGCATAGTAATGGATATAAGTTTAAGTTAGTTGCCAATTAGGGCTGAGCATTAGTTTTATACTTGCTATTTGTGATCTAATTTCACGAAGTTAATTAATTTCTGCTGCAAAAGATCTAAGTAGATATACAAATTTTGTTCTCTTTTGGACAGAATTCTTTAAAGTTGCTAGTGTTATGGACGCTGCCATGTTTGATTCTGAAAACTGTTCGAGAAGTGATACGTGCAGTAAACGTAAAACAAGGATCATGGTGGCTATCTGCAGCAATTTTGTTGGGTCTGATCTTGTCATGGGCTTATTTATGTACAATTACTTTAACAGCGAGTATTGTGTTTCATTTAGTATGCAATTTACAAGTTATCCACTTCGAGGACTATGCAAAGCTCTTAGAAAGAGAATCTGATGTTCTGGTATTCATCGACGAACATTTCAATCTGCGTTATAACCTGTCGAAGATCAGCCATAGGTTTCGAATTTTTCTTGTTCTGCAGTTTTGTGTTGTTGCTGCTAGCCAAGTCATGACTCTTTTTCGGACCACAGGGTATAGTGGAACGATCACTGTCATTAATGGAGGTGATTTTGCAGTTAAGTACTAATTCTTCCTTTTACATTCTTTAATCTTCCATCAGAATATGTTGATGACATTATCTTCTCGCCGGACTTTCAGATCTCGTCAATTGTTCAAGGAGTTGGGATTGTACTTTGTTTACATGCTGCTACAAAGATATCTCATAGAGCACAAAGTATTGCCTCAATAGCAAGTAGGTGGCATGCATTAGCAACCTGTGGTTCGGACCGATTGCTTGATGGGACTCAATTGAGAGGATCTAACAGCTCAGGAAATTTGGAGGCACCAAATCCTCTAAATTCACTGAATAGAACTTATTCCGAAAGTGATCTTGAGTCGGTTGATTATATCGCAATACCTACAAATACACAATTGGCATCTCACATGACTTCGTATCATAAAAGGCAATCCTTTGGTATGATATCAATGGACCCATCATGTTTCTATAATGATCTTCCTATATCTGCATTGCATTAGCCTTTCTGTTATGCTGGTTTGGATTAGCTCGTTTCGAGTCTCATGGCAATAGCACGGAAGCTGATTGAATTTGTCCGTTTTTAACATATATTCATACTCCTCTCAATTGTTTCCAATAGAAACATCGTGTCTACATTGATCTTGCTACATTCACATCGCATTAGCCTATGTATTATGCTGGTTCAGATTGGCTCGTGTCAAATCTGACGGCGATAGCACGAAAACTGACTTAGTTTTGTCCTATTTTGACTTATTCTCATACTACTTGCAATTTTTTTTTCCCCAAGAGAACCTTCTTGTTTCTATATTGATCTTCCTACATCTGCATTGCATTAGCTTATCTGTTATTCTGGTTCAGATTAACTCATGTCGAATCGGGTGGCAATAGCATGAAAGCTGATTGAATTTTATCCAATTTTAACTTAGGCTACCAATTTTTATTACATTATTGTTAGTTTCATTGATTCGTGTTGAATTTGGCAATGCAGTTGTGTATCTACAGAACAATCCGGGAGGAATCACCATATTCGGTTGGACAGTTGATCGCGGTCTAGTGAATTCAATCTTCTTCATTGAACTTTCTCTAGTTACCTTCGTGCTCGGAAAGACTATAGTCAGTAGTTCTTGATGATATATAGATTCCATGGAAACAAACGTCAAAGATAGATTAGCTATTCGATTCGATTCAGGTTACATTTGATCCATTTCCATAACCTTGGATCCTTTTGGTTAAGGTAATCCATGTTTGTTGGATGCTTCAAGCTCTGGCAATGGCAATTCTAAAAAACTATTTTGCAGAGCATATCCTAAATAAGAAGATTATTGAGCCACTTAAATGAAGAAAAACACAATTAAAAAAAAAGGCTTTAAAAATTTTTATTTATTCCAATAATTAGGAAAAATTGTTATACTAATGGTTAGTAAAGTGCAAGTTAGGAAACTTGAATATTCAAAAATGAATTTCTTTCTTTCCTTTTATGTCTTATAATATTAAAAATTATTAAATCTATATTAAAAAAATTCTTTTTTTCATCTTAAAATGAATGTTGGATTTTTAGATAATCCTATGGTAGGAAATCTGTTGAATGGAGCTAAATCATGTTTTTTATTTGATTTGGTTTCCTTTTAAAATCCTATGAAAGGAAATCTGCTTAAGGTTATATAATTTTATTCGCAATTGAGTTAATAATTTATTGCCCTGAAAAAGTTAAGAAAAAGTAACTAGTTACTACCCTTTTCATGTTTATAATGAAAAATCGATTTTCTCATATTTTCAGTTCCAAAATTTAAATAAAACGTCAGCAATTAGCCCAACTGGAAAGAAAAACAGATTAACCTTTAGAATAAGCCAAGTTAGATAAAATACGAATCAGACCAAATATTTTTTAACTAAATATTTGCTGATCGAAGTTAAATGGCATTACTTTGAGAGAGAATGCACCAGTTTGGTGATTCTTAAATTATTATTCTAACTGAACAACGAAAATCCAATTATTATCTTCAATTGCGTCATAAATCTTATATTACAATGTAACAAGTGGGGTATAACTAAAGCAGGAAGAACATTACTATTTCAATTAGGGCAAGTAATGAGCTTGCACCCTGCTGCACCACACGAAATCAAATTAAGATTCAGCAATAACTGTTAATTTGAGGCAAAACTTGAGAAAACCCTCATAAAACAGGCAATGTGCATCTCTTTTGGATTCAATGGCAACTTCATGAAAAATAACTGTACAATTATGAGTTTTTAGTACAACGAAAATATACCATGGTTAAAGAATAGCCAGGTCCTACAGTCATCATCAGCCACGAGAATGATACAATCATATATATGAACCTATTATAGCCACAATAATTCATCTCAATTCCCAGCAGCTATTTCCAAAGAAGAGCGAGAACAGCAGGAATTAATGAGAAACTTGAGAGTTATGGAGGCATACGATAAAAGCACCAATAGAAAATACCAGATAACTAGAAACTCATCTATACAATCACCAACATGAAAGCCATCTGAAGAAAGGTTTGAGAAATGCTTATTCCAAAAACTGGGAAAAACGTGAAAGATACACTTGCTGACAAGGATAAAATCCCTACACCATTACTGTACTATCCACGACAGAATAACAGCTTAACCAAATATGACTTGACCTTGAATGGCAGCTAGAGACAATATACAGCAAGAATAGCAAAAAACTAACAAGAGCTTGTTATGCGAACTAACCACATGACTCTTCAGGGAGGATGTTGTCAAATCCAAGTATCTAAATTTAGCTTGCAAGTGAATGGTCTTTCAGGTTTCGAATTATAACTCAATAGTCATTCACCCTCAAAATACACCATTTTGCACTTCAGACATACATTACTATTAAGTGCTTATTTTTCTAGAGCCACGTCCATTACTAATAGCCATCTTGCACACATAATCAAACAAGCTACAAGTCACACATTTATGCAAATGTGTCCCCACATAAATACACATAATACATATATACTTCAACGTTTCACTTTGTCAAGAGCCAGTTTTGCCCAATTGTATGCCAAGTTGTAAGTAAGTCTAGGACTCAATTGCTAGCTATGGAAAATCAATTGGCACACATAAACTTATGCAGATGCAGGACTAGCTGGGACATGACAAATTTTCCCACACCTAGATGACCCCAGCAACCCATGAAACATCAAACGCAGAATTTATAAGGGGCATCAATAAAATATTCTTCAATCTGTTGAGTACTCAACTATGACCCAATATCTACAAATAGCAAATATATTTGTTGAATCATCACAAACCCAGAGAACTATGTGCAAAAGCTTAAGCACAGTCAGCTAAGAATGAATCCAGCACTAAAAGTTAGCAGTATGAAGTGTTTAATTGATAAAAACTGACACATAAGAACAAACTAAGGTTTGTATTGTACCTCTAGAGAGCCTGAAGACAACTAATTGAAAGTTCTATAAAATCCAGAATGCAGGTAACCTCCTGAACCTGCTTGCTTGATACTGCAGTGACATTCATAGACAATGTCATAAAAAGGTTCTGGATGGTTATAGCTTCAATCTTTTCATGTATTAATGCAAAACAAAAAGAATAGTTAAAAATCCGATTGTATTTAGCATGTATCAGAATGGAAATAATTACAGTTAGGAGAACAGCATACAGCAGAACATAAAATTATCCTGAATTTATATCCAACAAATTAAGTAATAATGTATTTTTAACAAATTTGATCTCGTTAAAGTGCTGGGACTATTCATTTGTTTCTACAAAAACATGAACATCAACCATCCTTAGAATATAATGCAAATAACCAAAAATATTAATTCACGACCACTCTTTTCCAACCCACATCCACCATGAAGAACATTCCTGGATCTGTTTTTTTTTTCAATATTGCACATGCAGTTTGCATCAGAATCAGCTGAACCCTCTACCATACAAGTGAATTTCTCTTTTCATATACATAAATGTTCAATAAATTTAATTACAGTGGAAATGGGAAAAAAAATGTTCAGTCTAATAGATGCTTTGGTCCATACTTTTCAGCATCCATTACTTCATTCTTGAATTTTGCATAATTTGCTGTTGTAGACAATTTGTAGATTCACATTTCAGAAACTTTTTTCTCTCTTTTTTTTTCCCTTTTTTCTTCAGGATTGTAACTAAGATGTTAATATTGACTGCCAACAAACACACATGGACAGAATGAAGGGGTTTTTCAACAATCAGAGCAAAAATCCAAGGCAATTTCCCTAGACGTTGCAGTGCATATTATTAATATAGCCCAAATGTGCGTTAATATCAAGCAATTGATGCAACCCATACCACCACGTACTATAGATTATTAAAGAGACTAAGCAACTAATAAATCCAAAATAACGAAATATAAAAAGCAAAATGAAGTGGTTCTATTGAAACCTCATCTTCTTCAAATACAACTCTGAGATAATTTAAGAAGGCTGATGAATCATAACCACCAATGAAATTGGAGTGCACATAGTAACTGCACCAAGAGTTTTTAAAAGGAAAAAAAAAATTATGCAATGAATGTTACAGACCATTTGGCAGTGCTCCAACTAGCATAATTTTTAACATTAAAATGTTCAGCATGTCAATGAGATCACTACTCAGTTTGATATCAATTTGTCAGCTGAATTTTTTTTTTTTCACACCTTTCCTACTTTTTGTGGATTGATATAAGGAGCATTCTATGAAAATTGAGAAGAAAATGTAATGCACTAAAACAAAAAATTATTAAAAAAACAAACGGCTAGGGCTCAAATTATCTACTACCAAAATGCTCATATGAATGGCATGGCCCATCAAATCCATAAATTACCTTGAGCACACAATGGCTACTGTCTATTTCTTCGTCAATGAAAAGCTAAGAACATCTCCTCCCCTTCACACCAATCGTCTCTTGCAAACACAATGTGAATATTAAAAAAAACAAACAAGAAGAAATAGTGGAGAGTAAATCCATATTGGTCTAAATCTCAAAACCAAATTTAATAGAATTGTTTACAATATAGTAATGGAAATATGTTACATACACAAGTTTCAGCTGAAACTGATTTTAAAGATGAAAAGCCATTGTGCCACACCTTGCAAGTCAACAGTGTCACAGATGCATTTCAACATGTTGACAGAAGCTGGGGAACAAAGTTAAACTCCATGATAGCTGGGTGGCAGGAGGCAAATAATTTCTACACCCAAGTCACTACAGGTGCCTGCTACAAAAAGTATAAATGATTGTCAGGAAAACAAGCTTCCCAACTTCCTTGCGATGGATATCTCTTCACCTAACCTCATTCTGTGTCAGTAATGCGAAAACTAAAGCATGGAGATCAACAGATAAAGTTCCTTAGCCAAACAAACCACCATTGCCTAATTCCCCCTGTTGCAGCTCCTTCCTACGTTGCTCTTCTAAAGGATCTGGACTCTTCAATATTCTTCGTAGACGCCTAATTATGGAATTTCAGAACTTTAATGAATATATTCAACCACATAAAAGAGTCCAATACTAATAATTAATTTGGTGCTGCAAGGTCAGAGTACCTGTCTTGAGCATGTTGAGCAGGAAATGTAGGCATAAAATCTTTCGACTTGGGAAGAGGGACTTCACTAAACCACTCATGGTTCAGAGCATCTTCAGCAGTTATCCTCTGACAAAAAAGAAATGCGCTGACCCAGTTCAGTCACCATATCAATATACTAATTAAGAACAAAGCTTGCATACAAAAGTTGCTATCTACCTTCTCAGGGTCATAGGTTAGAAGTTTGTTCAACAAATCAAATCCAGCATCAGACAGAACTGGTGATCCAGTGAAAGATGTTGCTGGGAATTTCTTTCGCAGTAGGTTATACCTGAAAGGAACAGGTCAGTGGTTTAGTACAAACAATAAATGAATTCGTAACTGAAAGTGCCACCAATGGAGGCCCAGATAGCCAGACCAGAATCACCCAGCTGGAAGCCTGGGAAAACAGCGCCAAAAATAAGAACAACTGACATCATTGTTAAGTAAAGAGTAAATTTAGGAAAAATGATACTTACTGATGCTTAACAAAGTTGACCTTAACACCAGGCAACTTGGAGAAACCAGGCCAAATTGTCTCATTAGGCGTTCCCAGGATTCGGAAAATCTGAAAACAAGGAAAACCGTATAAAAAGATGGCCCATAGAGAGTATTTAAGATTCATGATCAACTCAAGTTACAGAGCACTTAACAAATTACATAAACTGGAAACCATGAAACTAAGGTTATCTACTGAACAGGTTTTATAACTGTGGCTTTTTGCCTTTTTCTTCTGTCATTAATCAAATTACCTTATCAAGTTGATCAACTTCTGTCTTTCCATTGAAAAGAGGTTCCTTTGACAACAGTTCAGCCATTATACAACCTAAAGACCACATGTCAATTGCGGTTGAATATTGTTTTGCTCCCAAAAGAAGTTCAGGCGCTCTGCACATATATACTGAGAACATAAGCATTCAATTTTACAGCAGAGTTGCATACATTGACAAGATCGGGCATGCTGGACCAAAATAAGCCTTTTTATAACTTTGAAAAGGTGGTGGTGGATCTCATTATTTTCCAGTTTAGCTACATATAACAAGCTTCTTTTTCATGAAAGGCATTAATCAAGGCAAAGGGTCAAACATGTTAACAAGCTCACTGCACAGCATCCAAATTCCCCACCACTACAAAGGAACCAATTTAGAACTAGTACTGCCAACATGAGCAGAGATGTCAACATCCATGCATTTAAAGATACTAAAAAACTATGAAAGAAATGGAAGAGTAAATGGGCAACTGCACCTCACCTGTACCAAAGAGTTACCACCAAATGAGTATATGGCTTCAATGGACTCCCATATTGACGGGCCAAGCCAAAGTCACAGATCTTCAATTCACCCCTATTATTCAAAAGCAAATTCGAAGTTTTTAAATCTCGATGTAGGACCCAGTTATCGTGAAGATATTTGACACCCTCCAACAACTGAAGCATTAAGCATTTAACTTCACTCTGACTAAATGGCTGCTTCATTGACTCCATGAGGCCTTTAAGATCATGCTCCATATATTCCATCACCATAAAAATGCTATCAAGGTTACTCCCTACTACGACTTCTTTTACATCCACAATTGATGGGTGATGAAAAGAAAGCAGTATATTTATTTCCCTAAGAGAAGTAAGTGGAAAACCTTCTCGTTCTTTCTCCATTTTTACCTTCTTCAAAGCTACAATTTCCCCAGTCTTCTTATCTCTAGCTCTATATACAACTCCATATGTGCCTTCATCAATCTTATTTAGTCTCTCAAACTCATCTACACTTCTACACCCCAGAAGCATGTTTACACTTCTTGCAGGAGGACCTGCAGGTTCTGGTGTTTCACGAGAATTACTTTCATTCTCAGACTCTGTATCAGAATGGCTGTTGCTACCGTCATTTCTATCATGTTCATCATCAATCTCCATGTAGTCATCCTTTTCAGTGTCATTACCAGTGTAATTCTCCCCACTTAAGGATCTCCCACGCATTCCACGTTCATCAGATTCAGATGACCTCCCTCTAGCTGCATCTGAACCTTTAAGGTCTCCAAGATCAGGAGTCAACGACTTAGTACGATCACTCAAATCCAAGGATTCCTGATGAGGAATTTTCTTCCTTCTTGTAGGCATTTCCTGATCCTCAACTATTTCGCCTTCATCAACTGGAGAACTGTTCCCAGCAGCCCACCTAGAAGATGATATATTTCGTGTAGGTACATAATCTTCATCTTCTATCATATCAGCTTCATGGTCATTACCCAATTGTGGATCCTCTACCGGCAAATCAGCCAATCCTACCGGAGACTCAGGAGGACTTTCAACTGGACCTTTGACCTCCGGATACTTGAATGGTGAAGCCTGCAAATTCTGGTTTCTACTACTCTTTATGGGAGATATCTCCACGCCCCCATCTGGAACATTATTAGGTGACCGGCGGTGTGCCCTTGCAAGGGGAGGTGGAGGAGGTAGTGTGGTCACTGCAGTAGAATTCCTACTTTTTGAAGAATTACTCACCTCATTGTTGTCCCTATCCCAAACAATTGGAGAAAACTTTCTCTTCTTCTCAGCAGGATTTCGAGTCCCATTCTCTAATTTTGAGACTTCACTTTCCCTATGGAGTTGCAATTCAGACTCAATTGCATCATCAGACCCATCGCTCGACAATTCACCAGGTTCCCTATCCACGGCCCTGGCACTAAACCCACATCTTCTGGGTCCACCTCCACCACCGCTGCTACCCGAATCACTCCTACTAGAAGACGACCGATACCCACCATTAACCACTTCTCTCTCCTTGATATCTTTCTGTCTAGCCCTACCCCTATCTCTTATATCACGAACTCGACCCCGCTCCCTTTCCCCATTACCATTCCCAATCCGACCGTATTCCTCTTTGGTATAAGCAAAATCCTTCGTAGAATATTCAACTTCAGACTCACGACTACGAAACTCATTATCGCGATAACCTCCATGTCTCCCAGCCGCCATATATTTCAACAAATAAATCAGAGTATAAGACCCTAATACCAATTCGGAACCTGAAGATTCCTCGCTTATGAAAACCTCCCGCCAATAATTTTTTTTTTTCAATTTTCCCCAATAAAACACAAAAACACAGTTCAAAACCTACTATAGATCTGAGAGCAAAAACCAAAATAAGCAAAAAAAAAAAAAAACACAGCTATACAATGAATTTCAGATCCAAGATTATTGCAGCATCGAGTTCCCAATTTCCTCGAAAATTAAACGAGTTTAAATAGCGAGAGGAACCCTAGAAATTGAAAAGCGAAACAAATAAGGGAAACAAAAGAAAAACCCTAGAAGTCGAAACGAAACACAGATAAACTTGGGGATTTGGAACCGGGGAAGGAACAATTGGCAGATAGAAAGATTAGGGCTTACCGATGATAAAGAGAAAAGGCGGCGAGTGCAGGTTCGAGAGAGAGAGATGAGAAAGGAAGATAGATATTCAACCCTCGATCGGAGAGAGAGAGAGTGTGTGAAAAAGAGTCAAGACGATGCCTCAAGCTCGCGTTTAAGGCATGAAGATCATGGATCGATGGATCTTTCATTTATTTAATTAATTATTTATTTTCCTATTTTTATTTTTTTTCAGAACTTTCTTATTTTGATTTAAAAGCATGCAATTTATTGATTATATAATTTAGTTTAAAATTTCGTTTTTTTATATGTCATTTTTATTATTTTTATTAGAATTAAAAAATAATAAATAAATTTAATTTTAATATTAAATTATATGATTAATACTAAATTATTAAATTTAATTGATTTTAATTTTATTAAAAAAAATAAATTAAAAAAACAAATTAAATTATATTAAAAATCTAAAAATAACAAATAAATAAAATTTAAATTTTACTAAAAAATAATATATAAAAGATAACGGGTGAAATATTAATTTTTTATATAGCTATTGATATTATTACATTCCAATTGGTTGGTCCATTATGGAGTAAAAGATTTATTTTTAATTTTTTAAAATTTTATTATGGTCATGGAAATACATTTTAGGGAAAATATATTTAGAAATAGACTGCGGTAATTAAAACAAAAATAAATATGGAATGATAAAGACATACCAAATAAATAATACAATTAATAATAGTAAGGTGATTATGATGCAAACATTGGACATGCAATAATAATAATAGACTTTTTTTTTTAATCTTAACATGTTAATATGGACCGACAAAATTTAATGTAAATACTAAGATTGAATAAAAATCATTTTTAGTGAGTAAAATAGCACGTTGTTAATTTCTTGTACCAATGGCCTGAAAGTTTATTTTTCTTTGATCTATATACGTAAGAAAAAAGAAATAAACTAACTTAGCTGTAATTTCAATATAAGCTAATTAAACCCAAAATTAGATCCTCCTTATAAGCTAGAATTTTAAATTCTCTTATATGACTAACCAAATCGATTAATAATCTAACAAGTTTTATTAGACAAAAATAAACACTAACCAAATCAATAATCCAACATGGTATCTAAGTGAAACTTAACCAATTATCTAAATGAACCGAGTTAGTTCAGTTCGGTTTTCAATTAAAACCTTGCTTGAAGAGTCAATGAAGACAAGCTGCATATATAGACAGCCATTCAGTTAAAAATAGGACTGTTCATTGCGTGGGTTGAACCGACCAACCCAATCAATTTAAACCGACCAAACCCAAAAAACATGGTTTAAGTGGGCTAAAGGTCGGGTTGGTTTAATATTTTCAACTAAAAAAATTTTAACTTAAAATTACAAACCTTGCTTGAAGAGATAAGAAGTGACAAAGATGCAATTTAAGATGAAAACATTGCTTAATAGTTACAATAATAATACTTGATAGTAACATTGTAACGCCCCGAGCTTTAAGGGTCAGATTAGCATGATCGGATTAACCCGATTTAAAAAAAAGAAGGACATGATAAAATAAATGACTACATAAAATAAATAAATACATACATGTTATCAATCACTAAATAATTGACAACAAATAAATAATGAAGTAAAATATGGAAATAAATTATTAATTGATTAAGTATATATATGTGTGTGTGGAAGAGAATTAACAATAATAATAATAATAATTATCAATAATAATAATAATAATAATAATGATAATAATGATGATGATGATGATGACGACGATGATGATAAGAACCAAGAGGTAGGGATGTATAGAATCGAACCAAATTAATTTTGATCTGTTTGGTTTAATTTTTTCGATTTTCGGTTCGTTCGGTTCTGAACCGAAATAAAAATTTATTTTATCAATTTGGTTCGGTTCTTGAAATTAAAAAATCGAAATAACCGAACCAATTAAAGTTTTTATATATATATATATATATATATATATTATAGTATTAAGATTTTAGAGAATACAGTTTGGATGGATGGTGTGGAACACGCGAAAAATACCTGCAGGTCTTGTATTCAAATCCCAGCAAAGGCAAATTTGCAGTTTTTTACTTTAATTTTTTTTATCATTTTTTTAACTTTAAAAGTTTTGTTTTAATATTTTTTTTAATCTACAAAAATCTAATTCACTAATTTTTTACTTTAATTTTTTTTATTTTTTATTTTTTCAATTTTTTTACTTTAAAAGTTTTTTTTAATATTTTTTTACTCTACAAAAATTTAATTCACTAATTTTTTTTACTTTTAATTTTTTACTTTAATCTTTTTTTTTCAATTTTTTTTTACTTTAAAAGTTTTGTTTTAATATTTGTTTTACTCTACAAAAATCTAATTCACAATTTTTTTGTAGAAGATTTTTTTTTTGTAAAAAAATTAAATTCATGATATATTAATCAAATTATTATATTCATTTCTTATAAAAAAAAATTTATCTTTTTCCACCTTAGTTCCTACATAAGGATTATTCTTTCCCATCATTTTTAAGATTTGTTTGATATTTTCTTTTTTTTTAAGAAAGAAATAGTTGAAGGACTCTAGAATTCGATGAAAAGAGTAAAAAATTTCAAATTTAACTTTTTAATGACATTTATAATTATAATTAAATATAATTTACTAAAAAAATCAATTTATTATAATATTATGAATAATATAGTAGTATTATTATATCAAAGTAGATATTTTGGCTTAATAGTATCGTGAGACATACTCAAGACCTAGTCTTGAGTTCAAATCCTAACATGGGCATATTTTGCATATTTTTTATTTTTCAATTTTTTTAATTTATTTTTTTCAAGTAAATTAAAATATAAATTTAAATCCTTAATTTATTAAATATGTGAAAATTCAATTTATGTCGAAAATGAAAAATTAAAAAAAATAAAATAAAAAGCTAATACTCACAGTTGATGGAGGAAGGGAAGCCTGCCCAAATCTACTGAAAGGATGCCTTGAAGACTTTGGGACTTTAGAAATCTGCACATTATATTCGATAATAAAAAGTATAAATTAACTTATGAATTTAATTTATGTCCTTCTTTGTTTATGCTTATCCTTTTTAATCGTTCAATTTTATATTTTTTCTTATGTGAATACGAAAATAGAATTTAGGCAAACTTAACTCTAAAAATTAACTGAAATTGTTAATAAAATTATTAAACCACTTTTATATGAAGAAACTGTTGCAGAAAGGCTTTTGGTTTTATTTTAGAGAAATTATTGCAATATGTATTTCATTTGAGATGAGAATTAATAGCTATTTTTTTCCTAATATAAGTGTCTCACTGAAAATTTAAATTCGTTCATCAAATCAATACCATAGAAATTTGGAAAAAAAAAACCATAGAAACTTTTTAGTAAAATAATTGGGTTGTTTAAATCTTATAAAAGGAGGATAAAATAGAAATGAAAAAAAAATTATGAATACAAGTTGGTGTATTAAAAAGAATTGCTTATGGAGAACTACTTTTAATTTAAAAAGTTGACGGTTTGGCTAATTTTTCAATTGATCGGAGTTTGAATTTCATTTTTTGCATCCCATATATATATATATATATATATATATATATATATATATATATATATATATATATATATATATATATATATATATATATATGGTCAATTGTTTCAATTCGAGTATAATAAAAATAATCAGTACTTGAATTTAAAATGTAATTTGAGGAAATAAATTGGGAATATCTGGTTGATAATTATAATTGATATAAAAAATTTATGAATTAAGCATATTTTAATACCACCACATAAGCATACATATTCATTGTTTGAGATTATTGTTTGGGTGTGCAATTAATTAAACATACATACAAATTAGTCCAAGTCATAATTACATTTTTTTTTTTTGCATTTATTGATTAAATAGCTAATTAGGTTTTTTTCATAACTATGTTATATGTATTTTTAATTGGTTTTATTTTGTTAGATATATGGGTCTATTTAGGTTAAAAGTCCAAATATGATCCAAAATCGGTTGAACCGAACCGATCGAAATTATTTCGGTTAATTCGATTTTCGGTTCTATAGAGTTCAATTTCGGTTCGATTTTTATATTTCCTGAAGTTCGATTTTCGATTTAATCGATTCGGTCCAAAATCAAATCGAACCGACCGAATGCTCACCCCTACCAAGAGGTCTCTATAATTCTTTGGCTCTAAGACTCACGTGGCCAAAAAAAAAGGGGGGCAAAAAACGAAGGTGGAAGAGAAAGAAGAGGGAGGAGTAGGAATGATTACAGGGCGAAAAATCCCCGTCTCTGATGGGGAATCGCCCCGAATAAGGCAAAAAAATTTCAAAAAATTATTCCGTACGGATGAGAATAGAGAAAAAGTATTTTTCGACTTAGAATTCGGGACGGGGACGGAAATTGTTATCCCCGTCCCGAAATTTTTTCGTTCCCAAAATTTAATAACTAAATTTAATTATATTTTTATAATTTAGTTTTAAATTATATTTAATTTTAATTTTATCAATTGTTAAAATTTATATTAGTTTGATTTGTAATTGAATTTATATTTTTAATTATTAAATATTATATTTCAATTAAAATAAATTATTAAATATTATATTTTGGTTATAATTAATTTTTTTTAAAAAATAAAAATATTTTTAATGCGGGGACGGAAATCCCTGCCTTGCGATCATCCCTAGGGAGGAGGGGAGGCAGAAGCAATAGAGAGGGCTCGATCAACCAACAGCACCACATCGATCTCCCTACCCCCGACAACAACTCGCACCGCCGCATTCCTCCTCATCGCCGGCATTGATTCTCCTCATGGCGTTCCTTCCGCTGGTTCGTCCTTCCTCGTTTCTCCCTCTTGGTTGAAGCTTGTTTCCTCTCTCTTTGGCGACCTGCGACGGCAACCGGTGACCGAAGTTGGCTCTAAGATCAGTGAGTACTCCATTAAAATTTAATTATTAGGACTTTATATGCATGTTGCAATTTCAAAAAAAAATTAAAATTAGGAATTTCTAAATATACTTTTATACTGTTAATTTGAAATAAAAAGCTTATTAAAGGGGGTATAAATTAAATAGTAGAGTTGAATGGCCTAATTACCCAGTGAAATTAATCTTGCCTTAAGTAAGTATTTCATTAAATTGTGTTGGCTCAATTTTATTTTCCAAGCACTTTATTATGAATTCTTTGAACTTAGAAAATTAACTCGTGGATTTGTGATGTTGGGTGTACATATTTGTTTTTATATCCTGTTTACGGTTTGAGAATAAAATGATATCTTGTACATGTTGATACATTTGCTGTGAGTTACACCTGGTAGTGAATAAATCATATATTAATTGTTCATCATCAGCATATTGAATATTGTGTGCTGATGTATATTGTCAGTAGAACATTAAGTAACAACAATTTATTGATGTACAGTTATCAAACTTAATTTTACATACACTTTAAATTATGTCGTAAATGCTCTTAGTAGACAACATTTCAAATGTTTTTAATAAACGAAAGATGATTTATAGCCATTAATATTATCAACTACTATTTTATTATTTGGCATTTTATGTAATACATTGTTATGTCTATTTTGTCCTTTTATATGTATAAATATTCTTGTTATTTAGCATTATGATTTTAAAGTTCTTCTGCTAATGTTATACATCAGAAATTTATGCTAGGTTATAATCATAAATTATTTTTGTTTAAAACTAAAATCATTAGCCATCCAACAAATGCAAATTCTTTTGATTGAGCTGTCTACCGTGGAATTATAAACACGTTTTTAATAATTGCAAATTTTCATTTAATACAATTCAAAGGTGTTATATTTTTATTGCTTGTGATCTGCATATTAGAATATATTTTTTGTCAGGATATTATGGCTTGTTTGCTTTAATTAGATATAACAACAGGAAAATCTATCATTACGATAGATTAGCTTGTGTTATTTATTTGGTTTAGTTGTGAGGTCTAAAAGGATGTCATTGCTCTAATTGCAAGAATGTCTTCCGACCTTGCTTGTTAATATTCTATTTTTGCGAATTATCCTTTCTTTTGAGAAATTGTGATTATAATAAAAATGCATATTGCTATAAGTGCTTATGAAAATAAATATGTATAATTTAAATTAAATGATATCTTGATATTGACTGTGTGAATTAGATTGATTTGCATAATAGTGACTATGAATTTTGTGTATAAATTGAACAAGATGATTGGCGAGTAATTCACAAATTGATGATTTTATATTTGCCCTTAGTAGTTTAGATAGGAGCTAGGGTAATAGGACAAAATTGGCATGCCAATTAGGGAAGCTTAGCAGTGCCGCGTTTTAAATGCGATTACCAAATTGGATAGTTCCGAGAGCTTTTCCGGTAGATGTAATTAAATTGAGTTGTGGGCTGAATGGCTCCGAGAGCTCGGTCCACAAGTGTATATAAATAAATATGTATTGAATGGCAATTGATGGATTGAATGGCTACGATAGCTCTTCCGGTAGATGCAATTAAATTGAGTCATGTGCTGAATGGTTCCGAGAGCTCGGTCCACAAGTGTATATAAATAGATATGTATTAAATGGTGAGCCGTATGGTTTTGAGGACTAGGTCCCGTGTTTAAATCCCATTTATCCAGCTCGATGCAAATTTCACTTGATATACTAGAGGCAAATATTGAAATCAAATAAGAAAATAAAAGTTGACGCAAGTATTTTATTTAATATTAATAAATAATTTATAGAATTTGTGCTGGATTAACTGTGCGTTACACAGTCTGGAGTATTATGATGTAATTAAGGAGGTGTATAATATAATTATGTATCTACAAGTGTTCGAAATGTGATATTCATGCCCAACCTGAATTACTTATTTGAAGTACTAGGTTGAACTTCGGAATCGAAAAACTACGTAGTTCTGATTTCCCAAGCAGGATACGTAGGAAGCTTGAGAATCGATATCTCAAGTACGAACCAATTTATATTCCTATGATTATGCACAATTTTAATATGTACACTGAACCCTGATGACACAAATTTCATATATATATAATTGTGTATGAGTAAATGTTTATAATTATGATGAATTAAGTTTTTATTTTGAAGCTGATTATGTAAATTGATTGATTAATTGAGATTGTGAAAGTAGTTATAAGATGTTAAAAATGTTTTCATATTCTTTGTCACAAGAAGTTGCTAATAATAAGGAAAAACTATGTTGAAATTTTTTAGATAAATTAGTCAAACCTTAGAGTTGACCCTCTTATAGAGATCTAAATTTGTGTGACATCTGGTATTCGAATCTTTTAACTGGTCGAATATAGGGTGTTACAAATACTAAGGGATTAGACATAATGACATGGATCGTTTATCTTTTAATTAAGAAATTTTAGATATTTTTTTTTAAATAAAAGAATTTTATTAAGAAAAGTTACTAGACCAGGTATCCAATAAGCAACTCTAACAAGGATATGAGAAACATTATTCACTGATCACATTATGAAAAGTCAACCAAAAAATTTGAAAAATACAAAAAGGGAGAGATAAGCATCATAGACCAGGCATAGAATAAGCAAGTCTAGCAAGCACATAAGCAACATTATTCGTTGATTTTTTAACAAATTCAAAATGAATATTAGGAAAAAAAAAAAAAGAACTTAACATTTTACAATTGGCAATGATAAGATCAAAATCAGACTGAGCTCTAGAACTAGCTAGGAATTCAAAGCCTTAAAACAATTTGAGAGTATGACTCAATAGAAATTTCAGGTTTAAATCTTGAAAATAGGGCATTTTTATCTCCTTTTATGGATCTAACCGACGCAAATCCTAATTATTAGGGAACAAATGGATTTCGAATATCGGATGAATTATACAAAAAAAGATATATAATACTCGATAGTCTTATGATCAGCTGAAATATATGATCAAATGATGCATATGGAATACTTTTCATGGAATGGGAAATCAAACATTTATTATAGGAAACAACCCCATTAACGCATTTTCAGAATATAGCACATTAAAAGAATCCATGAGTTGACACATATGATATATTAGGAAAATTTGAGAAAAAGATTGGTTATCGCTACGTGTTACATAAGGGGAGTGTTGCTACCAGCAAATAGAAGGCAACTTAAAGGAGAAAGAGGAGGGCAAATGGCCTGTCCTCCTTATGTAATCTGCCCTCTCTGCTGTTCTCACAGCTTTCTCATTCAGTTTGGCCTCTGCATTCGCACGCTTCTCTTCGGCTATTCTTTTTGTTGAGGCTAGTTTGCTCGCCAACTTTTCTTGCGCACGAGCTTTCATTCTCTCAGCTTTCACCTATGAATACACAAGAAAACCAATCAGACAATTGGATTTTCAACCGCGATGTAATTGAGTTGCTTGTTTAATTCTCGATCAATGCCTATTGTGATTGCTGCTTAAAGCGTTTCCTTGCCGTTCTTGCCTATACCCAGTTTACTATTTTCGTCTTGTGCCAAACCAATGATAAAACACCATGTAAAAACAGATAACAGGATCCATTAATGGTCCAGACAAGTATAATTCTCGCATGAAATTGATAAATCAGTGAACCAAGATTAGTTCAAGGGCATGGAAGAATTCCTATGCTTCAGCTAATATCACTACATGAGGCCTAGAAATAATATGAAATAGATATATGCTAATGCAAGTAGAGAAGACTAATAATTTAGGAATATCTGCTGATGAATCAAGGTAAGTGCGCATTTCATCTAATTCTGCTGAAGATACAGTGATTCAGATCTATACAACAACCGACATGTTGTTTGACTCTGTTGAAGATACAGATGATCAAGAGACTATTTACCAATTTATAATAATTAAAAAATATATTTTTTCCAATTTTTCAGAATTTGGAAAATAGTTCTCAACTTTAGATTTTTTCACCTCTAAGATCAACACTTAGCGAGATTTTTCTCTCTTTTAATTCAATGCTAGAATATATTTTAAGAATTTAAGCTGTTCTAACTTGGATTTTTTATGGAATAATATTAATTTTTGAAGTAATTAATTATATTTTATATAAGCCCTAAATCATTCTCTGCTAAATCAAACAAGTTCAAAAATTTAATATTCCGAAATGATTGTGGTAGAATCCATCATCTACTCATTTACTGTCAATTCATTAAGCCAAAGGTGTCAACAGTGTCATGTTGGACCTCAATACTTTATTCTGGGAAGCAATGGAACATATGATGACCCTACCTTTTGAGACAATGCAGAAACCGAATGATGAAGTTGACAAAGAGCAATAGATCCAAACTAAAGTATGTGAATAGTTAATTATGAATCATGAAACAAGATATAATAATAAGCACCTCCATTTTCTTCATCTCCATTTCTGCTTTCCTCTTCTCATGATTTTCCCATGCTTGTATCTTCACCTCTTCGCGCTTATACCTACAAAAAATAGGATTACCAATCTATAGAAATAAAACTCAAAACTCAAATTCAAATGCAGAAGGGATTCCACTTTGGGAAAAGAAAGATAATAGATCACCTTGCCATGTATTTTGCACGCTCCGCCTCATCCCAAGCCATGGCTCTAGTTTCTAAGGGGTTCACGTTTCTTGCTTCATCTAAATCCTTATTCTCAGGAATCTTGGAACCATTAGTTTCTTCTCCATGGCGACCCCTCCCAGCAGAACTTGGATCACCTCTACTTTCAGTGGATGTTAAACCTGTTGGATTACGTTGATCCGCACACTGCAGCCCGTGCTGACATCTTACTGGAGTGGAGGATCCTGAAGAAATAGGGCTCCTTCCCACTGGAGTTCCAGCTCTAATAGGAGTTGCTGTTCTTGAAGGCTCTTGACTCGCTATTGGGGTCATCTCAGTCCCCATATCCCGAACACATATTGATCTAACAGAAGATTCAGTAGAATTCTGCAAAGGCTTGTTGATCGTCCAAATGGACTCGTCACCATCCACCTTTTTGGTCTCCATTGAAGCAGGGCAGCCATTCGCTTCTTCCCCTTGAACATCATCTTCTCCACTCAAGTAGTCTTGTTCCTGCTGTGGAACTGGAGCTATCAGTCTCCTATCATCAGCATTTGAGTTTCTTGGCTTGGAGTGATTTTTATCTCCTCCTCTTGACAAACCCACTAACCATTTCTGTGCATCATCCCATTTAGATGGTGTTGGCTTGCCTAAGGCTGTCCTATGATGCGAAGTTCGGGTAGCACCTTTACCTTTATGAAACTCCAAACTTTTGCCAGCAGAAATCTCCTGGATTGGTCTATGGTTGTAGCACCCTTTGTCCTCTATAGATCTCATTCTCTCAACAAAGCTTTTCTCAATTATTCTCTCACTCAAAGCAACTATATGTGACCACTAACACGAGAACCCAACTCACAACTGCTAAGAGCAGATCCCAAGTCAAGCCAAAAATGGTCCAGATCCTATATATTGAAATTTAAACCTACATAGCTACTTTAGATCTCTAACTATGTACGATCACAAAAAGATCTGCAACGCAAAAAGATGGACCAAGATTCATTCCCCAAAAAAGTACTTTACTGAACTATGAACTTAATGAGAAAATACAACAAAACAGAAAGCTATGCAATTTCTTCCCCAAGTAAATATTTCCAAGCTAGTTAAATCTTCTCTGGTGCATATGATCAAACATATACGGCGCCTTAAATATCTCACCACCCTCTTTGTACAAAACCTTAAGAACTACCTTATATCAGTGGAAAAAATACATATTCAATCAAACCAAAACCAACAGTCATCAACAGGAAACCTCATTATATCTCCAATATTCTGCACAGCAGCAAGGGACCCATATGCAATGTAAATGCTTTAGGGTAACTAATTTCTTAGCTCAATTAAATCCCAGAATTACACACCTACCAAAAATGAGTGGCTAAAGGTAAAAAGGAGCGAACATAAAAGAATGCATAAATCAGAACAGACCCCATCAAAGCTTCATGATTGCATAAAGGCCACCAAAAAGAAGATTAATATGACTGTAAAAAGAATTAATCTTGGTTCCAAAATAAACACAAGAACAGTGAAGCCAGAGAAGGGTTTTGCAGAAAAAGCTAATATGCAGAGAATAATACCTTAAAACCATGAATTTTCGACACTGTGCAGCAGCAGACAAAAACCATGAATGGGAAAGTTCAGATCCATTGTGCATTAAAATACTAAAACAAATAATTAAATAACTAACAAAGCCAACAAGAATTCACAAAAGTATAAACTCTGCATCGAAACATGTGTACAGCCTTCACTTTTATACTGCACTTTCTTTAAAAATGAAAAGGAAAACGAAATCACATCTCGACCCTTAAACTTGTGGAGATATTCAATTGAAATATGAAAATGTTGGAGATATTACTTTTCCACCCACAACAGGAATCCAATCCATGGCGGGGCGTGAGGGTGAAGAGAGTTAAATTTTTCAAAATACGGTTGTTCTCTTCAACGGTAACTAAGAGGAGGACGAATCAGATGATGACACGTAGAAAGTGAATAAGAGGAGGGTGTCAGTTTGATAGGGAAACTGGTGGGGGTTCTGACCTTTTCACGTGATGGCAATGGGGCTGTGTGTAGAGTACAATTTTCTTATTAATGAAAGGAATTGACTGATTTAGTGTAAAACTGTGGGGTCCATACTTGACCAAGTCTGGAAATTATTGGGTACAACGTGACGTATTTAGCTAAAATTGAGTTGGGTTAGATGTGTGGTGAAGATGTGGCCCGAAGATGTGAAAACAAAATGATGAATCATTAGGTGAGGACCATTTGCCATCTAATGATATGATTTATAATATTATTGTTTTAGTTTCATGGAAAGGAACACATGGGATGTCTTTGGGCCCCACATAACTGTGGTCAAGATCTTTGGCACTTCTGCTGAATTTTTGTGATGGGGAAGATATGGGGTTAAGATTAATAATTACATCTAAAATATAATAATTAAGTTATTGTTGAAAATAAATAAAAATGATGAAAGAATACATATAACAAATTAAGATGTGATAATACAAGTGAATAATTTTCTATTCATTTATGTATTAATTGAATAATTATACAAAATCTAATAATTAAATTTTTACTTGAATTGATAGAAGCGAAATAATTCAATTGTCATCTAACTATTTAAATAATAAAATTTAATAGTTATCCATCTACTTGATATTTGAGACTTTTTTACAATTAATACATTTGGAAAAAAGATTTGAAAAAGTGGTGTGATTTAGGAACAATTTGAAAAATTGGGATAGATTTGGATTTCGCATGTATTTGTTGCGGATTCTGAACACGAGGCTCACAAAAGACTTGAAGAACGAAAGGAGGAATTGGAGGACCAGGACCAAATTGAAAGAATAATTCAGAAAATAAAAATAAATTAATTTGTTGTTATAATGTAATATTATGAAATTTTTATAAAATAATATAATAAATTTAAATGTTAAAAATGATTATTTTAAGTTAACTTTATGTGTGTAATAGAGTCGATATGCAATGAAATTTTCATTTAATTAAAACAAATGTTGATAAATAATACAATAAAATAATTAATTATATCTAAAATTTCGATCAGTCATTGATTCATTGAAACCGCTACTATATACAGATTGATCAGAAAAAACCTAACTCAGCATGACATTAGGATCGGATAATAGTTTATTCAGAAAATCATCTTACTGAAATAGATCCTAACGTTCATAATACAAAATCTACCCCAATTCCCCAATTTTTTTTCCAAATCACACCACTTTTTTAAATTTTTTCCCAAATGCATTAATTGTAAAAAAGTCCCTTGATATTTGTTATAATAGTTTTTTTTTATCATTCGCATTAAAGCTAATTTATATAAAATTGACAATGTTAAAATGCATAGCTTTTGTATTAAGTTAATTTAAAATAATAGTAAAATTCACTAAAAAATTTTTAAAAATACACATTTATTTTGTATATATAAAAAAGTGATGAGTTAATTTTTTTCTTTAATTTTTTATATTTTGATGAGTCACAAGATTATTATAGGTTGATTTCACACCAAATTAATATAACGTGTATTTTAATTTTATCAGTTTCATATAAATTAGATCTAACGTAAATAATTCGAAAAGTATATATATTTAGTATCAACTTTTTAAAATACAAAAATTTAATGTAAAAAACCTTAAAATTTAAGGATTCAACGTATGCAAAGGTTATTTAGAGAGATTTAATTTTTTTTAATAAGAAAAATTAATTATTGTCTTTATCTATTGTTCGATGTTATTTTTCAAAAATAAAAATGTATTTATCTATACTTTTTTTTTTTTAATGAAAATTTATACTTATTATAAAAAGTTATTTTTGCATCTTAATCAACTATAATGACCGATTAGGACATTTTATGGGCCCTTGGGCTTGGACCTGTGGTTGTGGGCTTTAATGGACGTGGTGCAATAAGGGAAATCTTTCCGTCGCTTCTAGCGACAGAAATCTTTCCGTCATTTAATGAACAGGTTACGGTCGGTGGCAATGGTTGCAATTTTATGGAATAGTCAAGTTTCCATGACCAATCTGTGAGGTTCTGAAGCTTTTTCCTATTTGGGGTTTCATGGGTTTTTCAGGGTTTATCAAAGGGTTCATTGGCCTGCACAGAGCTAGAGCTAAATCCAGAATTAAACCATATTTGTCCAGCTATTGCATTCAAAGCAGAGCCTTTTCGCTAAAAAACTTCACTGCTGACGATTCAGTACTTCCAGTTTTGATCGTTGGTGCAGGACCCGTCGGTCTTGTTCTCTCTATACTTCTCACTAAATTAGGTACTCCTAGATATCGTTCTCTTAATACATTTTTGAATTTATTTTATAGAAAGTTAGCTTTAACTCCTTGATAGTGTCTGTGGTTAAGGAAAAATAAATGAAGAGGATGAATTATATGGAAGAGGATGAATCATATGGAAGAGGAAAAATAATGCTCATCATATTGTGGAAATTCTCAGTGATTAGTGTCAGTTTTAGGGACAACTGACAAGTGCTTGATGTGTGGTCTGTTTGAAATAGTTTGTTGATTGATAAGTTGCTGGTGAATTTCAAAAGAAACAGTAATGATACGGTGGTGTTCATCAAATTTAATTCTATTAAGAATCAGAACTGTTTTTTCAATACTATTTTTGTCCTCTCTTTGGTTTTTCTTCTCCTACCATTGAACTTTCAGCTGTAGTGCCGTTGGAATTGCTTTTGCACCATATAATGTAGTTGATGGCCTTAAGCAGGAGTCAAATGTTCCATTTTAGAGAAAGGCAACGCATTTTCAAACCACCCACAAGCGCATTTTATCAACAACCGGTCTATGGAGGTTGGTTTCTTGCGTGATATTAATCTACAGTGCATTTGTTTGATTGCATGAATTCAAGATTCACTGTAATCTTTTAATTGATAGATATTTCGCAAATTGGATGGCCTTGCTGAGGAGATCCAGAGGTCGCAACCACCTGTAGATTTATGGAGGAAGTTCATATATTGCACTTCAGTCACTGGTCCAATTATCGGTTCAGTGGACCACATGCAACCTCAAGGTTTGTTTATTTTTGGGATATACAGTATTGTCATTTGGAATGCAGTCGGTCATGTAGCTGTATAATCTAAGATCATATGAGATGTTCTGCTACCCTTGAAATTTTGCGGCCTCTCGAATATATGCTAATTTTTGGAATGTTCCAAAGCCACAGCCCACTTTTGCAAGAGCAAATGGTTACTTTTTGGCATCTGTGGTGGTAACTCAATATGGGAAAACCATGCCTCCCAAGCCTTGGATTTGGTATCTATTTTTGGGCTTATCTTGGAGATTTCCCAAAAGCATGGTTTACACATATGCTGTAGCATAAAAAAATAAAAATAAGAAAAAGAGTTTGGGAACAGCAGATGAGCTTGATTGCCGAGCAGTGGGTAGTAGTAGACAACTGAAAATAAAAATGCAGATAGTGTTTGATGGCTTTCATTATTTTTTTTTTCTTTTTCTGATGGATAAGTCAGAGAAATTGTCTTTTGTTGTCACCAACCAGATTTCGAAAATGTTGTCAGCCCAGTATCTGTTGCGCATTTCTCACAGTATAAATTAACGAGGTTATTGCTTAAGAAGCTAGAAGGCCTTGGCTTCTGTTGTTATACACCCGAAAGTCTGGAAGGCCTAGAGAATGGAACCCTAAAGGGAAGAGAAATATTAATGGGGCATGAGTGTATATCAATCAATGCCACTGATCAATCTGTCACTGTAACTGCTTCTCATATTTGGCAAGGAAAGTACATGGAGAGAAATATCCGCTGCAGTCTTCTTGTTGGTGCAGATGGTGCTGGAAGTACTGTGCGGAAGCTTCTTGGAATAGAGCTAACAGGTGAAAAAAACCTCCAAAGACTTGTCAGCATTCATTTTTTCAGCAGAGACCTTGGACGGTATTTGCTTAATAAGAGGCCTGGAATGCTGTTCTTTATTTTCAACATTGAAGCTATTGGGGTTGTTGTTGCACATGATCTCCAGCTAGGGGAATTCATATTGCAGGTATAAAGCTTAACATTCAGATATATATATATGTTATTCTCATGCTGTTCTAATGTCAATTAGAACAACGAATATCAATTATTGTTTCACTTCTTATTAGGTGCCCTTCTACCCCCCTCAGCAGTGTGTCCATGATTTTAGCCCTGAGGTATTTTTCTTAATCCTAGATAAACTTTATGGATTGAGAATCTTCATTAATCTCCAGAGTATTCCTTAATATGGTTAAACAAGAGAGAAAAGGTGCTAAAGTTAGGTTGAGAATAAAAATCTCTAAGCCATAAGTTGCTCTATATGCACAAATCATAATGGGAATGTAATATGTATAATCATAAGAATAGGTATCATATAAGAAAGTCTTCTCCTTGTAAGTAATTGTTTCTTTGAAGGGCTCAACTTCTTGTAGATATGCAAGAAGTTAATTCTCAAATTGGTTGGTCAAGCGCTTTCAGACCTTGATGTTGTGGATATAAAGCCATGGGCGATGCATGCTGAAGTTGCTGAAACGTTTGTTGGCTGTGACAATCGAATAATTCTTGCTGGTGATGCTGCTCATCGATTTCCTCCAGCTGGTGGCTTTGGTGAGTTACCTGTTGAATAAAGTTTGGTCAAACTAGAGAAGTTTTTGTTTTAGTGCACTGTTTATGCGGAAATTAGTGATATATGACACTTCATTGTTCACAACTATTCGGAGAGAAAATCATCAAGCCTTGTGATAAATTTTTCTTTTCCTCTTTCCTGACTTGCATCGGCAAGGTAAAAATGCATTTAATAATTTCTGTGATGCCTGTCTTGCTAAGTGAGGTTGGGACTGACTATCTATGAGCTAATTTTGGTGCAAACTCATAATTTTCTGTTTTGCAGGAATGAATACAGGCATTCAGGATGTTCATAATCTTGCCTGGAAAATAGCTTCTGTAATGAAGGGTATCGCACCACCTTCAATTATCAATACTTATGAAATGGAACGCAAGCCGGTAAGTATTACCTTCACCTTTTGCACTTTCATCTGCATTTATATTTGTTTATTTATTTATTTGAACATGAATGTATATTTATGTTGAAGTTATATGGAGCCCTGGCCTCTTATATCCTTTTTCAGATCGCAATTTTTAATACAGCTCTTAGCATCCAAAACTTCAGAGCAGCCATGGCAGTTCCTTCTGCACTTGGTCTTGATCCATCTATCGCAAATTCAGGTTACTGTTATTACTCGACCCTTTGCTTCTTGTTTGGTCTTCTAGTATTTTGCTCATTCCATTCTATGATGATGATAATAATGAAATAATCTGTTGATTTTCAGCATGATCAAAGTTATTTATTTCACTTTTTTAGCAAAATTAAAGGACCATAATTCACATATTTCTTTTTCACCTTATCTGGCTTTTCAGTGCATCGTGCAATTAGTGATGGAGTTGGTTCCATTTTACCATCTGGGCTACAAAGGGCAATTTTGAATGGAATTTTCACAATGGGCCGAGCGCAGCTCTCAGAATTGCTTTTAAATGAAAAGAATCCTCTTGGATCTTCTAGGCTTGCTAAAGTAAGGCGTATATTTGAAGAAGGGAAGAGCCTTCAGCTCCAGTTTCCTGCTGAAGATCTAGGTTTCAGGTTACACAGACAAATTTAGTTGAACTGTTTATAAATTGCATCGGTTTTACTATTAAATATTAACATAAAATGAGTGCTAAGGGCTTTTGAAGGTGACCTAGTTAAATGAATATCTAGCTTTGCAACACACTTCTAAAGCCTGGCTGTCAGTAACCTCACAATTTTATTGATAGTTTTGAATTTGATTTCTTATCCGATATCACATTCCTGGACTGACATGGAGAATTCATCTACTAAAAGACCAAGGATCTTTAAATCCTGATTTTGTTACCTTGTTGTTGCAGTATCAGGATTTGTCTAATTTAAGGAATTTTATATGCCACCCTTATTGTAGATACCTTGATGGAGCTCTTGTTCCTGACAATGATAGTGTGGTGGGTGTTTTAGAACCTCCTACTGGGCTTCGAAGGGACTATATTCCTTCAGCAGATCCAGGGTCAAGACTACCCCATATGAATGTGCGATTATTATCAAATTCACCATCTGAGGTATATTTTCATTTTTGTTTTCTCTATTCGAATCTTCTGCTCATTGATGTGCAAAATGGTAATCCTAAAATCAGGAACTTTTTGTTCTAATTCTTTTCTCAGCATGAAACCTTAGATCATCTAATTTGATATGTTGAGTTTCTCTTTGAGAATATCACTTTTTATTTGGAATTATTTAGAAAGTTTTCTCTGACAAAGTTAAAAGTGTTTTTGTAGATGACTGTTTCTACTCTTGATCTTTTATCTGGGGACAAAGTTGAGTTTCTCCTTATTATAGCACCACTCGATGAGTCATACCAACTTGCCCGTGCTACATTGAAGGTGGCTGAAAAATTCAAAGTTTCTTGCAAGATTTGTGTATTGTGGTCTACCGACTCTATCAATAAATTTGAAGCCTCCAGTAAGAAGGCACTGGCTCCTTGGAAGAACTGTGTAGACGTTATGGAAGCTAAAAGATCCTCAGATTCATCATCGTGGTGGAGTATTTGTCAGATGACCAACAAAGGAGCAATATTAGTTAGGCCTGATGAACACATTGCATGGCGTGTGAAATCTGGCATCAACAATGATCCTGTTTTGGAGATGACTAGGGTTTTTTCTGCAATATTGGGGGTGAAGTAACCAAAACACAGGAAATATACACTTATATTACACAAAAAAGCATGCTGCTTGCATATTTGAAGGCGTCTTCATAATCCTCAGATTGACATTATTGTGGAAACTATGCAAGATCATTGAAGAGAAGTAGGCTGTCAATAGAAATTTTTTATGGATTACAATTAGTTGGATGCAGAACTTCATAATGTAAGCACTAGAATTTTTCCATGACAATTTTATATTTAGAGCAATTCATATTTACAAAATTATATTTCTTGGGTTCCTAGCAAGATGAGTGAGCACATGTATTAGCAAGATGATTGAATCAAATACCATGGTTACAGAGAGATATTCAACTGAATTCCTGTAATTTTTTCATTGCAATTTGCAAGAATGTGTATACTGGTCAAGTTCACAAGTCACAGTTGACAGACATGACCTTTACAGTGCATAATCAAGCAATAAATCAAATAAGATATGTAAATTCTACCATCAGAATGAACACATGGCGAGTTTAATAGAGTGCTAAGTCAGACATATCACAAAACTCAGCATCCGAACTTTGAAGAACCGCTCATTGTCTAATGCTTGTAAGTTGCAACCTGCCCTATTCTGAGATTAGAACTTGAGCCGCCAGATATGATATAAGGCAGCTTCACGTTTCCTTGTGCATCAAATTTGACCAATTGCCTTTGTTATAAAATAGCAAACAACTGCTGTCGCAATCCCAAGCAAACCACCAGCTATGACCTATCATCAAAAGGCAATTCAAAATAAGGAAATGCGCGATCTACTAATCCTGAAATTATATGCTTCATGACAAATAAAAGAATTCAGCCTACAGCTGGAGTTCTCATGCACTGATGAGAATTGGGTTGTCTCTAGAGTTGGTTAATAAGTTCCGCTGGTGCAAGTTCTTCATCTAGACAGCATTTGTTTGACCCTGATATAACTGAAGTTCAAAACTGACAGAAAGATAAGTTTATTCTTCCTACTAATTATACCTAATTTTGGCTCCTGAAAGCTAAGACATAAGTAAGTGTATGACAGATTAGATATTGCATCCAACGCTCATAGACATATCTAGCAGATTCTTTAGACAAACTACAAGAGAAGATATACACACCTGAGGAGGGGTATGACCGAGAAGCTCACGCAGAGGTCTGCTCTCAGCCAGAGGATGTTCAGCAGGAAGCTCATATACAATTTGATTTAACACCTAATTTAAACCAGTTTCAAAAATGAATTAGAAACAAAAGAAAAAAGAAAAACAGCACAGTTCACAATGGAATAAAACATCACATGGCATATACTCAAATGTAAAAAAGCACCAAGAAGGATTACATTGTGAGAAATGAATAGGGAGAAACAAAAGATAAAATTGTGCGACAAGAAAAAAGAAGAAAGCACAAAGATTAGTAGGAGAAGCATCACACCTCTGCTTGTCGCCCAGCCTGTAGTCTCACACTAGTAGCATCATACATCACCTGCCACCAAAATTCTTTATGTGAGGCATTGCTTTCTGTAGCTGTATGCTCTATACGTTTATGGGGAGAAAACTGTATGAATGAAGCTGAGCTGTAAGGAACAAAAGATACTTACAACGCAAGCTAAAACCAGTGAAGCTGCAAACAATGATCCTCCAAGGCCTTCTTGCAACCCAATAGTGGTGGCAAGTGCAGTAACAGTGGCAGAATGGGAAGATGGCATTCCACCTGATCCAAGAAGTTGCTTGAAATCCCATTGCCTCTCCTTATACCTGCAAATCTAGGAAAGCTTAAGACGCTTCAGAGAAAACTCACAAATGCGGACAGCAATGTCACAGAAACAAATACAAATGGACTAAAATTTCATTTCACAAAACTAAAACAAATTCATTGGTTCACATTCGATACATAAATTAGTTCTCTCTACTGAAATTGTCTAATTCAACTGATAAATATAAATTGACATCATATTTGTGAAGAGTTCAGTCAATATTGAACTACTACTCGGGGTTTTTTTTTATTACATTCTTCAGCTGAGTAGGAGTTTAAGCTTTAAGACTCTTTATAGAAAACTCAAAAACTAGAAGAAAATTTGAAAGTATTGTTTTACCAATATCACAAAAAGCTATAAAGTTTTCCCTACTCAGAACTAAAACAAACTCATAGGTTAACATTTGACACATAAATTAGTCCTCTCTACTGAAATTGTCTAATTCAGTTAGTAAAGATACATTGACATCATATTAGCGAAGAGTTCAGTCAATATTGAACTACTTCTCAGTTTTTTATCACATTCTTAATCTGAGTAGGAGGTTCAGCTTAAGACTCTCTAGAGAAAACGCACAAATCAGAAGAAAATTTGGCAGCATTGTTTTGCCAGTATGACAAAAAACTACTAAAGCTTTCATTACTCAGAACTAAACAAACTCATAGGTTCACTTTTAAAATAATATAGTTCTCTATATTGAAATTACATATTGTTATTCAGTCAATAAAGATACATTGCCATTAGCTTATTGGTTCATCAAGAAGATCCACCCGCTGATCAAGGTAATTCACCTCCATTAACAGCATGTTATCATCCATACTTATGGCTTCATCAAGAACTCAACTTGACAATTTTAGCCCTCCCCACTGAATTTAGGGCGAAATTGACTTTAAAGGTGATCCCTCCCAACTTGGCTATACTTAGAAAGCTTCTTTCAAACTAATTCACAATCATTTCAAGATCAAGCCACAAAGCCAGAAAGAAACAATTAAAACCCCAAATTCTTCTCAAACAAGAATTAGGAAACGAAAATATATCCCAAAACACCCTACATTTCACGAAACCGACAGAATAAATTTTATTTTTTCAAAATTAGAAAGTGCAAGTATAATTACCAGGAAGTGAATAACTTGATAGATTGAGCCAAAAGGAAGGCAAAAAGAGCAGCAATAAGAGGATAATTAACAATAATAGATGACCCAGATGAAGAAACCGTGTCAGAAACAGATGACCCAGATGCAGAATCAGCCATCTCTTCCATAGTTCTCTATCTCTCGAAATAGCCAATACTGAAAAAAACACTTTTTTTTTTAAATCAAGAATTCTCTGTTTTTCTTCTGGTCAAAGAAAAGAAATAGAAAGAGGAATGAAATAAAGGTTGATTCTTTTTAACGTTATAAGGGGGGCTAAGGGGGTGAACTTAGGTTGATTGGAAGAAGAAGGGAAAAAGGGGAACTGGGTTGAGGCTAAAGAGTTAAAATGCAGGTTCTTGGTGGCGTCTTTCTTCATAGATTGCTAACTAACGGTCTTTGCTCTCCCTCCATTTTTTCTAACTGAATGTGCTGCTTAATTATGATGTCTCGAATATACCCCTAGTGCCCTGTTTGGATTCCTTTTATTATTTTCTTTAAATAGAATTGTTTTTTTTTAAATTATTATTGCTATTATTATTATGATCAATTATTGGCATAATTATTATGCAACTTTCTTCCCTTCCTTTTGGGGGTTTGCTACAAGCAACTATTAGAATTTTCTTTTGTTCTCTGGAGAGAGAGAAAAAAAATATATAGAAAAAGAGATTTTAGACAAATATACGAACCTAAATTTAAATTTGTATAATATATTCTTTTTTTTTTCAATTCCTTTAAAAAAAATAAAAAAAAGAACAGAATTCATGTAAAATGTATTATTCTACTCAATTTCTCACCTTAGATTAGCTATAACTTGAGAACCCAGTAGTAAAAAGGATAAAAATAGGAGTAAGTTGTAATTTGCAGATGATCACTGGCTATAGAAGGAAAATCCATGGAATTATTCAGAAGTCATAATTTTGAAATAGTTCAATCAAACAATGTTGTTCAGGAATATATTGGATTGTCAATTCTTCAAGTAAACGATTATCCATAGAGATGAGTGAATTTAATTCCTAACTTTATAGAGACGTCTCTCATTTAAAAGTTTATACATGTAACAGCCGCAAGTCAAAATATACAATTTTCCATTTACGTCAGCCATGAAAGGTCCAATATTAGAAATTAGAGTTCAAAACAAGCAAAACCGGTGTTTTGTTTTTTGACCAGTTCAATTTCGTTTTGATAATGAAATCTTTTCGAAATTAACTAATTTTGTTTCTTTTACATTTTTATTTTTAAACTACTCAAAATAAAATAACCAATTAAATAATATCATTTATGATTATTAAAACAAAAACCACCTATTTTAAAAAGTGCAAAGTCTTATAAAAAAATTGAGATAAAATCGGAGTTTGAAATGTAATATCATACATGTACATCCTAATCGTCAAATTGGCAGAATTCGGGTAATCCGTCAAATAGATGCACATATACACTGGATTATTAAAATAAAAACCTTTAGCCCTGGAAATAAACTATGGAACAGGAGGCAAGTTTCTAAACTTTTGGTTTTACCTTTCTTCTGTTTTAATCCAAGTTGACGTTGAAGAATTTCTCTCTTCATAACTCGCCCTTGCGTGCAAAATGCTTCAAAATATCAAACTTACGCCCCTGCGTGCAAAATGCTTCGAAATATCTTTATTTTAATTAAATTTGACAATTGTACATAGAAATAATATCCTCAATTCACTTTGATTAAATACACGGCAATAATATGATACATACATACAGAAAAGAAAACACAGCCTGTTTGCTCCTGAAGATATCTTATTGACCTTGATTGAGGTTCATATCATCAACACAACTGCTTGCACAATGAATTTCGCTGGTTACATTGTATTGTACTAATTAAATTCTCATCTATCTATAAATTCATTATGCTTTCTTTATCCGTTATACAAGAACTACTGCTTAACTCAAAGAAACAGAGCTTACCTCCATTTACTTCACAGCATAGTAATGTAATTCCTTCTATGTTGCATGTTGTAGATTTAATTCTGCAAGAAAGAACTCAGGTTCTGCTTCTCATTAGCTAAAAGAGAGATCAGATCAGGAATATCATAACATTTTACAGCCAAAGATAATTCCATGATTTTCTGAATTGTCTGCAGTCTGGTCAAGTAGGATTGTATGCCTGATGTTGAAAAAGCTAGAGTATGTCTTTCCCAGCAATTTTCATCAATTCTGCCTTTGCTGCTTCCATAACCACTCGGAAGTCTACATGAGTGTACCGTCCCCTGAAGTATCATCTTAAAGAGATCAAAAGGATTGTAATAGCATTTATATAAACTTTTTCTTTAAACAAATTACTGATTTTCTCCCAAATGTTAAGCCACTAAAGGAGCAAAGTGCTAATCCAATTATTACAATGAAAGTTATTGTAATTTTTCCTCAATACCAGAAATGAGTTTTAGACCAAGTTATGGATGGGTAGGCTGGGCTAGGAATGCCATGCATTATTCTTGCAATGGCTCGAGGGGTAAATTTGGCCTGGGAGTTACTCTGCAGAAAAACCTGCAGGTCAAAAAGAAACAGATTCTTCAGTACCACTGACCATTAGTTGCCCTGACTCGGAATATGAATAAACTCTGAGTGAATCCTTACCTTAATATCTGCTCGCAAAAATGGGTTGCGTATAAAAGCGCATTATTATTAAAAGGTTAACAATGTTTACAAAAAAAAAAATTCAAGCAGATGGACAGGCACGGCAAATAGTCTTATATTTTTATTGCAAAAGAACTCAACCATTCTGATTTGCTAACCAATGATCCTATGGAAGTCAACAGCTTTAGCTTACCTGCTTTCATGCATCTTATTTGAGTTGCCACATTTACTATCTTCCTTAAAGTACTCCATAATCTTTCTTTGCAAGCAAGGTGTGTGCTGGGCGTCATCACAACCTTGTATTTTTGCACATTCTTTCACAGCAAATACTGCCGCATCAAACATTGCATCTAATTTTTGCAGCTGCATGCAGAAATGATCCACATGTCATTTCTAGATTGGGAAGAAACTAAAAGATAAAAGAGCGTCCAATAGACAGTGCAGTCAATTGGTTAATTCAGTTAGATGATGTAGTCTAATCAATGGCTATTAGAAACATAAGTGATCCAAAAGTGATTGATTCTACATTTGGTAGCCATGACAATTTTAAAGTTCATTGCTATCATACACCAGCGTACATATTGTACCTAGAAAGCATATTTTAAATCAATAGGTTATCACCTTGACACGTTCAACCTCTGATAACCATCTTGTAAGATGGGCTGAAAGAGAGCAAAAATCTTCGGGGACTTCCACAATTGAATAACAATAGGCTGGATCCTTAACCTCGTATGTTACTTCTCCCCTTGACTGTAGCCATCACAGGAATAAGAAGGAAAAAAAAAAAATCAGTCACTACCCTATACAAAAAATAACATTGTTTTTGACTGTAAAATGGGTTGTTAGGGACTCATTTCAGGCAGGTGAAAATTCTAACTTTTTATATGGAGAGATAATTAGTTTCAACATATGATGATTCTAATTGAAAGGACGCATTTCTATCTCTACTATATGCAATTGAAGGAACAAAAATGCAACTCCGCAACAAAGGCCAGTAGGTTATCTTGAAATTGAAAGTCTTATTCACTATGGCCATTTCAAAAACTTGAGAATAAAAAAAAAAAAATATTGATGTGCTTCAAAATTCCAAACCTTTAGATTCTGTAAGTGATTTGCTAGGTCCATGGTTGGAACACCAACACTATTAGCAACAGTAGGTATGTCAAAAACATATTGCCCTTGTCTTGTTTCAGACCTGAAACATAATTAAGCAAGCTCGTTGCAGCAAATGTTTGAATTTAGTGGAGCACAACTACTACTCATAAATACAAATTTTAACTACTCACTTTTTAAGAATTGCTGATACCACGTTATCTTTATCAGCCAGTAGTGATGGGGTAGTCTGCAATTAAATATCTCAAGTGTCAATATAGATAAGTGAATTGTTATTGCAGAAAAATACAAATACCCGCACCACAAAAGATTTTGAAACAAGTTAATGCATGCTTCAAAATTGGGTCAACTTAAATCTATTATTTTGGTAAACTCCATAAACCATGGGGTTCAAAATTTTTTGAAGCAGATAAAGAGCAGAATCCAGCTTTCTCAAAGCAATAATTTATAACAACACGGCCTCAAAGATCAACCAAGTCGACCTACAAAAGTACAAAGCCACTAATACATTCAAGGAAGCAAAGTGGAGTTCAAAACAGAATTTCAGTTACATTTTGACCAACCTTGTAGAAATTCAAAGTGCAAGTTACATTCAGCTCTGGCATTAGGCGCAAGTATTGTACTTCACCTAACTCCAACTGTGTTAGAAGTGTGAGCATCACCTGCTTGAACAAAAAACCATTTCCCTCTAACAGATCAAACAACATGTGAGAGTAAATATAAAAAGCAAGTCCATTTCTGCTCACAGTTTTATGGCACTAGGGACATGTTCATTTATAGTATAAGGTGGCCAAGACACCAAAAGTCTTACTGAATTCAGCCAAATGAAATGATTTTTAATATGCTAGAATTCAATCTCTAAGAAAAACTGATGCAGCGGAAGTACATGAGAAAGACCTCTTCTTTCATATCCAAAGTGTGAGATGCAGACTCTTTAATTATTGAACAAACTTTCCCACTCATACTGTTGTCAAATACTTGCTGGAGGAACTTGCTTAGAGCATATTCATCCACTCCATCACTGGGAATATAATGTTAAAGGTCAAATCCTGATCTTTGAATTATGAATTCCCAGGCAGAAGATAAAATTTGTAAATAAGCACCTGTGTATAAGACTTCAAAGCTTGCAATAAGTGATAATCATCAAAATACAGATGGCAGTAGGACAATCTTCCATCCCGTCCAGCACACCCAATCTCCTATTAGGCAAGAAAAGCTATTTCATTCAGTGAAGGGTCATAAAGAACATCTCTTCTGAGAATATTGTGTGTGAACCGGTTTCTACCTGAACATAGTCTTCCAAACTCTCTGGCAGGCTATAATGGATTACCTGAAACAGATGCATTTAAGTTGCTTGAATTTAATCATACTTTCAGCAAAAATGCAACTGCATCCTGTGACATATGTGTAGTGATCTTTGAAACCAACAGTGAAGCTATGCTGCAGGCCTGGCTACTAATTGAAGAATGAAGAACGCCCTCAACCAAATGTGGGATTGGTACAGAATGCAAAATCAATTATTATGATGCTCTCTAAAATAAAATTATGTCATTTTTGAACAAAGTGGATTCAAGCAAAGCAAAATTGGGTTAACATAATTTTCACTAGCCAGCATGGTTGCTTCAGTCAACTGCTTTATTTTCTATGAAGTCAAGCTCAAACGAGGGTCACCTGTTTGGAAGCTTTTAGCTAAAAAAACTGAACGTTAGGTGCCTCCAATGTTCACCATGAAATTTACCATTTATAGGGTGAGCAAGCAAAAGAGTAAACATTTTAAATGTTGCATAAAAGTTGACACGAGTAAATAGAAAGTGCAAAAATGAGAGTGGAGTTTCTGTTCTCACAGCTTCAACATCCCTCTTGTCCAGTCCCATGTCAAATGCCACTGTTGCAGCCACCTTTTGTTATGGATGAAAATCAGCGAGTGAGAAATCACACAGTGATTGACTTATCTGTATATTTATACTATAAGTTATTTCTACAATCAGGGACTCTTCTCACCACTCTAATCTTGTTTGAGCAGAATAACTCCTGTACATGGCTGCGATCCTTAGAAGGAAGAGCACTATGGTAGCTCTAGAAATAAATAAAACTCAAATTGTCAGATTTGTTGTCAAATAAAGAAATTATGAAATGTGTAATGGATATCAAGATACTAACCTTTGCAGAAATATTATTATCACACAAGTATCTGCTTATCATATCGGTTTCATACTACAAAATGTCAAAGCGCAACCGTTAACTTTGACAATGAATATTGAAATTTGAAAAAGATTACCAATAAAAAGATTGAGTATAAAAATCAGTCAAGTGTAAGATTGTAGCCAGTCTTGTAGCTGCAGCATTACTGTAGAGCATAATTAATGTATTAGCCGTATATGTAGTCCAAGTCAAAAACTACATTTAACAATCGCACTTGAATTACTATGGTTGGTTATCAAGTGAGGTAATCCTTTTATGCAATATCCAACAGGACAACCTGACTTGGACCCATAACAGCCAGTATTCCAAAAGTGAACAGAAACAAACCGTGATTTAAAAACTGCCATGATTACCTGAAATTTGCAGTATACAATGGTGCTCTGGGCTTCTGCGAAAGGAGGAGACTTGATCAACTTCAGCAAGTCTTTCATTCTATATAATACAAAGCATTGATCAATAACCATAATTTACCCATAAGAAGAGAAGTTCAGGGTGAAAAGGAACCATCTGGACTTGCCTATTGCCACTCAAAGATACTGACAATTTTAGATTGTTCCGTAACTGGGCTTTTTGAATGAGATTGGCAGAAGGAATATCTAAAGCAGACATAACAGTATTCAAAGTTGTGGTGGTGACAGTTGCAGTCATTGCTAGAATGCATCCAACTTTGATTTTAGCACGAAGTATAGATGCCCGGAGTCTCATATATGATGGTCGGAAATTATGTGACCTGTTGGAACATAGATAAGTTTCTTTAAAACAGACCAATCGAAGGAGGTGCAGCTTAAGACTTAGAGGGCAAATTGAATAGCTAGTCAAGCCAGATAAAAAGATATAACATAACAACTCACCATTCAGAAATACAGTGAGCTTCATCTACCACAATAAGTGATAAAGAAGTAAAAAATTGACAAGAACTCTGGAATGAGGAATCTCTCTGGTGAAACAAAAAGCACCTATAAAATAGACCAAAAACCTAAGCCAACAAAAAGCAAGAGACAGAACACCATATGCAAATATCACAAGAGGCCTAAATAAAGAACATTTCTTCAACAATATGCAAAACCGAAACTATTAATTGAAATTACCATAAAATTTACCTTTATGAGCCCTGCTTCAACTAGCCTCAGTGTTTCAGCAGCCTCTTGGGATGTCTAGAGCAGTTTTTTTTTTTTCAAAAACAAAAAATCCCATCAATTCACAAGTCAAAATGCAGAAGAAATTAAAGAGAAAAAGGAGGTGCATAGAAAACCTGACTGCTACATAAGAGTCCACCATGAATTGCAGGAGGAAGTTGCTTCAATTGATCGATCATCAATGCTACTAACGGACTTACAACCAGTGTAATTCCCGGTAAAAGCACAGCAGGTATTTGATAACACAGAGATTTACCAGCACCAGTAGGCAAAACAAGCATAACAGACTTTTTATAAGGCAGCATCCTGATTGCTTCTAGTTGTCCATCTCTAAATGAATCGTAACCGTACATCAGATTTAACAGCCTCACCAAATTTTCATCTGATGCCTCATTTCGAGCCGCCACAATCGCCGCTTCAACCATCTCACTGCCCTTAACCTGCTTGGCCGTCACTTCCGTAAATTCACTGACCAAATCATCCTCATCTCGATCACTCTCCTTCAGCGCTCTCCCTTTTCGCTGGCTTCTTCGATAAGATTTATTGCTGATACTTTTTCCAGCTTTTCGATTCTTGAACTTGCGGTTATATCGATTCATATTTAACTTAACAAAATTACCTTCACTGGCACTGCATTTGCGTAACTTCGCAGGAGGCAAAGGGGCATTCGCTCCTACTAAATTAAGATGCTTCTTCAAAGAGCTGGGTCTATTTCCTCGCTGAGTACGATCAGCAGAATAAGCTCCAGCAGAAATCGGATGGCTAAAATCGCTCTCGACGGGCTCAAAATTGAGAGAGGATCTTTGGAATTTTGAAAAGACGTGGATTTTGAGAAGTACCCTGCAGGGAGGGTTTCCATGGAAGAAGAAATGCTCGTAGAGCTGTTTTGAACGGCTGGTTGACGGATTCGGAAAGGAAGCGCGAAGAGAGAAGGAGGATTCGGCACTGATTCATGTTTAGAGGGTGTTTCAGGTGGTTTACTTGATGGTTTTCCGGTTTTTTTTGAACCGTAGGAGGATTTAACCCTGGATTTGTGCGAGGAGAGAAGAGCTGGAGGTGGGGGTGGAGCTGCGCCGGCGGAGGTAAAAATGATGGTTTTGTGTTTCTTGGAGGAGTGGCGGAGATGTAAGAGCCGCCGGAATCGGAATCCATCCGGCGAGGAATTAGAAGGCCAAGAATACAGATTTGTGGAGGGAAAACTAGACGGGCTAGCACTTCGTGCTCCGAATTTTCCCGCCAAATACTTTCTTACGTATTTTCATAATACCTGTTTTGCCCTTAATCTATTTGAAAATTACTTAATCGTTCTGTTGTTGTGGGCCTGGCCCATTTGTGTGGTCCAGTCTTATCAGCTAAGCTCGGTTCTAAGCTTAACTCTACTATATCCTTTTCCTGGGCTAACCTTAACATAAATAACCTATTTATTTTTACATTTCTTTCTTAAATTAGTATATTAGTATATAGATACAATTAGGGACAGCACAGGATTTAATTGAAACTCAAACCCAACTAACTCTATTAATTATGTTTAATTATTTGGATAATCAATTTGGTTTTGATTAATAAATTTTATGAATTTCGATTATCGATTTGATTACTAATAAAAAAAAATTTAATGGGATCTTTTTTCAAATAAAATAATTCAAATTGGTAACCAATCCAGTTTTAATTTGTGAGTTATCTCGATTCAGTTTGATTCAATTTCAATTCATAATTTTTACTAAAATTTAATTTCTTTATTATTTTAATTCAGTTCAATTATAACCGAAAATCGAACTATACATTCCTATATATAACAACGAATTTTAAAATAAATAATAAACGACTAAAGTTTAAATTGACTCATTAACAACCTGTTATTAAAGTTTAATAGAGAAAGGTGAGTGTGGGGACTTGAAACTATTAATACAATTAGTAAATTGAAATCAATTTTACCAATTTTTTATGAAATAGTGAATTTTAGACAACACTTTGGGGGACACAAGTACTTTGAACTGGGGACACTATGCTAAAGAAAGATCAATAATTTTTGGATTCACTGATTTCAAGTAAAAGCATTATCAACGGCTAGGCAACATAAAAATTCAAAACAATGCTAATAATTGGGATCTTTTTCTTTTCCCTCCCCTTTTTGGCAGCCTGTCCATGGGCACTGGAGAAGTAAATGAACCAAAATGAAAGCTATATTTTCTCAACAATCATAACGAATATGAATGATTGGGGTTTCAGTTCACACTTCTCTCCTAGCATGGAAATGAATAAAACTGGATTAACTAACAAGAATGTGGCAGCTGGAGCAGAACAAACACAAATCTCCTTTGCCCTTCACTAATATCAACCTACTAACAAATAAGACTAAAAACTTTACAATTGTGTCACCAACCATTTGTGGTGTCTCCTTCAAATCAATTGGAATTAACAGAAACCGATCGATCAGAAATAATCTAAATAGCCCTTTAAACACACAAAAAAACAGCTAACATACAAGCAAGGCTCAAGGGTTTAGCAACGTTATGTGCATTAAAGACTCACATTATTGTGCAATTGCACTTCGATTCCAGCTTTGGAGGCTTTGCACTGTCCATGTTATTAGGAAGGCCAACATTACGTACCATAGATTCATTGGCATTTTCATCATTCTCAGTTTTGCTAGAAGGCGATTTTACATCTGATTCCATCCGTTTCTGTTTGACTTTTTGGGAGGATTTTGATGTTCGTTTCCCAGTAGTTCTGTTGTGCGAATCCCTTCTTTCTGCAGTGGATTTTCCCAGGATTGTTACTGTAGGACGAGAACCTTCTAAAGGGACTGAATCTTCTTTTTCAATGGCTATTGTTGCAGCTTGGTAAGCCAGATCATGGACAATGGAGCTACAGAAAAGTATCGTATCAGTTGCTTCTTCAAGAGTTAGACTTCTTGACTTGCTTCCTCCCTGAACAGTTACAGTGGAATCCTCTGCCACAAGTAAAGAATTTCTCAGAAAATCAAGCTATGTTCACTAGTCCCATGTCAAAGCTGATATTAGCATAAAGCACGTGGCAAGTACATGGACCTATAAAGCACGATTCTGCAAATCTATAAAAAGGGACAATCATATCATAGCTTTACAACTTCAAAGACTGCCAAGAATACTATACTTAGGAACTCATTCCCAAACAGATGTTATATATATATATACACACCTATAAAGAGGATCATCTTAAATGAGCAATGTCTGAGATCATTATTATCAACTCATAAAAAGGACAAGGCCAACACAACACAAATAACAATGCAAGAATAAACACATACCCAATATGCCATGTAAGTGATCTGAGTTGTTACAATCCAGAACAGTACCAGCGTCCTTTTCTGAAGTGGTAGGGATTGAAGGATCCTGAAATTCATCAGTAGTGCTCTTTGAATTTGCAGAGATATCATCATTCTCTGAACCTGGGGTAGTTTGACAAAACTCCTCTGTTTCTATTTCAGAAATTGAGGCCAAAGAACTATGAGTAGGAACCCCAGGATTATCTAGTCGCTCAAGACTACCATTCACCATGGCACATTCCATTCCAGCCGGCGAGTCTGGAGGAACAATGGATGTTTCTGCATTGGAGATGCTGTCTGAATTTTTTGGGAAATCATCTTCATTTTCAAGTGAAAGCAAGTGTTCAGAATTTGGTGCTATTGAATTGTCCTCTAACTGAATGCCAACTGTATGACACAAAGTAGAAGCATCCATTGTTCTATTGCTTCCACTATGCTCACGTGAATCTTCAATGGGAACCACCACATCAGTAAAAGATTCACTAGAAACACTCACTTCATTATTTTCAGAAACCACCACTTTTCCATGAGAAGTCACAGTTGCTCGTTCTATCACATCACACTGCATATTACCAACAAAAGCCTCACTGTTTTCCTCATGGGTGCTTGATGCAAGACCTAAAGTATGGTAATTCAGGTTTGAAGTTCCAGATAAAGATGACCCAGCGCTTTGGGGTCTGGTGTTTATTTCGTATCTATAATTCTCCATGTCAGATCTTTTGCTACTTAACTGCTGTTGAACACGGGTTTCTACTTGCCTACATGAGCCAAAATCAACAGAGGATGAAGCAGAGATACTCCCATGTCCAATGGAGCTTGTCAAACTGTTTGCACTGTCTCTAATGTACGAGAAATCATCATAAGGAACAGTAGAGGCAACAAAAGTCCTGGATTGAACAACAGGCCCCTTGCTGCTGCTTGACCTCTTAAGCAGAACAGAAATACCAGCACCTTCTGATATATCCAACTTCAGACCCCGACAGTCACCAGCATTCAGCAGTTTTTGACCTCCAGGATTGCTATCTGATTCTGCATGACTAACAGCTGGTTGTCCAGCTCCATGCTGGCCAGTGATCTTCTGCTCATCTTCCTCGACCAGTGCCTTAGCAAGATAACTTTCTTGCGAAGTATGGCTTTGTTCAAGGCAAGAAGTTTGGCTAAGCTTAAAGTCATCTCCTTGCTGGGTAATCCCATCATCCAACTCATCAAAAACTTGTGATTGAGACTCAGATATGGCCAGCCGGGTCTCATCCAATGGTTCATGTTCATCAGAAACTCTCACAGACAATAGTGGGGAACCCTCAATAGTAAGTGTTACCTTGTCCTGGTTGATAACATCTGCAAGATTGTCTTGTCTTCTGCAATCAGGACAAAGACTTATGTCTTTTTCTACTGCTTCAATGGCACGATACCTGCGACCACATTTAGAACACACTTGTGTGTTTTCAAGACTATCAACCTCTGAAAAATCAGCTCTTACTGTATCAGAAGCAGTACTGATTTCCATATCAATCTCCTGGTGGCTGAACTCTTCAGAGTCATTAGGCTCACATTCAACTGCAGGGTTTCTGTCAACATCATTAACCTGAAGGCGGAGCAAACCATCACCTTTATCAAGCTCAACAACTTTATTTAATTCGTCCGCATTATCAAAGGCAAATACTTCTTCTTGAGCATCTGAATATGTTGTTTTTCCAATTTCAATGGCCATTTCTTCTTGGTGATGGTCACTTCCTTCAGTAGCATTGCTACCGGTTGTAGAATTCCTAGATATCAAAGGATGTTGTGCAGAATTTGTTTTCCCAACAAAAAAGGTGGAACTAGGCACGCTAGATAAGAGTGGTCTGAACATGTTCTGAGGGCTCTTCCGATGGTCCTGCACACAAGTATTGACAAACATCAAGGGATATGTGATAACAGATGAAGAAAGTATAAGAATGTCTCCTAATTTTTTTTATCACATAGGCATCAAATAGCTTTGCACCACTAGAGGTTTCTGATGAATTACATAACATCTTTCAGCTCCATAAACAACTCTATGCTTACTTTATTCTTTCACTATAGTATCTAACAAGTCTCTTTATCTTATTGAACATAGAGAATTTGGTGTATTTAATATTACTGTGAAAAGAAACAAAATACTACCCTTCTTTTTCGTTCTTTGAGTAACTGGTGGAGATTCTAATTTGAGCTTATATTGAGTAGAACTGGTTGAACTTATTAGGCCGTTTAGTTAACTTTCTTGTGACTTAGACATTAGAAATAATTAGATTCTTCATAGTGGGAGTTGATTATTGGGAAAACACTTGACTGCATTTTTAAATTTTTATTGTCCATAATAGGAATGGCATTTATGACCAATTGGATTTATAGATCATTTGGGAAAGCTTTTGAGTTTAGTATGGCATTTATGGATCATTTATGGCATTTCTAAAATGTGAAGGAATGATTCTAAAGTAATAGTTTTTGAAACTGTATGCTAAAGCACTTGCAATTGGGTGTTTAAATTCCAAAGTACGATCAGGATTCTTGTATTTACTCTAAAGCTAAATAAGTTAAGCTAACTTGACCTAGAAACGCAATGCATAGTTTTGTGACTGCAGTTTGAATAGAAAATGAACAACAAATGAGCCCTAAGAATCAAGTTTATCGGATTTTGCTAGGAATTACATGATTGCTATAAACTGCAGAAATCTAGCATAATAGCCACCATTTTCTAAAATGTGAATAAGAAAAATAAAAAAAGCGCTTTATTTTAAACATTGGACCATAGAAAATGCACGCGAAAGAAAGAAAATCGAAAAGCAAAATACCATTTGACGAAGAGCGGAGTCAAAGGATCTTTTTGGAGCAGAACTAGGGGACAAAATTCTTGTTGATTTCTTAGAAAAAGCCACAGCTCTATTATTTGAAAATGTGCCAGTCCTCTTTGAAGCTAAGCGGTCTAAGCTACCCACATGAACGGATTGCAGAGAATCCACATCATCATCACCAGATGATGGCACAGAACCTCTACTGTGTGAGCTAATCCGATCTCGATCTTGACTACGCGATGAACTAATACTTCTAGAAGCAGTTGGAGACATTGATTGCCTACCAAATTTTGAGCTTGATTCCCTACCATTTCTGGATGCTGGTGAGGAACCCCTTACATATGTTGCTGGTCTATCTCCAACAGAAGTGCGAAGATTGGGTGGAGCTTCAGAAGAGAAACCAGGTATATTCGACTGCCATGCCCTAATTTTTGGTGAAGCAGAGTTCCCTCCAGTGGTCCTTACAGGGGAAATCCCCCTTCCTCCTGACCCTGTGCTTGCCCTCCTAGGAGTTGGTGTTACAGATCTTGGAGCAGATGCCAAGGCTTTACTTGGGGGCGGAGATGGTCTACGGGATGGAGTGGTAGATCTTTGACCAGGAGTTGGGCTAGAATGAGGTGTTGGTGATGGCCTTCCCCTGGACTGCAAAGAACTATTACCAGACCGTGGTGATGGGCTCAAGCGATTCGGGCTTGCACTGCCTCTACTGCTTCTATAACTCTTCTCCATCTTCATACAAATGAACTCTCATTAGCAGGAAAATTAAAAGAACAACAGTATTTTACAGCTCAACATAATTGTGTGCTATTCTATGAAAGTGATTAATTGAACTACCATGGATGATCTTGATATAGTGATAGGCTGACTCCGAGGTCTGCCCCTGGACGGGGTATTAACCGGCGGTGGTTCATCATCCAATGAGGGAAAAAGAGGAGTGTCCGGAGGCGTTAATAACCTTAAACATCAAAAACACCACGTAATCCATCATTACCAATAATTATAAAAAGCACTTAATGGCTAAAAATCTTGATGAAGCAAAAGATTATATGAAACTTAATTTGTTTACAATCTTCACTAAGCTTGTTTTGGTTGAAAGAATGATCAATCACCAAAAATAGAATTATCAGCATTTTTATAGCAAGAAATTAGATGATCACTCATGAAAATCTAAACTTAACACATCCATAGACTGTAGATGAAATTTTCATATGTAAGGCTTAAATCCTTCCTTATGGTTATTTCTTAACCCAAAAAGAAACTATGCTGGGTGTCATAATGCCAGCAATATAACAATGGAATGATAACAAAATTGTTGAATAGGAAAACCATAACCAACCAATCATAGTCATTCTTCTCCCCATCCACATTAAGCAGTTCGCTACTCTCTCCTCGAACAGGGATAGAGATTCCAAGCTTGAAATCTGAAAAGTGTCTCAACTTTGCAGCTGAAGACAATAAAGTCAACAAAGGAAAGTGAATCAATTTCATTAGCCAGAAGAAACCGACAAATTTCAAATAACCTAACATAAAACCAATTAGAGTATACAGGTTGGTACAGAAAATTACAAAATGTGTCTTCTAGATCGTCTGATGATTGGAGCAAAAAATTCTCTCTTTCTCTGGACTGCATTTCATTAAATAAAGCAAGATCATCGTCTTTCTCCTTGAAGAGCAAAGCTCCTTCAAGACTACGGCCTCGTTTGTGATTCTCAGCTCTGGGATCCCTCCCAGGAGAAAATCTCAATGCTGGAGAAGGAGGCATCTCCACTACAAACTTTTAACTTCCCAAAAACTCACTACAGGCTCTCCTTGAAACTGCCAAAAAACCAATTCTTTCTCCAAATCCAATTGCACATTTCTTCCATTCAACTATAGCATGCACTAACGTAACCTAATTTGCATTCAAATTGCTATCCTCGCAAGTTTCATTAACATAGTTCCGCTTCCACCAACCCCAATTATACACACAATAACTAAATAACTGTACCATTAAAAATGAGGAAGTGTAACAACAATATCCAATAAGAATCAAATCAAAATCTTCCACCTTGCAATACAATATCCAAAAACCCTAAATTCCCATCACTGTAATGATTCCACGGTAGCAAACCCATCACATTTCACTCCACACCCCCGCAATCCATACTCAAATTTAACTCCTATTGGCTGTTTTAACCTTCAACTGAAACTCAAATTCCAAAGACAAAGTAAAAACTCACCGTTTTCAAACTCGGCGCAAGCAACTTTACTTGACCAAACAAAAACACGAAAGTCAAAATATCTTCAAATGAAGTCAGAAGCTTGTCGAATGCAAATAAGATCTCTAATTGGAGGAAAGAAACTAACTTTAAATGCGAATTACAATGGGTATAATGCCTCGCAGCGAACTTGGATCTAAGGCATTTACTAGCTCTGTGCTTAGTGATAAACAGTATGCGGATCGGTTGCAGAGTTTCTAGCTTTCTCTCTCTTCCGAGAAAATGAGAGAAAATTAAAGAAAGAAAATTTCGAGAGTGACTAACCTCCCTATCGATTAAAATTTTCTTTTGTGCTGTTCAGATTTGCTTCTTTCCTCCCTAACGAGCTTTCATTTTTTTTTTCTCCTTTTTTCTCAGTTGTTCACTTTCTCTTTGCTCTCTGATATTTCTTCCTTTTTTTTTTTCTTTTTTCATTTGTAGTTAATTATTGAAAAATAATAATTACTTTTTTCGGTGAAAAAATGCAATAATTAATTGAAAACTTTACAATATTTTTATAATGATACATTGATTTATTTGGTAATATTCTTTTGAGAGGCGTAGCAGATTAATTGATCCAGATTTTTATTCCTAAAAATTATTAATTATGATCATACATAGTTGATTTTCTTTCTTCCTATTATTAAAAATATATTTACATAGTTTTTGACAGGTGGCAGTATGTAACAGGACACCATTTAATTGACACATTAATTGTCAACCCATCATTCTTTGGCAAAGATTTATTGTGACTCATAATATGCAAAATTTTGAAAACAATAAAAAATAGTGGAAGATAATGGCATAAATCTAGAATTTGAATTTTAAATATGAAATATTTTTAAATATTTAAAATGAATTCGAATTAGTCTAATCAGTAGATTTTGAATATCTGATAATTATAATAATCCAAAACTATGAGTTTAATTCGGTAGATTTTGAATATCAGATAAATATTGAATAATTAATTAAGTATATAATAATCCAAGACACAAGGAGAAGGGAGATATCATAAGCCATGTCCACTAATGGAAAGACATAGAATGATGTCGTTTTAATTGGTAGGTGATTGAGAAAACTTAAAAGGCTACTTCAATATAATGATAACAACTCTTTACTATTAAGTTTTATTTATTCCAATAAATTTTGCACACATAATCTATATATATATATATATATATATATGGATGAGCATGAACCGGTTAACTAGTCCATTAATAATTTTATTAATCAGTCAATTAATTTCGGTTAATAGCTATATTTGTTTTGATTTTTAACTCGATTTTTCGGATCGGTTTATTGGTTAACAGCCATGAAATTTTAATATATAAATTTAATAAATTATATAATTTATAATATTATTTGTAATACTTAAAAATGTTTTAGAAATGAAAAAAAATACAAATTAAATACAATATCCACGAAAATAATAAAAAAATAAATTTTTTATAATTAAATTTAAGAATTAAATATATTCAATATGAAACTAACAATAGAGTGCTAATTATGTATATATAATAAATAAATAATAATAATAAGATAATTTTAATGTTTATTTACTAAAAATATGCATTTTAATTATATTTTAGAAAATTATATATCATAATATTTATAAATTATACAAATATTAAAAAATATAAGTGTAAAATTTAAAATGTAATTTATAAAATGTATATATAGATCGATTTTGGTTCGGTTAATCATCGATTTTTAAAATAAAAATTATAAATCTAAATTTTTGGTTCGGTTAATTTAAAAATCAATTCGGTTTCAGGCAAATTTTTTTGATTAACCAAAATCCCGTTTTTTTTTGCTCACCCTATATAGTATCTTCAAGTGAACAAAAAGCAAAAGGAAAAGCTTTATTTTACTAATTAATGGGCCAAGAAAACACAAAAGCATTATTTTTTTGGAGTACAACTTTTGCCAACTACATATTATTATTGGAAAAAAAAAAAGAAATTAGGAATAAAGTAGACGTATCCAATATGTTGTGAATGTAAATGATTTTTTAAAAAAAATTAAATTCATTAATAAATTTTTAAATCGAGTCAATAGAAAAATATCACATCAAATAATTTTATACGTCAATTTATTATTAGCTTATAAAAAATTAATTTTATTAATAAATTTACGAATCAAGTCAATAGAAAAAATATCATGTTAAATAATTGTATACGTCAATTTATTATCGGCTTATTTTATAAATAAAATTTGAATCAAATTTAAATAAAAATATATATTTTTTGAAATTAAATTCATTCATAAATTTATAAATCGAGTCAATAGAAAAATATCACGTCAAATAATTTTATACTCATTTATTATTAGCTTATAAAAAATTAATTTTATTAATAAATTTACGAATCAAGTCAATAAAAAAAATCACATTAAATTATCAATTTATTATTGGTTGTTTTATAAAAAAAAAAAATTGAACCGAATTTAAATAAAAAAAATTATATATTTTGATTGGATTTTCTGAACTTGTTGACGTTGTGATTATTAACCGATAACTTGCACATAAGATTGGGATTTTGTTACAAAGTCAATATCAAGATTTATTGTTCTATGATAATTTGTCGTGAGTCAATATCTTTCTTTTTTTGCAGTATACAATAAAAATCTTTAACTTTTCTGTCTATTCATGTATAAATTTATAATATAAATATAAATAAATAAATATATATATATATATTTGTGATGCTATAATTAATAGACATCTCGTTCAATAAAACATCATTTTGACGTAGGCAACATATTATTGTGAATTTTTCTAACTAATGTTTATGTGGGAAAAAAAGGGTGAAAATAGACAAAAACGACGTAGTTTTCAGGCACTTTCACCGTTTTGGCAATTGCACTTGAGGTCGGCAGGTTTCTGTTTCGGTTAATTACTCAATTGGAAATGTTAATTAAAAAAGCTCGAGAAATCAACTGATGTGGACAAGTGGAGTGGGACCGTACACATGTGCGTACATCTACGTGTACGTCCTTCAGGACACGTGGCTTGCGAGGTGAAGCTAATCGGATAGATCCAACGGTGGAAAACTGGACATAATTTGGGTAAAATTTTTAATTATTTCTTTTTGGAGTTCTTACATTTCCAAAACGAGGATGTTTTCAATAGATTGTATGATGGTTGACAATGTCTACCCAGCGGTCAAATGCCTAAAAAAATAAAAATAAAAGAATATATATATATATATATATATATATATATATTTTTTATTAAACCATGCGTTATTTTAAACGGATCAATGTAGGTGATAAATAACTTTAATCCATAATAAATTTAAATTAATTTTTGAACCGAAAGAAATAAAAAAGTGGCAAAATTCTAATACAAATTATTTAACACAACTGAATTTTTAGGATTAAAACTCGAAACCACTAGTTAAGTTAATAAAAATTCTTATCATCTCGATAATATACTCTGTGATAAATATATATATTATTTTAATGTAAGCCTTCAAAAAATTAATATTTTTTTAAATTGAAAATTGGTATCGTGTTGCCCTTCACATTTATTTTTCCGGATCTATTTATCATCTCAATTTAATCTAAAATTCAGACAATTACTTTTTAAAAAAATTTCTTAGAAGTAAATCTACTTTTCTTAATTAAAAAATTTTAATAAAAATTTAGAAACTTCCAAGAAATAAATAGGAAAAAAATTACCAGGTTCTCTTTCGATGACGATGACATTTGATCTATTATATATATATATATATATACACACAACAAATTTTATGAGAAATTATTATAAAAAAGACATATCAATGCTTGTGTTGTATAAATTCGATCACACGAGACATACCACCTATTAATCCTAGGAAATTGCGAATGCCTTATTTAAAAATTTAGTATTAATTATAAATTCAACTTGATATAAAAATTTATAAAATCAAGAATTACATAAGCTATTATAAAATTATAGTTAATTCCAACGTATATAATTATAAAATAAATTATTTTGTATGGAATATTTTAGTGATTATAAATGTAATTAATTATAATTTTTTAATGAAAATTCTTATAATAAAGTTATGAAAATAAAACATTATTCAACTTTTGGAATTCATTGGAGATCAATTTATGGTATAACTGCAAAAAATTATAGTTGGTGCAAAAAAAAAATCTTTTTTTTTCAAGATAATGATTAGGAGTTTAATTAAGATAATCACCGATTAATCTAATGATGACCTTCCATGCCTTTAGCAACAGTAAGTAGTTATTGTCAACTTTAATTAATATTGATTACTATAAACAACGATAATTTATCTATTAAATCATGCAGTTAGTTGAATAAGGACTGTGATTAATAGACTATTAATAGTAATCTCTATGTTAATTAGAAACGTTTTTTTACTAATTAATCTAAGTTAATTATTGACTTAAATTTATTATTAAATTACATGATAAAATTAAATTATCAAATTTAATTGATTCTAATTTTATTGGTAAAGAAAAATAAATTAAAAAAATAAATTAAATTACATTACATTAAAAATATAAAAATGACAGATAAATAAAATTTAAATTTTATTTAAAATTGACACGTAAAAGAAAATGCGGATAGTAGCAAAGATCAATCTAATTTGTGACCCACAAGCTCAAAAAATAAAAAGAAATCCAAATCCAAATAGGAGATGGATACAAACTTACAGATTAAACAATGGACACCAATTAAGGAACTACTAGTAATTAATTAGTTAACTAATTAAGATAATTAAAGGCAAAATTCATAATCAATGCAGGAAAAGGATATACCTAATTATATACACACATATATAATTAATTAATTAGTTAGTTAGGAGAATTAAAGGCAAAATTCCTAATCCATGAAGGAAAAGGATCCATCTAATCATCTATATATAATTAATTAATTAATTAAGAGAATTAGAGGTAAAATTCACAATCCATTAAGGAAAAGGATCTATATAATTATATATAAAAATTAAGAGAACTAAAGGCAAAATTCCTAATCCAATGAGGAAAAGGATTTATCTAATTATCTATATATATAAACCTTCGAATTTTGTTTTTAATGCATAATTTCTACAACTTACTCAAACAATGGCTTTTCTAAGATCATCACAGAGAAAAATAACAAAAAAACATCAAAAGAACAATTTCAGGAAAATCCCAGAACATTTATTATCAGAAATTCTTGCAAAAGTGGCATCAACATCAATTCCAGATCTTTTCAATGCCAAAGCAACCTGCAGAGAATTTCTTGAAGCCGCCACAGTAGATTACGTTTTCGAGCATATTAACGTTGGTTCTTTGTCTTCTTGGAAAATCAAGAAAGTCTCCAGTTTCTGGGGAAAATGTTTGAAGAGTGGGAATCAAGAATCACTATTTGAAGAGGGAATTTACAATTATTTTAGTAAATTAAATTATGATTTAGGGATTGAGTACCTAAAAAAATCAACCCAAAAAGGCCATTTAGCTTCTACTTATGTTTATGGATTAATTCTTGTTTGCCATGGTGGTGAATCAAGAAAACTTGGGGTGGAAATTCTTTCTATTTTTAGGAAACTAAAATCAAATTTGATTGTGGAAGAATGTAGGAAGAAATTGAAAAATGCTGTTGAGTATTTATGGTTGAATAATTATATGGTTGGATTTGGAGAAGATGAGGAAGAATTTACAAGGAAAATAAGAAATTGTAAGTGTAAAAAGAAATTGGGATTTGTTGGATTTTATAAAAAAATCATTGGGTTGGGACAATTATGAAGAATTTGATGATGGGTTTTCATGTGTTTTTTGTTTGTGGGATATTGAAGCTATTAGGTTTTGTAATATGTTGAGACATGGGTTCTTTCATTGTCCTTATTTTTATTAATTTTTTTCTTTAATCAAGTGTATTAAAAATATCAAATTACAGCAAATATTTACTTTTTTTTTTCAAATATATGTTATTTGGAATTTTATATCTGCCCATTTTATAATTTTTTTTTTTTCAAAATTTACCAATGTAGGTTTTACAAATAAGAGAAATATAAATTCCGTAGGAGTGGATGAAATTAATCTAAATATGTAAATATAAATATGTTTCTATATCAATCGACATTATACAATTCGTAGAGGATTCTTTTCTAAATATTTCCTATTATTTTTATTACTTGCTATTAATTCTTGTTAAGATATTATTTGTAATTTTATCTATGAATTAAACTATTAATAAAATTTTATTTTGAAATTATGATCTTTATTTTATTTAAATATTTATGTATATGGTATTTCATCAATTGTTAAATAGAATTATGAAAAGGGTGAATGAAGAGAAGTACTCCATCCGTTTTTTTTTATCTGTCATTTTTGAGTAAAATTAAAATTCTATTTATTTGTTACTTTTAAACATTCAATGTAATTTAATTTACTTTTTCAATTTATTTTTCTTTTCCAATAAAATTAGAACCAATCAGATTTAATAATTTAGTATTAATCACGTAATTTAATTCTAAATTTAAGTATATTTATTATTTTTTAATTTTAATAAAAAAATAAAAGTGAATAAAAAAGAACGAAGGAAATAACATTTTGTATTTAAATTTTGAAACGATAAACAGTAAAAATTAACGTATTAATAGCAGCTAATTATTAAAAATTTGACTAATGGTAGGTGTTAAACTAAAAATTAAAAAAAATATTTGGGTTAGTCATTTTAGTCACATTTAAAGTTATAACTAAAATTTGTTCCACCAACTTAAAAAAAAAAAAAAGAAAAGTCAATCGCAACTAAAACTTTGCATGATTTAATTAAAATTACTTTCTTCTCCGCGGATCAAACGACGTCGTTCATTATTGGGTAGGAAGTAGGTGCATATTAATTGGCAGTTGCGCGGACTTCTTTTCAATTATTTGTCTAATCCCAAAAGTGATCCTCAACAAATATTTCCACATTGCCATCCAACCGTAATTCCATTCTTTTTTTCCCCGCTGGACTTAGCACCCCAAACTTTTATTTTTTGAAAAAATTATATTTTAATCCCTAATTTTTAATGATTTTATATATTAAATTACTATATTTTTAAAATTACACATTAAATCTCTAAATTTTTTTAAAAAATTATATTAAATCCAAAATAAACCACATAAACGATAATATAACATACATTCTGTTAAAATTTCATATATTTTAATAAAATTATATTATTTTTTACTTACGTTTGGATTTAATGTCTATATGTTTAGAGATTTATTGTACACTTTTTAAAATTATAGAAATTTAATATATAAAACGTTAAAATTAAAAAACAAAATTATGGAAAATTAATAATAATAATAATAATAATAATAATAATAATTATTATTATTATTTATCTTCACTTGACGCAATTTTCTTTTGCTGTATAAAAATTACCATGCTCTAAGTCGAGTGCTGCTCATGCCACATGCAACAACACAAACTCAAGTCCGATTCAACTCGGACCCTAAACAGGTCCGACTAATATGGGTTGCATGGCAAATAGCCCAAAATCCAGACCCATGAAAGTAAATAAGTAATCTAGAAAGAACAGACATTGTTAACATCGCCACTGTAAGAGTCTCCGGAGCTCCCAAAGCGAAGAAGAAAATTCCAAATTTCAACAATCTTTTTTCTTCTATATAACAAGAACTATACAATTTCTTTGTTTCCCTGGCTAATTCTCTCTTCGTCTCCTCTTCTTCGTTTCTTTTGAGACCTTTGGCAACTCTCGCCATGGCTGCTTCTGTTGCCGGATCCAGCACTGTCGCCTTCAAATCCGTCAATTTTGGAAGTTCCGGTGATCGTAGAGTCTGCCAGTTCCGCCAATGGTCTCCGGTACAGACTTTTCAGCCTCGCATTGGCCTTATTCACAGATCGAGCAGCTCCTTTGCTGCTTCTGGTATTGCTTCGCATTTTGAAATTTTTATCCGATTTTTCAGGACTTTAGTGGAATAACTGATTGTGATGGTGAATACAGGAGTAAAAGCTCAAGTTGCTACTGCTGAACAAGCAACTGCGGATTCAGCTCAGAAAGTAGAAGCGCCTGTTGTTGTGGTAACCGGGGCTTCTAGGGGTATTGGTAAAGCTGTTGCCTTGGCTTTGGGAAAGGCTGGTTGCAAGGTTAGTGAATCACTTAAAAGATTATTAATTTTGATTTGAGATTTTTATCTTCTCTGCTGTTATGTCTTCAGATTGTTATTGTGCTCTTCTTTCTTTTTTACAGGTCCTTGTAAACTATGCTAGGTCATCAAAAGAGGCTGAGGAGGTTTCTAAAGAGGTAAGTATGGCTATTCTTTTCAGTTTGATGTGATACTTGTATTCATTATTATTATGATGACCCGGTAATTTCCTTTTTCTTGTTTTTTAAAATTTTAGCAGTGCATTTTATGTTTATTATTATATCAAAGAAATGCCACATTCCGAGTTCCCATGCTGTTTTTATGGTTTGTATTATGTGATTTGACTGCTATATTCGTCGTTAACTGTATATATTTTGGTTGGCCAATAAGTTAATTGTGATTTCTCACTATGTTGCTTCATACATTTACCATCTTTCGCAATCTGATCTGTTGACATGAATTGTTTTGGAACTTTTAAGAACAAGTGAAACTGACAAAGAAATGGCGATCTTTTATCCTATTTGAAATTTGGCGTGGACAATAATGGATTAGCTTTTATTCACGCACTTATGCTTTCCATCAAGAACTTGTCACTCTGCTTCCTGTAAATGCTGTTTAGTGTTTACGGTTATATTGTGCTTTTTCTGCTTGCAGATTGAGGCTTGTGGAGGTCAGGCTCTCACCTTCGGAGGTGATGTCTCAAAAGAAGCTGATGTGGAAGCAATGATTAAAACTGTGAGAAAATATTGTTTGTGTTGGTGTAATTAAATGGTATTTGTTAGCTATTATATATGGTTGATGGTTTGTTAATAATCAAATCTGCAGGCTATTGATGCATGGGGAACAGTTGATATCCTAGTAAATAATGCTGGTGAATAATGCTCGCTTATTTTATTTTCTTTCCCTATTCAATATTTTAAATCTTGCTGACTTATTTTCAACTCCAGGAATCACAAGAGACACTTTGCTGATGAGAATGAAGAAATCTCAGTGGCAGGAGGTTATTGATCTGAATCTTACTGGTGTATTCCTTTGCACACAGGTATTTTGCATTAACACCTAAATTTTTTTATGTTGGGTTGCATCATTTCCCCTTGTTCATAGTGAGGTAACACATGCTCTTTGCAGGCAGCAGCCAAAATCATGATGAAGAAGAGAAAGGTGCTATCTCATGGCTTTCTTCCATTTACAAGTATTTCTTGTTCTCATTCAATTCAATTAGGCTGTACCAGTTTCAGCCCTTAAATTTTACAGATTGGTTTTGTATTTTGTCCTGCTGTCGGTGTTACAATTGAGTTTTCATGCTGCTCTCTTTAAGACTGAAAGTTACAACTACTTATTTAAAGCTAATAATATGAGAAATCAAGGAAAAAAAATAATAAAGTTGAAAAAGTTCTTGAAAGTTTAGACTAAGCTCGAATTTTGAACTTCTGGTGTTATCTTTATTGATTTCATTTGTTTTGTGATTTCCTTTACTGTTATTATAGGGAAGGATTATCAACATAGCATCAGTTGTGGGTTTGGTCGGAAATGTTGGGCAAGCCAATTATAGTGCTGCCAAGGCTGGAGTTATTGGACTGACAAAAACTGTTGCAAAGGAATATGCAAGCAGAAATATTAATGTGAGTTCAACAGTTTTTATCTGTTCATTTCAGTTTTGCAAATTATTTCTAATGATGGCTCATTTTTCTAGGTCAATGCTATTGCCCCTGGATTCATTGCATCTGATATGACTGCCAAGCTCGGGGAAGACATTGAAAAGAAAATCTTGGAGACAATACCCTTAGGTGAGAAAAAAAAAACATAGAATTGAAATTTCTCAATATTTTTATTCTGATTTCTTATTAATAACTGTCCACATGTATTTTTTGCTATTTGTAGAAGTACTCATTGAAATCCTTGTGAGCTATTGCAAGTGTTTAGAATTTTCAAGAGTTGAATATACTGAATAATGTATTTGGTTTTGTTCATCGATACTAATAGCATATACTGTGGCTTCAGGAAGGTATGGCCAACCAGAAGAAGTTGCAGGACTGGTGGAATTTTTGGCTCTCAGTCCTGCTGCCAAATACATCACTGGACAGGTCAATATCTATTTCATTTCATTATATTTCCCATTTATTTTTAAATTTTGATCAGTGGAGCAGCATTAAGCTGTATCATTAACTTTTTCTTGGATAGCTCTCATCATGGTTCATCTTGTCATTGTTTTGATAATACTTGTCTTGTCTACTTGCTGTGCTTTCTCTTCGCTTTGCTGAGAGCCATGGTCAAGATAATGCAAAGCAAAGTGAATTCTTATCAATCTATCTATACACAAGGACTGATGACTTTGAAGAGCTAATACTAACCTTTTGATCAAGAGAACGCTAGTTTTCTATTGACGTATCATGGCATGCGTAGCTTTCTGTGCTATAGCCTAGCCAAGGACCACTAAGTTTCATTGACTCGGTTATTGTTTTAATAATTCCCCTAGGCTATGGTATGGTTCCTTCATGAATTTTCTTTGCTCAATTGATCTTCCCTTCCGTGTTGGCTATAATCAGACAACACCCTTGGGAAGTCCTTGGCTTGAAATGCCTCGTTTGTGTTTTCGTGGCTGTTGAGTTACGTATTGCTGTTCTGCAGGTAGTCACTATTGACGGAGGAATGGTCATGTAAGTTGGCTAGTTGCTCTGCCCAGTTTAGTAATGACTGTTTCTATGCAACAACATTCAGCTGCTATCAATGCGGTATCACTATCTTTTTTGCTAGACGGTTTTTGACTTCATATACTGTGCAATAAAGAAATGGGTGTACAAGTTTTGATAGAATCTCAGTTAATTGCGGGGAATTGAAACGAGATTAGATGTATTGACAGTATTTCTAAGCATTGTTAGCAAATGGAAATGGAGTTGTTTAGCTGTCATGTTTATTCTAACTTGCAAGAAATACCTTGTTCAGACTGCAATATTATTAAATTAACATTTTCCTGTGTTCTGCTTCCTGCCTTGTGTTATATGTGTATAATTTTGATATTTCTATTTCACAATTATGTAATTTATATGTACATAGGTTACCGGGTAATACGATATATATATATATTTGGTAAAATTTGTACTATCAAGATAAGAAGACTATCCGGCTCTTTGTAGTTGGCAAGAGCCTCGATGTTTTTATAATTTTCTAGTGATTAAGAATGTAGAGCCAGCAAATTTTGACTCATAAAATTTATGATCCAATCATGTTTGACCTGCAATATGATCATACTCAATTTGATATGTTATTTATATTTATCCACTTGTAATTTGTTTATATCATGTGTTTTATCAATTTTTTTTTATATATGTAAATTCATTTTTATATCTGCATAGTTTGGTCATAACTAGTTATATCTGCACAGTCAAAATTTATGATCCAATCATAGTTTGATTTAAAATTTGGTTATATCTGCATAGTTTTTTTTTTTAATGCTATAATTTTTAAAAAAGAAAAAAAAAAGTAATGTTACAAATTTTTGCTCATTTATGGTATAATCCATTTGTGAGTCGTTCAATAATGATTTATTTAGATCATAATTTGATTTAATTTAATGGCTGGTATAATTTTCACATACTTATGATTCGATTTAGTTATAACCAATTCGTCATTGTTTCATCCAATCCATTTGCCATCATTGACGAACATTGATTATTTTTACACATTAATAACTATTTAATTGTAACCCATAATTGAAAAAAAAAGAAGGCGGAGAGGCATGTTCCAAAATCTCAATTTAGCTACAATAGGCTTGATTAATGACCCGAGCTGGTTGATATAGAGATAAAATTAAATATCATTTTCATTCTTAATTGGGAGTTGAAATTGTCTTGATTAGATTCCAATTTAATTGTTAGATTTAATTCTGTGCTGTAATCTTTATCTTAAGTTGGGCCCCATTTCTTCTAATCCCAAAATCACGGTTACGAAATCCAATACTAAATTGAATTTTCTTCCAAGAGGGGAATATGAAATCAAAGGAGATTTTATGCTATATCCTCATGGAAAGGAAATAAGAAAAAGGAAAGAACAAGGGAAGGCATATCCTTTCGAGCATAAAGTATAACGTATCACTGTAATCCATCCTAATTATATGCCGTCAAGAAATCAAGATTTCATCCTTCTCCCAATCAAATTCGGAAGCGAAATTGCTCGCCAGTATATTTCCATATTAATTAATCCTCCACTTTGTCCCAAAATAAATAAATAAATAAATAAATAAACTTCTACTATTGTACTATCATATCCTTGCTATTTGCTTTAATTATTTGATTGTGACAGAATTGGAAATCCATTAAAACAAGCTTGGATATTCTCTAGCACAGAACTCACACCTCTTATGTTTCTCTCAATCTATGGCTATTGGAATCCAACTTAGCTCTTAAAAATCTCCAATCTTTATTCATCAAAAACACCATTAAAGTTTTCATAACTCTTTCCCTCCCCCCTGCGTTGAATTTCCCATGGATTCTGTAATTCTTAACGCCCCAACTCTGCTCTTATCTTTCACTGTGTTTCTCTCTGTTTATCTCCTTGCATACTTAGTGATTTTCAGAAATTGGGACCCAAATCATAGAAAAGAAGCTTCAAGCTCATTCATGTCCCTAACTCATGGGACTCCTGCTGTTATCTTTTCTGTTTCTGCTCTACTAAACACCCAAAATTCTCATAGTTTTGCTTCTTCTAACTCCAATTTCCAAGACAGAGTTCTTGAATTCAGCATGGGGTATTTCTTGATGGACCTTCTGCACTACATAGTTTTCTTTCCTAATGATATTCTATTCATTCTTCATCATCTAGCTACCCTTTATGTGCTAGCTACTTGTCAATACATAGTTCATCAAGGATCTTATGGGATTCTAGTGATTCTTATTCTAGCTGAAGTCACAAGTCTTAGCCAGAATACCTGGACCATTACCAGTTTTAGAAAAGCTGATGATCCTACTGCTGCAAGATTCCATGAAGTTTTAACTCCTATTTTCTTGGTCTTTTACTCTGTTGTTAGAGGTATTCTAGGTCCTGTATTCACGTTTAAGATGGGAAGGTTCTATTTGAGTGGAGAAGCTAAGGGTTTGGTTCCTGGATGGGCATGGATTTCTTGGATGGTTGTAATTGTGACTGGAATTTTGGTTAGTATATTATGGGTTTCTAATCATTGGATGGCTTGGTTGAGAGAGAGACAGAGGCTAGCACACAAGAAAGTAAGGTAGAGCATTTGATTAAAAAGTGCGGAAGGTTTTGGATTTGATTTTTCTCAATGGACAGCACTTAATTAAAAGTGCAGAGGTTTTGGATTCAATTCCTTCTAGTAGCTACAATTAAGCATCATGCATCATTGTAAAACAATGTAAGGTAGAACTTTGTAGTTCTTTCATATCCCCACATAATACTCATGTAATCTTACTTGTAAACAAATTTATTTCAGGATGACATCCTAGAATCTCTGATTTCTTCTAGTACTCGATTCCAAATTCATAGAAATCATGATCTGAGAAATAACTTAAAATAATATGTCGCTGAACCAAAAAAAAAAAAAAACACCAGAACTAATAATAATAACATTGAGAACAGATTGATTGTGTAATTGGTACATAAATACAATGATAACTGATCATTGGTCCTATGGAATTCTGTTGACGTACCTGTTCATATAAGTTGAGCTATAGGTCTGGCAGATCTTTAATTCTGATCCTGTAAGTCTGCTGCCAAATCAATTCGCCTGGCAGAACTTGTGTCAAAAATTTATATGCCTATGACCGAAGCATTCATCTTGTCTGGACTCCCACAGTAGTTAAACTCTACAAAGGTGCCGCCTCCTTCTCCCTTGGCCAGTCTTCCTGGGTTTATACAAATGCACTTCTTTTGCTCTTCCCTTCACTTGTTTCGCTCAGAGACACGACCTTTACCCAATAGTACACATTTAAGGTTCAAAGTTGAATCTGGAATCTCGATCAAAATTATATTTATGGCATATTTTATCACGGAAGCCTTGAAATTGGAACTAGAATCAAAATGATTGAGGTTCTTGACTTAAGTATCTACCTTTATGAAGTATTTCATGTCTGAAGGTAGGACAAGAACATCAGGAGTAGAAGGAATACTTAGACCTTCTGGAGCAAGTGAAAAATCTAATGGAACATCTTCTGCTGGTGGATATAGCGGATAAAAGCTGCACCAACGATTTAAATGTAAAAGGTAACTACTACAAGACTGAGTTTGAGACCAACTAAAAACATCAAGTCTTCACAAAGGATAGTGATAGGAACATGCCTGCGCTGATTAAGAATATGGCTTGCAAGTCTACTCATTCGATCAATGGGTGCTCCATCTGCTGGATTTCGTGCCATCTCCTCACCACTAAGCTGCTTGATGATATCCACTGTACAGCAACCTACTCTGACCTGAAATTAGAATGTTAGCAGGATATATGCTCCTTATGCTTTCTTGCACATCCATGATTACCAGGACAAAGACCTCCACCACTGGCTAATTTCATGGAGGAAGTTCCGAGTGGCTTAGCTAATTGGAGGCATACTATAATGGTGAGCTGAGTAGCTCCATCAAACAAAAATAGTAATGTGTGTTTTTTTTTCTTATAATTTTAATTTTTTTATGTAAAAACAGTAACTTTTAAATCATATTTGGAATTGAAAAACTGAAATCATTCTAAAGAGTTAAAGCATTGAACATCAAACTTGAACAGTCATCAGAATTTCACCTGATTTGCTTCGAATATGCCTGGATTTCTGAGACTTGTAATCTGGTTCAAGGACAGAATATTGCATATAATGTCTGACCAACATATACTAAACATTTGGAAACAAATTGCAGGGGCAAAGGCTGAAATACACAAACCGTAGATCATGTACCTGATGTGTCAGATTGGATGGATGAATTTCAAAAGCAGGCTGCAGAACCAGAATTCATAAGTTCAAATCTGAGTAACAAATATAAATATATGAACATAAAGCCAATGATGGACATATATGTATACTTTACTTCTGAGATGAAACACGACTTATATTCTAACATGAATATTTTAACAATGTTATTACCTGTGGGAAAACAAAATCATGGTTGGCATCACGGATAGATGGCACTATCAACACGCGTGCATCAGAACCCATATATTCAACGTAGTCTTGCAACTGAAATAGTAAACAGGAAGAAAATGGGATGATGATACTGCTGAAAATGCCTCTAATAAATTAATCAATCTTTGAATAGATACCCTTTCTAGAATCTCCATACAAAATATATCATCAAAGCTCCTGTCCACTGTTCCTTTCTTAATATCTGGATGTTCAGAATCAACAAATGGCCCAAGCTGAGAAAAAATGCAAATAAATCAATGACAGAATTTTTCACGGGCCAGTACAAGTCCTAAATTTTAAAGACAATGGGTTTATTACCAGTATCAGCAACTGCGGTGGCTTTTTCCTTGCATATGCCAGCAGTTCTTTCAGAGGCTCAAACATTAAGTTGTCTGTTGTAGTGAAAGGGCCTGAAGCAATAAGCTGTCAGAAAAAAGTCACTGGTGTGTATCAAGATATTACGTTTGATTCTAGGAAAAAAAAGTGCGCTATAGATATTATAAGCTTACATGCAATGAGACAGATTACTGCATGAGTGAATTGGCAACAAAAGTAGTGAGTTCACCCACACACACATATAAAAATATATATTGAGCAGAAACTAAAACCTTCTGCCCTTTTATAGGCTTTGTTGATTCTTTTTGCAAATTATTCTCATTCACTGGTTTCACAAAACAATGTTATTGAAACTAAATATGTTGAGACTATTTCAATTACCAAATTGTCATCAACTGTTCTACAACTGGATTCTCAATTGCTTGGACTTTTAATCTCATCTATCCTACTCATACTTAATGGTCCCTATGGAAGATGCCACTATGATGTATGGTTAGATGCACTAAGAAGAATAATTTCATATCTTAAAGTCCCAAAGGATGGAAGAAACAAGCTTCCGTACCACTGATATCTCTTCTCGGGTACAGGACAAATTAGTTAACAGTATCTCCTGATCCAAGGCTTTCTTCTTCGCAGAAGGTAAATCCATATCAGGATTAGCAGATAAAGGAATGGAATCTATCACTTTCGATGCAATCAAACAGTGTCCGCTGGGATTGTGACCTTCAACACCTACAATCTGAAGAAATAGAATCCTTATTGGTTAAGCTTGAAGAGGAGTTCATGAAAAGATATTCAAAACGTTATTAAGTTTGCAGTCTTACCTGTCCAGGGAAAATGGAGAAATGGCTCAGCTTGTGCATGTCTAAACGAACACGCTGCCCTCCAGAATGTTCCACACTGTTAACATTTTGAAAGATTAAAGCCCGCTACTTAACAGTAAATTCAAGATATGGGACACAAGAGATATAAGAACTTGCATTTGACAAGCCCATGGTAGTGATATTTCAAATGAAGATGTCTAAGAAAGCCTTAATATTTTTTTTTTCCTTCTTCCTATCAAACATATCAAGGAGCTGGACAATCCAGTCCCATTTTGGCCTGGCCACAACTATCTATGACCTAACTTGGCAATGCAGATTTGAAGTTGCACATATATTGTTGATAATGTTGTCTGTTGTTCCAGACACGGACTTCATCCAAAAAGTGCCCAGCTACCTGGCCATGCAAACCTAGGCTCATTGTCTTGTTGATTAAAAGAATGCCTATTAGTAACCAAGCCTACCAAGCCTACCAAATGATGGAAACTCATATATTCGTCAAAGCACAGGAAAACGACCTATTTGCATGGCACCAGCACGCAGTATAACAGGAAATTGGAAGCTTGTTACCTGCTTTGCAATACAATTGACTTGTCATTTAAACGACCTTCTCCATCGCAACAGATCATTCCCACAGCAAACAAATTTCTCTGCAATGAAGCTTCTATCAGATGCATTGATGTGTACCTTGATAATGACGCATAACTTCCTCAACATAAAATCGAAGTGAATATGTTGAGAGTAATCTATTATCCATTAAATGTGCACTCAAATTTGTTTTTTAAGAAACACTGGAATCATAAAGTCTAGTAAACCAAAAAGTTAAAAAGGGATTCAGACATGAGAAAAACAGTTAACGATAAATTATTATGCTTCTCAATGCAAAAAATTACATCAATTACAAATCAATGAAACATTGTAAACGAAATGGCACGGTACTCTATTTTGATACCGCATCCATGGTATTTGCAGATAGACTTGTGAAGTAACCAAATTACCTGTGACGCAATTGTGGGGTCCATTGGTTCCTCATATAGTCCAGAAGCAAAAAGTGCAGCTGCATGCTTTCTTATACGGCCATCGAGAGCATTAAACTAAATGGACAAAAAAGTTATGTTAGTGCAATATATAAACTGCTTATGAGAAAGAACCACTTTGTGCAATAAGAAGAATCGAATACCCTATCTTCAATCCTATCATACATGAACCGGCAACCCCGGCTCTGGCCCAGATCCATAGACTGCCAAGGAGCACTTCTTGCGGTGTTGCACCCTTTTAATAATATCCTCCTCAATGTTCTCAGGAACAAGAAAATTGTCGCCATTTTCTATATCAGCCTGATTATTTATGCTGAATTTTACCACAAATTTATCTGTTCGTCGTCCAAATGGTGTCACATGATTAGATGGTTTTCCAGAAGAATAACCATTTCCATTTGATTTGATTGTTGAATCAAATGGTTCTGAATTGAATTTTGGAGAGTTGTCTGGAGTACCGGGAACCACTTCTTTCAAGTCTTCGCCCTCATCATTCAACATCCTACATGAGAATTTTCTTAATTCACTCAAATTGTTGAATGTTCAAACATTTGTTCATCAAAGTCTACAAACTAAACATATCATTCAAAACAGGGAAAAATTCAGATAGCAATTATGCAATCAAAGTGATGAAGTTTTATCCTTTTAACTAGAAATAAAAACTTTTACACAGCCAAGAATTTAGCTCTGGGAGCTTTGGCTGCATCAAGGCACTAAGATAATATTTCCATGCCCTAATTCAAAATTAAACGTACAATAAAACTTAGCACAATTTTCAACCCATCAAGTCAGTGAATTATAATAATTGACTTCAGAAGGGGAAATTTTGCTGGTATACAGTGAAACAAACATGGAAAAGAAGCAAATTAAGACAATATTAACTTCAAAAACTTCTCACATGTCACATCTTTGCTAGAGTAGATGTGCAAATTAGGTTCCTCCTTAACAATTGCTTCTATCTGTTCATTCCGTAGGTGCAATAAAAATCCTTCCATTTCAGCATCTTGTACGATTGATTCATCTAGCTGCTGTAACAGATCATTAAAAGAATTTTAAAAAGAAAAATAAAGCCCATACTTCAAAATTAAGTATACTAAATTCCTAACTCCAACCATTCCTGCCATCAAAATTAAAAAACCAAAATAAATCTATCACCGCGTTATGTAACCAATTAGCAGTTAGAAATTACAGTAAAAAAATTAATTAGGGAGAACTGATTCTTTTTACCTATTAAGATAGTAAACCTCCCAGCTTGAAACGATATCTGATGGCTTGAGATTGTAATTTATACAAAAAGTGAGGCCTAATAATCACCAGATCACGAAGCTAAAGCATCAGCTAGGCCAAATACAAAAAAAAAAAAAAAAATCCAGGAACAAACTGAGGAAAAAGAGAAATGTCTTTACATTTTCTGAGAATCTCTTCTTCGTTATCTAGCATGAACCCACTTTTGATGAATTCTTCTTTAATCTCCTCTTCCATGTCGCTGCCTGTCTTTCTCTAGGGTTCCTTCCGAGCTGCAGAGAATTGGGGAGAAGCCAGAATAAAAATGGCGGGAAATTTGTTTCTTTAGAGTGCATATATTAGGGATTTGGCGGGCTTTCCTTTGGTCTATTATATCCTCCCCCCTTTCAAAATTATAACGGAAATGCCATTTGGATATGGGCCTGAGGCCCATATCAGCGTGCCTCTTTTTTCAGCCCGCTTTAATTCCATTTAAATGCTTTTATTTTCTTTAATTTTTATGAGACTTTGCAAATTGCAATAGAGAAGGAAAGAATTTTATGTGGAAATTACCATTAATGAATTTTATTCCACGAAAAAATGTCCATGAAAAATTTAATAAAATAATTTTTATTTTATTTTACTCGTTATTAAAATTTTTTTTTATATAATTGTATGTATTATAATGGATAAATTTTTTTTAGAATCATGAAAATCGAATGTATAATATTTAATTTTAAAATATCTTTTGTTTCTATATATCTAGGATGGATCCATGTAATTTTGGTGGGGTTTTGTTAAAAAAACTAATTATTTATATCATCCCTTAAATATATAATTCTAAAAAATATTTTTTTTTAGAGTCTGTCCCCTTAATTTATTTGTAGAAAATTATATTAAAAGTTTGCCCTCGTTAATACCAATTTTTTTTATCTTCCCCTATATATATCTATTGTGATTTTTCTTAATATTCGAATTATATACATAATGTGGCTATATAATTTTTAATTTATTTTTGTATGTTTAATCTCGTCCTCGATAAAAAAAAATCTCTTTTTTTGTTGGTAATTTTGTTATTATTCAATACGAGTAAGGTTATATAGTTATACTACTATAGATATAAAATTCTTTTAACGTCAATTTTTGCTATATACTCGATTCAAAATTGAGGCCATCTATTTTTATTTTTATTTTTATTTTTATGTGTATACATATTTTTGTATTAAAGATTAAAAAAGGCTAGTGTTTTGTAACAAATAATTTTACAACACGATGTTACAATAAAATAAGAAAATTAACAATTAATTCTAATATATACAATAGTAAATAAAAACACATAATAAGTAGAAAAATTATTTATTCAGCTACAAGAATAAATAACAATAAAAAAATTATTGTTCCTTTAATGAAATTACCATCTTAAAAAGAAAAAAATAAATCACGAAAAGAATTTATAGGTGCTGGCTGAAATGATGAGAGACCTCAGGGCACCAATGGGTGCTAAGATCGTTAATAAAACTCCAAGCACAATGCATACCTGAAAATATACAAATAAAATTAACAATTAAATTAATTTTTGGATAATTCAGAAGGAAAAGAAAAAAGAAAATATTTTTTACCCAATTTATTGTCCATGATAAACCGAACCTCTTCGGTTTGCGAATGACAAGCCATATAATGCAAGGAAGCTGATAAAAAAAAAACAAAATAAATAAATTCAAAGTTATGTAATTTTTTTTAATTATTTGATTATATGAAATAAATAATTAATTTAATTAATTGAGTAATTACATAATATGTAGTAGGAGCAAAAGCAAATCCTCCAAAAAATCCGAGCAGTCCACCGAAGAAAGGAATGCATATTGCAACTAACATTGTAAATGCTGCAAACCATTGAAGGAAAAAAATATATTATATATTACACATGGGAAAAATATTATCGGGTCAAAAAAAAAAATATATATATATATTAATTTTTTTTTATTTTTTAGATTACACTATAAGGCATCCGAAGCGGGCTATTACAGAAGGAAGATATCTTTAAACCCTATTACATTCAGATTAACCCCAATTCGAGCTGGAAATGATTATAAAAGTGACAAAACTTTATCACAAAATATTTAAGACAGATGTATTTTTAAGATTTGAATTTGAGATCACTAACTAAATTAATAGAAACTCTTACTATTTTAGTTTGGTGGTAATTTTTTATTGATTATAATAAAAAAATTAAAATAGTATGAAGAAGAAAATTCAAAGAAAAACATACCGACATATACGGTGCGAGTAATGAATCGAAGCTTAAAAGAAGGTGCGAAATTTAATTTCTTCACTAGTACAGTTTCAATCATGTCAAACACTGGCATTGCATAAATCTACAAAACCCACCAAAATTCAATGAATTAAATACTATCAAATTATACTTTTAAAATAATATGAATAAATACCATGGTTATTAAACTCGGGCGGTTGGACCGTGACTCGGAAAGCAATCTGAGTCGATTCAACATGAAAATCGAAAATGATAAAACTCGGATTGACTCGAAAAAATTGGGTTGAACCGAAACTCGGTGACTCGGACCATATTCCGGTTCAACAAAAAAAATTTGCATTTTAAGAAACCAATCCCTAAATTTCCAAAAAATACAATGATATAATTAAAAATATAAAATTTAAAGATCCTATAATGTGTTCTTTTAACTAAATCCATAACAAATTATTATATATATGCAAAATATACAAAGATAATGTCTATAATATATATCTGAATACAGAATTGAACCACCACAAAAATTTAAAGATCATATAATATGTTTTTTTAACTAAATCCATAACAAATTATTATATATATGCAAAATATACAGAGATAATGTCTATAATATATATCTGAATGCAGAATTGAATTACCACAAAAATCTTTTATGTTTGATCATAATAGTAGATAATTTTTTTAATTATTATTTTATATATATAAGAGTTTATTACATATAGATCGAAAAAAATCTTTTCATAGTAATTACAACTAATGAATTGTTAATTATGATTGAAAATTTTGAAACGATGGGAATTTTTAAACATATAATTAGTTTCTAAGGATTAAAAAACTAGTAAGAAATTAAATTAAACTTTGATTGCTTAAATTGCATGTTAATGGAGCTGCAATTAGACATTGATAAACACCATCCAAGGACAATTAATGTTGACTAATTAAACATCATCATATTGTAATTAATATATAAGTAGTATACAAATAATTTTAAAAATACAACTAACTTTGTTGGTCTTAATATTTTTGCATTGATATTTATTAATTAATAAATTTTTCAATGTATTTTGACATATTATATTTTTATTTTTTTATAAATAATTATATTTAATAAAAAGTAAAAACTTCGAGTCGAATCGATCCAACTAATTGACTCTTGACTCAGTTAGTAAACCAAATCGATCTCCGAGCCGATTCTGAAAATATTAATAAATACTTAGAATATAGACAATTCAAATTTTATAATAAAAAATAAATCCTTTTTTTTTTTCAATCGGTTCCATTGTTTTGCAGTTTTTATCTTTAATAATCAAACTGAATGAATTTTTTAAAAAATTAATAATTGAAACTAAATTGAGTAATTTATTTTAAGCAGTTCGATTTGATTATTCAATTATAACCGAATTATGCAAACATAATACTGTTACCTGGTAGCTTCCGACAACATGAACGACGACGAACATATTAGCGACGGCAACAAGCCAGGCAGGCTTTTCTAGTGAGATAAGGATATTGTCTTCTACAGTGTTACCAAAGTAAGCATAACCAATCAAAGCAACAGGAAAGTAGCAAAGAGCAACAACAATATACGCAACAACAACTCCTTTCCACATAGGTTTCTTGGAAGGCGAAGGGATTGTTGCCTGAATTTCTAGTACCACATTATGGCCAGCATATGCAAACGCCACATCTCCTAATGCACTCAAGAAGTTGAACACTGCCCCAGTTGTTGTGCTAGCTTTGGTCCCATAGTCCACATCTGCTTGAACCCCTTTGTGGACTGTTGCTGCCCAAGCTATTGTGGAGTAACTGTAATAATATTACAACATTTAAAGGATTCTTTGATGTTTTTCATAGTTAGGTATAATAACCATTGATGGGATAGTGATTTTACCTGAGGGACATGACAGCAGCAGCTAAGGAGACAACGGTAATGGAGTTGAAATTAGGAAGATGGGATAGGACAAAATGAATAGAAGCAAAAATCATAATGAAATATGTTGTCCTAATGTTATGACAATTAGTGCAAATCAAATCATGAACTTTCTTCATGGATTTCCCTCCAGTGACCATATACACAATGTTGACACCAACTTCTACAACTACTTGCTGGGGAACCACAATCCACAGGCCTAGCTTCTCCCCAAATGCATGCTGGCCCAGTTCATGGTATCTATCAAATCTCTTACCAGGCACCATTTCATGCATTTCCACCATTTGCCACAGGGTATAAAGAGTAATAACCCATGATAGGATAAGTATAACTACTCCAGGACCCCTGCAATCAATCAACCATAGGAATTGTAAATCAAGAATAGGACCTTTATAGAGAAAAATGGGAAAAACATACCATCCAAGTGAAGCCATGGCATAAGGAAGGCTAAGAACACCAGCACCAACCATGGCAGTAACATTGTGGAAGGCAGAATACCACCATTTTGCTTTCCTTGAGGAAGTAATTGGAAGCCAATCATCAATGGCATTTTGTTTAGCAGCAGCAGCATCTTGATTTTCTATATTTGTCATCTTGAAACAGTTGATGTTGTGTGTGTATGTAGGCAATGTTCACACAAAGTTCCAATCTTTTGGGATAATACAAGAAATGTATACTACCGGTTCAACTGTGGAACATAAAGGTCTGAGTGATATTTGAATGGATCTTGAAAATTCTATAATTAGTAAGTTGATTCAGTTAAGGATGGTAATGTGACAGTTGGTAGTTTAAGCTGTTATTTCTCTATAAAGTTTGAATCTTCAATTCATTGGGAGGTAAAATCTGTTATTTCTAATTTATAAATTTTGCATCTTTAATCCATTTTAACTGAACTTTGAAGGAGGCTCACATAAGAATCATTCCCATGTACAATTACCAACTTGCCCTGATAATGATTGGTGAATTGAAGTCCGAGGAGGGGGTTGTTTGTAAATTTGCACAATTAAGAACAATTACATCACATGCGATTCCTATGGCTATATATATATATAAAGAAAGAAAGAAAAAAAGAAAAAGAAAAAGAAAAGAAAATGTTTCCGATGAAAGAAATCATATCCTGCTATAAATTACATACAAGGATTTTCTAATTTTCTTAGAAAAGAACTAAAAATAATTTGTTGAAAAATGGTTGAATTCGAACCATGAATATTGTAGATAATCACACTCTTTTTTACATTTACAACAAAATATTACAAATGGTATGCAGATATTATTCCACACATATGCAGAATCAGACATGAATATACTTCAAAAGAAACAGCTAACAACAAAGTTCAGAAAATAAGAAAAAAGATGCTTCTGATTGCTCACCAAAATTCTCGTACTTTTCTGTTTTCTACAGTAAAATCAGGCCACCAGAGAAGTTGTATGCTTGTAACTCTGGTTTTGCTCTGCATATCTAACAGAATTTTCCACAGCTAGGCCCTGAGCGCCAAAACAAAAGTACTGGTTCATTAGTTTCTTATTGAAGGATAGTTGTTAGTGCTTCAAACTCCTACTTGAGCTCGAGGATCCTGCAATATCAGCTCCTTTTTTACTATCCAATGAAGCAGGCGAAGCCATTGATGACACTGACCAAGGACTTGAAGGCGATTCAACCTGAATTACTCCCTGCATTAGACCTGCAGTGAACTTCTTTCGGGTTAATGGACTTGGAAGACCACTCCTGAAAGAAAATATCCTTTGGTTGGTAGAGAAAGATGACAGGTTTGAGAATCTATGCCTAAGTGGAATTGGATGTTCATTCCTGGATATGCTAACTGAGCCTAAAGAATCACCATCTGCCAACTTAGTTTTTTCCTCTTTCTTCCTGGGCCATTGCAGGAACGACTTGAGGCGCCTTGCTGCAGTATTTACAGAAGCTGACTTTTTAGAAGTCGCAGAGGCTGTGTTTTTTTGAGAGTTAGCTGTGTTGAATTCACTCACTTCACTCAAGCACGTACTGTAATCTACACTTGTACCCTCACAACTGTCATCGGATGCATTTTCGATACCAGTATACAAGAATATCTCAGCATCAGGAATCCTGAAAGAAGTGCCAGGGCTCATTCCAATACCTTGCCTGCTTAAATGGTAAGCAATAGCACTTCTAGCTGCATTGTCCTGACAATTAGAAATCCCTCCAGCTGAAATCAACTGCTTGATTAAAATTTCAGAAGATGCTGTTCTTGGCCTTTGCTTAAGGAGATCTAATGGGGTCATGCCATCAATATCACAAATATTTAGATCGATATATGGCACAGTCATGAGAAGTTCCACCAGATTAGATTGAATATTCTCAATAACTGCCATGTGAAGGACTGTTCTTCCATCATTGTTCCTTACGTTGATTATATCTTGGATGTTTACAATCTTTCCACTCACTAACTGCTTCATAAGCTCAATCTGCCTATCCACTCTTCGGAAACCAGGGGTTCGAAAACCGGATACGGCCATGTGGAGAAATGTATCCCCATAGTTGTTTGCTATGGAGCTCAATGAAGGAGATGCATTTATTAGCATTTCGGCCACAGATAAGTAACCCCTGTAAGTAGCTACATGTAATGCTGTGTTTCCTTGGTAGTCCATGGAGGTTATGAGATCAAAGGATGCTAGTAGAGACTTCACTACCTGCACGGGTAAGATGATCAACTTACTGTAATGTGTTATTTTCCAAAAGGCCATATGCAGGAAAAATGGAGGCCATTATCTCCCCATAGGAACAAAGTAAACATGGATTGATATCACAAAAAATTTTCATGCCACGTGTAATCAAATACTCAAATTATGCAAAAGTTTCAATTCTTGACTAGACATAGTCCATACTTTTATTTGTGGGTCGAGCCTATAGTACACTACCATGAACAATGTTTTGTCTCAGTCTATGAATGAAAGCAAGCAGTGTTTAGGAAATAAAATTGCGCGATCTGTCTTCCAAAGAAACTGGCAAATTCTTAATTTGCGAAACTCTTGCCATCATAACCAATGCCTAGCCGAAACAAAGGCAAGATTGGATTATGACCTGAAGATCCTCCCTATTCACAAATGCCTTTCATCGAAGGTGTTTCTTATGTGATTAGCCTTCAGATTACAAGCAGTACATGGGACAACACAAGCTGCATATTCCAGGGATAGCAGGAGAAACATTTTTCAAATGTGGATGATGATGGCTGTCAATCTGAACTCAAGCATGTGAATAGCTTTGGTCAAATTTTAACAATTGAACATAGCAGCATCACATATTCTCATTTTTGCAAAAATATGATGCCATCAATCAGCAAAGCTTGCATATAAACTACTATTGGACTGTCTATACCACTCAGAGTTTCAGCATTCCAAGCCATACCGACCAAAATTTTTGAAAACTTCTCCTACTTTCAACCAGTTTTGGATTCTTTATCCCACATAAATACCTTCAATTCAAATTGATAAATAAATCTTGATGTCTGTCTATTCTTAGAATAGAAGTGGAGTGATTGGGCCAATATTAAGTAATAAAATGGGCATTGAAATATTAAAGGATTGAATTCAAATCTTGCAGAGCTGAAGGTAAGGAGTCTAGTAAAGGGGAGAGCTAACAAGAAAAGAACACCTAGAAATCTATAAATTATTACTGGTCCTAAATGCTTGTGCTTCAAGAAATTGGCCTCCATTTTACAACAAAAATCTTCTAAATTAATACAACTTTCAAGCAAGAAAATAGAAATGCCAATTATAAGCTAGCAAGCCCCAAATGAAAAATCTCCAGCTATGACAAGCTAGATTATAGGATTGAATAGCTAAATTAAGAATCTCATAAATATAAAAATGAATAGGCTATACCTCAACCTGCCCTCTTCCTGAGGCAGCATGCAAGAGAGTAGACCCTTGAGCATCTCTATAAGCAAACACATCAGAACAATTCCCAAGAAGCTTCTTCAAGATCTCCAAATTTCCACCTCTAGCAGCAGCATGAACAGCTCTATTCATCATCTCCTGCCTAAAATAAGAATAATTTTGCTTCTGCTTCTCCTCCATGATCTCTTCTCCACAGCTAGAAGTAGAGAAATCGAGCAGGAGTCTAAAAACATCACAATTCTTGCTCCTAGCAGCAGCATAAAGTATATCAGTGACACCATATTCTCCTTCACCAAAAACAAGAAGGGGATCTCTTTCCAACAATTCCTTGACAAAGTTCACATCACCAGCTGACGCTGCAGTATACAAGAGCCAACCACCATAACCAGCTCTAATGAGAGTGTTATGCCCTCTCTTTGTTTCACAAGCTAAAAGTAGCTTCTTGGCCACTGAAGCACGACATTTGGCAACATCATTGAACTGCTCCTCATCATCCCACACAGTTTCAAGACGGCGGATTCTGCGGAGGGAAGTGAGTTTGATGAGGAGATTGGTGTCTAAATGGAGAAGCTCTCGTACCAAGTCATAGTGACCATTAGCAGCTGCAAAATCAATTGGTGATGCATACCACCATTGGTCTCCTGTGCTTTCCCACCTGAGAGGAAAGTATGAAGGTGGCATTTTTAGCCTAAATTTAGCCCCAAATACGGATTTCAATGAAAACGCAATTCAAGTTTCCATCCGTAAAAGACATGGGATTCAATAATGCAAGAAGATTTTTTTTTTTTAAATTAGAGTAAGTAGGTAGTTAAAAGGCCATTATCTCGGTATCATGATATGCTCATTAGAGCTTTAAAGTGAAAGTTAAAGAGAAAAAGCCAAAAGATTGGAACTTTTATACATAGGAAAGTTCTGGGGAAGTTGCAAAAACAAGAATTTTGGAATTTAGAAACAAAAAATCACCAAACTAGATGGAAAGGTGAGACCTTTAGATGATGAAACGAGAGAACAGAGAAAACCCATTACTGTTTATCCAATGAAGAGATGATGGCAAACAAATGAGGCCAGAAAACAATAGTCTCAAAGGTGGAGATTGAGACTGGGATTGAGAAGGGGAATGGAAAAAGAAAAGACAATGAAGAAAATAACAAAAAGAGAAGGACCACTGGATAGTGGATTTCTGGTTAGGTTCATATGGTGGAGAAAAGGGAGAGGTAAAAGTAAGCATGAAATGATGAAAAAGCTCAAGATTCCGTAGCTCATGAAAGTTTGTAGAGAGAGAAAGTGGTGACCGAACATGAAAGGATTCTATTTATGTGCTTAATTTCATCACAGAAAAATCCGAAATTTAAGAACAGACCTGTGACAGTTTGTTGAGCTTTGGTCTTTGCTGAATGCTGATACAAAAACAAGAAAATTCCTTTAATATCAAATTATCAATTATAGCATACACAAGTATAGCAAATTCAAATTACATCAATTGTTGGCATAATTTTTTTAGTTCATTTTATTATGTTTAATTTTATGAAAATAAAAATTCTCTAAATCAATCTATTCAATTGTTGCTAATTTCAATTTTTTTAATCAATTAATTGCTTTTTTTTTTATTTTTAATCATTAAAAATAAGTCATCTTTACCAACTCGACTATTCTATTACCATTTATTATATTATGTCCGTCAAATTAACCTATTAAATTTATTAAAAATGTAAGCAATACTTTTATACTATTAAAAACTATATGAAATATCCTATAATCTTATTAGAAATATCAAACAAGTTTAAAAAAATAATTTGTCATTCAATTCATTAGAATGTGATAATTTAGAAAGAATATATATATATATATTCTTTTGCCAAATTATAAACAAATAAAAATTAGTTAGCAATATTATGATTTTCTTTTAAGAAATAGTAAGGCATCATCAAGACATTATTATGTCTCTTATTAAATCTGCCTTGGAAGCACGTTCAAGGTTGTTTGGCTGTCCTTTTTCTACCCGAACTGTTTTTTAACTATCAATTCAAATCACCTAAATAGAATTAAATTATTTTAAGGTTTACAGAAGAAAACAGGATTAAACTAGAGATTTTGAGTAATCTTTTTTATCTTGATATATGATTAAGTTATAAGTTATCATTCTTGATATGAGATTTCATGCAACTAATTAACAACTAATTAATGAAACTCAACTAACTAGCTACTTGACTTATATGTATATAGAGAGAGAATCTTTATTTAATAATTTATGCAATTGCTCCTCTTACTTTATAGCAATTGCAATATATTACTAACCGTTGTATATTGTGAATGCTGATCGAGCAATATGTAGTGCTTAGTGCATCTATGCATATATGTATATAGAGAGAGAATGAAATATAATAAATTGATGGCAATTTAAAAATAGCATACTTATTATCTTCAAAATAAATAAATTTGCAGTTGAAACTTTGAAGGAAGCAAGTGGGACACGGACGACTAAACTGTCTGGTAGGCTTAATTAATTAATGAGTAAACAAAATCCAAAATTCTTGTAATTATCTCCACCTGTTGTTATTTTCAACGAACGCCGGCAAATCAATCAATCAATCAATCTTGCTGATAAACCCAATGCCACAAAACATATCTTTATTTGATTGTCATATTACAATGAAACTAAGAGTAATTGTAAAATCATCAAGAAGGGAATCACGTGGCAGGCCATATGGACAAAAGTATAAAGGAACCTCCTCGTGCTTTGGTGTTGGATGTCTTATTTGTAAGTATTTGGCTATGATTTCACCCCTCGCCCCTTATCAAACACATTGGATCACGAGCTCAGTTCTCATGGCAATCAGATCACACAGACAACATCATGTGAAGATGCATCTCCAATATGCACCAAATAGTCAAAAGTCACTAAAAATACACATTCATAGAATAGCACAAAAGTTTTTAATTTACCAAATGATTCCAATTGAAACTATTAAATCCAACATAATTAGACAAACTCCTACTTCATCTTATATCCATCTTAACCTGCTCAGGACCCATCAGCCACAACCTAAGTTTAGCTTCGTTCGGTATAAATGATTCCGTTACTACATAAATCAGAGAAACGGTCTCAAACATGAACCGTTGAATGAAAAATATAAAAATATTATTTTTTGGATTTACCAGTCAATTATTTTTTACCGTTAAATGAAAAATATAAAAATATTGTTTTTGGATTTAGCGGTCCATTTTCACTAACTTATAGAACATTTGATATGACCAAATATATACTCATATAAATCATATGCAAAAAAGGGGGAAAAGAAAAAAGAAGTGAGTCAAGTCACATCCATATAAAGTATCATAATGCCAAAATGAAGAGTCCAGCAATATAAGCACAACAGCAGATCAAATCAGACTTTTTCTTTAATGATGAGAACTATTAAATTATAAGGAACCAAAATGTAATAAAATTTAGAGACCCTACTAGTTTAACTGATTCACATGGTGTCTGGCAAAGATAATAAATTGATACTAAGTTCTATCCTAAACATCCAAGGCAAATCTTGGCTATATCTTTCAATCTTGATCTACTTTTGACCGACAAGATCTAAATCAATCTCAAGATCACAAAATATAGCATAAAACAGGCTGTCCTCAGTATGCAGGACTAGTGGAAAGAATTGGAAGGTACCTTACATATTGGACTTGAGCCATGGCCAGTTGGCCACACCTGCTTTAGCTTTGAAGACCTTATTCAGTGTGGTCGTTAAGGCATTGATTTTAGGGCTTCTTGTTTTCACGTTCATCACTCACTCACTGTTCTTATCAATAGACACATCAACTACAGATTATGTATACATTATCTCCTTGTTGTGATGTAGTTGAATTCACAGATTGAATCAATAACCAACATAAGATAAAGTTCACACTAGTCAATGCATTCTCTTGAAGAAAATGGTGGAACCAAGACAATTCAAATAAAGGAGTCATATAATGTAAATTTTACCTAAAGGTATTACATTCAAATGCATCAAGAGGAGGAGAATTCTTCCTCAATAGAGTTTAGCAACATCAATCATTTGAATAACAGATAAATTGATTAAGTATATGTATCAAAATGAATGTTGAGGAGAGTAACTCTCACAATGATGTAGTAATCTTTCAGTCTCAAAGAGTTGTTCACAAGACAACTCGTGCATGTGCTTGACAATTTGCTCGCTGTTAATGAATATGTAGTTTGTTAACCAAGCATTTGCCATGACTGTTGTGAAGATTTGTTGTCTTCAAGGCATCAGTATCCCCTTTGATTCTTAAGACCTTGGCACAGCCTCATGTACTTTCAAATGTTTACATCTGGCTTCCAAGTTGCCTGATTGCTGATAATTTTAAGTTTATATGCAATGCAGGGTGCATGCATTATAAATTTGATATAATAGATGACATTAGAATTCTTCATTTCTAACCACCAAAATTTTAGAGTTCCAGCACTATAAGTAGGCCAATGATCCTACATTCTCCTATAAATTTGTTTTGATAATTTAAACGGCAATAAAAACTGAAGAATAAAGAACATATTAGAGGCATATCTTTAAAGTTATATATTTAAAAAAAAAAATTCCAATTCCCAGACACATATATGTTCAAAAAAGAAAAGCCATGACTTGGCCAGAAACAATGAAGATTTTGTTTAGTTTAAGGATGAAATGCCTGGAATCCTAGCCTTTCATGTTTATAATTTCTGCATCACACCTTCAATTTTCTTAGCAGCATCATACATATGAATTAGTTTGACTTCGTCTAAAAGCAAACGACAGGTCTGATACTTAGGTGTCATATCTTTACCAACCATTTCCTCAAAGAGGGAGTATGCCCACTCACATTTGTTTGCTCTACAGAGTCCGTGGATCAAAAGCGTGTAGGCTGAGATATCAAGACTGAGATGATGCTTTTTCACCATGTCATCCAACAGCTGCCTCAACAAACTATCAGTCTTTCCCGTTCTAAAGCATGATTTAAGCAACGGGTAGTAAGTCTGAACATCAGGCTTGCAGACCATTGAAGCTTCCATCTCCTTAAGAAGATTTAATGCCTTCAATTCTTGAGATTGGTAACATAACATAGCAATCATTGTATTGTAGGTGGATGTATTAGGAGGAATGCCAGCATTTGGCATCTCTATTTCGAAAACACGGACAGCTTCCTGTGTTCTGCCAGCTCTCCCTAGTGAATGGATCAAAGAATTGTAGAAAAGTGTATCAGGTTTACATCCGACTGCCTTCATCCTTTGGGCTATTTCCAAAGCTTCCTCATATTCCTTTGACTTTGCTAGTGCACTCATAATAGTAGTGTAAGTAACAACATTTGGTATAAAACCTTGAGCTTCCATTTCATCCAGGAGCTCATAAACCTTAGTAAAGTCACATTTACGGCAATAGAATTGAATTATAGTGGAATAGCTTATGACAGAAGGGGCACAACCATGTCCTTTCATTTCCTGGATGGTCCAGTAAGCTTCATCAACCCGGTTTGCTTTGCACCAGCCATGAACAAAAATGTTAAATGTGTTTGCATTCGGAGAAATATGGGGTTTAAGCACCAAGAAGATCTTGCGAGCCTGATCTACCTTGTGTTCTTTGCAAAGGGTGTCAAGAAGCAAGTTCATAGATTCCGTGTTCTTCTCTAACCCAAAAGTTTCTAACTCGTCGAATATCCTGACAGCATTTTCCCATTGTCCAGCTCCAGAAAATCTTCTCATAGCCTTACCTATTGTCTTAAGTGTAACAAGATGACCTTTCCCCATTTCCTCTAACAATGCCTCCATCTGATCCATTTGTTTCATTTTCCCCAATATATCCACCATCCAATCATAAGCTTCTGGTGTATGCTTATAGCCTGCCTCTGATTCTGCCCATCTAAATACACCCATCGCAGATTTCCAGTCATCCTTAAACCGGAACAACAATTTTTCAACAAGGTCATGAGAAAGCTGTATCACATTACAAGCTTTATCAGCCACAAGAGATGAGAAAATCTCATCAGGACTCTGCCCAACTCGAAATTTTCCTACGAGAATGTCTACTTCATATTGCCTCGCTAAGTCTAGACATTGTTCTTGATGATCAAATTCAGAATTCACAAAATGGGGAGCTTCTACTGTTTCTACCGAGGAAGAAAAAAAGAGGGAAAAAGCAGGAGAAAGATGATCAAAGGAAGCACAGTATAAGGCACAAGAAAATGATTTGTCAAGGACACGCCCAGTCCTAAGACAGTGACCAATTAGCGATAACATTAAGAACTGAAAATAAGCACCTGCATCCCAAGTGAATTAGAGCATGATTAGTGTTCAATTAGGTGATTTTGATCTGGATTAATCTAATTTCACTACCTTAAAGATGGTGGACGTTTATTATTTGAGTGTAAACAAACACGTAGCCACTGTTCTTCAAATTCCGCAGTAGCAAACAAAAGTTAACTAAAAACTCAAAACGAAGTAGTAAAACGAGGGAAAGGAGTAGAACAAAAAGGCATTTTGAAATCATACCTGATGAAATTGAGAGCGTAACGAAAGTGGGTTCGAAGAAAAATGGTTGCTTTTGTAGCTAAAACCTCTGTTTAAGGGTACAAGGAGCGAAGAAACCAGGAAGAAGAAACCTTTTACCCTCAGCAGGTCAACGATGTCGTTTTGAGAGTTTGAAAGAGAAATGAAACCTCAGGTCCCAGCCTTCATTATCTATCTAGCCCAATAGTAATTTGCAGGTTTTCTTCATTATCCATGCGGGAAGAGCATGTCCAACAGCCCATGTCCCGAAAAACTAAGTTGACTCTTTTGTCTGGAGAACCACCCTCTCGGCAACAGTATTTAGCCCAATGTTTTCAAAAGTGAATTGGATATCTGTCCGCTTGCCAACTAAATCATGAGTTAATTAATTGAACCGAATTAATTTAAAATTTTTATTTTTATAATATATATATATATATATTATTTATAAAAATATATTAATTTTTAAATATTAATTTTAGGTCTGACAAAGTTTTTAAATGTAAAAATTAAATAAATTATTCAAATATAAGTAGTAAATATCAAACATAAACTCAGCTCCAGCCAGTATATTTACCGAAAAATTAATAAATAATAGGAGTTAGTTGACTGTTATTATAAAAGTGATATCCAAAGTGCCATTACTGTAAAATAAGTAATCCTTCTATTTTTTTTATTTGTCACTTTTGAATAAAATTCAAATTATATTTATCTGTCACTTTTAAACTTTTAATTTAATTTAATTTATTTTTTTAATTTATTTTTTTTCCAATAAAATCAAAACCAATCAAATTAGATAATTTAATCTTAATCACGTAATTTAATATTAAATTTAAATATATTTATTATTTCTTAATCCTAGTAAAAAAAATAAAAGTGACTGATAAAAAAAAACGGAGTGAGTATAATTTAAGTCTTCCACAAACATTAATTACATTAATCCAATTTCCAGTATAACTTGCACGACTCAATCCTTTATATTTGTTTATATTAAGTATTACATTTCCATCTAATTAACCTTTCTTTTTTAGAATTATTACATATCATTAATTTCTATTGCAAGTTCACCATCAAATGTGCATTGAAATTTGACAAGAAAGAAAATATCTTTTTTGTTACAAAAATAAATTTCATGTCAATCTCACAAGTAATTCATCTGAAAAAAATAATACAAAATGATAATAGACAATTAGAATTTCTTTTAGTAATTTTACACAATGTCTAAAAATATAAGCAGCACTGATTTTCAGTAATACATTATTAATACCACAAGTCAATATAATTACAAAATTTGATTGAAGTAAATAAATTTGCAAAAAGGGAAATTGAAGTTATCTACTACCAAGTTCAGGGTTAATTACATATGTGGTTATCGAATTTTGCGACTTATAAATAAATAGTCACAATAAAATAATTTTTAACACAAAAATCATCAAAATTTTATTTTATTTTAATTAAAATAAAAATTATTTGAAAATTAATTTTTATATCACCAAAATAACAATGAAGTAGACCACATATGATTGCCATATCCTTTTAATACTAATTAACTCTACAAAAAATTTATAATTAGTTACTTGAATTTTTATATTATTTTTTATATACGTTATTTTTTCATACTTACGTGATGGCTTGAAATTTTTTTCATCTAACAGTTCAACTTATAAAAATCTTTTATCCAAAAATGATATAGTAATCATACGTAATGTATTTAACTATCGCTACGATTATATAAAAAATTTTCAGGTTATTTTAACTTCGATTAAAATAAAATAAAATTTTAATAATTTTTATTTTATAAATTATTTTATTATAATTATTTAATTATAAATAAAAAAATTCAATAATTACGGACTTAATTAACCCACCAAGCTCATTACCAAGCAAGGTTAGAAAAAGCCAAATCCAATTTATCATTGAATTCATGATAATGCTATAAGTGGGCTTGGCCTATTATATGAAGCAAGAAACCAACGGAACGAAGGAAGTAGTTGTTCTCTCTCAAATCCCGTTTCATTTAACTCCTAAACATAATAAAAGAAAACAGAACAAGAATTGCAAGAACTTGGGGAATACAGGAAATGGAATGTACTGTAAAAACCATCTGACTGATAGTTGTTGTATTGAACCAAATGGGTTTCATCTCCAGTACAGTGAAATATTGTTGCCAAAAAGGCTCACAACCTGACAACCAAAATTCAAAAACCAAAAACAAGATCTGGACCCAAATATTTTTTTTTATTGAAACTCAAGACAGCCAGCATCTTGAACATTGGACTCAACAAACAATTCCAAACGCATCAATTTGCTTAATGTAGGGTGGAGGCAATGTGAGCGATCAAGTCGAGCACACGAGAACTGTATCCCCATTCATTGTCATACCAAGAGACAAGCTTCACAAAGTTCTCATTCAAAGCAATTCCAGCCTTGGCGTCAAAGATGGATGATCTGCACAGCATTTAATCATGTATTAATTTATTTAGATGCAACAGCACAATCATAATGACACAATAACCATAAATAGCTAGCTCTGCTTTACCTGCTATCACCAATGAAGTCTGTGGACACAACATCTTCCTCGGTGTAACCCAAAATTCCCTTGAGCTTGCCCTCAGACTCCTCCCTGCATACCGCCAGAATAAACAGACAAATTAGCATGCTTTTGATTAATTTGAAGATTGAAATTCATCAATCCGAAGTGATTGAATTCATACTTGATGGCAGCTTTGATGTCCGCATAGGTTGCCTTCTTTTCAAGCCTGACTGTGAGGTCAACAACAGAAACATCCACAGTAGGAACACGGAATGCCATACCGGTCAATTTGCCGTTCAGAGCTGGCAAAACCTTGCCAACAGCCTGTGCAATGTTAAAGCAGAGAACACAAATTAGCAATACAGACAAATCCAAAAGCTAATTCAGGAATTTTCATATGCATCATCAGTTCAGTGAGAAAAAACAAACCTTGGCAGCTCCAGTGCTGCTAGGAATGATGTTAAAGGATGCGGCTCTTCCACCTCTCCAGTCCTTCATTGAAGGACCATCAACAGTCTTCTGAGTAGCTGAACTCATGGAAATATGCAAAAGTTGTATTAATTGCAAAAATCACAAAGATCACACAAAGGATAATGATGAACCAAAAGGCCAAAAAACTTACCGGTGATGGAGTGGACAGTGGTCATGAGACCCTCAACAATTCCAAACCTATCATGGATTACCTGTAAAAGGTAAAGAAATATAATTAGACAACCAGAAGCAAATCACATTCAATTAAGTCATACATAAAACAGAAGGAAGCGAGATTACCTTGGCCAAGGGGGCAAGGCAGTTGGTTGTGCAGCTAGCATTGGAAACAATGTCAAGTTCTGGTTTGTATTCTTTCTCGTTGACTCCTACAACAAACATAGGTGCATCTTTGCTTGGGGCAGAGATAACAACCTTCTTAGCACCACCCTGAAATAAAAAAATAAATTCAAGATCAAATCTTTACTCGCATAGATTCAGATCCAAAGATGCCCCATTTCTACTAACCTAATATCTCACATGCCAAAGGAAATTCAAAGAGAAAAACGAAAACAAAAGTCATCTGATAATTTGGAAAACAAGGATATTACCTAGTGTTAGTTGAAATCGATAGGGACTATAAATTCCCATGACTCTTTAACAAATCTATACTTAAACAGATAAACTAACAAAGAAAGGAATAGATCAAGATACAGACCTTCAAGTGAGCAGCTGCCTTTTCCTTGTCAGTGAAAACACCAGTAGACTCTACAACAAATTCAGCGCCAGTCTGACCCCATGGAATTTCCTCCGGGTTCCTACAGTCACAAAACAAAATACAAAAGAACCTCAATCCCAACTTCCAATCCAAATAAAACCCCAAAATCAATAAACCTTAAGGTGGTTAACGAGTTATTTACCTAACTCCAAAGACAGCGACGGCCTTCTCACCAAAGAGAAGAGTCTTCTCGTCCTTGACCTTCACATCAGTGTGCTTCCAGTGACCATGAACTGTATCATACTTAAACATATAGGTCTGCATTTCCATGTAACAGCACACCTATTAGCAATAAATCGAGAAACAGTGAAAAAGGAAGTGAGATTTAGCCTGGAAATTACCATGTAATCAGTAGAAATGAATGGATCGTTAACAGCGACGAGTTCAATGTCATTCCTTTGAAGTGCGACTCTAGCAACCAAACGACCAATCCTTCCAAACCCTAAAAAGTTCAAAAACACAGTTCATCATTCAAATCAAACAGCTTTTAACCAACCCAATAGCTAAAATTGCTCTCAGATCAGAAAATTACCATTGATACCGATCTTAATCTTCTTGTCGCAAGCTATAGAGAGCAACAAATCAAAACCAAATTAGCAAAGTCTAAACCCAAATCAAAACAGTAAAGAAAATGACGAGTGGAGTAAATCACATTACCCATTTGAAATCGAAACTGAGATTTAGATTTTAGAGTTGAACGAGGGACAAAAGAGAGATTTTTACCGTGAGGAAAACAAAATGCTGAAGGAGATGTATATAAAGGAAGAGAGTAGAAACCAGTGGTTGGGTTGGTCACGTGAGAGAGTGTTTATTTATTTTGAATTTTCTTGGGGAAAAGGAAAAGTAGCTATGAACTGCTGATTAAGGTTGGAACCTTGTATCTGCCGCTGATTTTTTCACCGCTGGGTTTGTGAAAAGTGTCACTTCACGCGCTCTCTTGCCATCTATGTTTATTTTCCAAAAAATAAGATTTTCTTAACTAATTAGGATTTGCAAAAATATTATTCTTTTTGTGCAAATTTAAAAAGGTAATTTTTTAATTTTTACAAAAATTAAAAAAATTATTAAAATACTTTAATTTTATAAAAAAATATAAAATTATTTTTTTATATTTTTAAAAAATTTATTTAATTTTAATTAAAAGTAAAGAGTGATTAAAAAATATTTAATAAAATATATAATAAATAGAAGTGTGTATATATATATATATTTATTTATTTTTTAAATTTAAAAAAATATTTAAAGTGTAATAAAATAAAATAGTAAAAATAATTTTTTTAAATGAATGAGAGAGAGTAATTAATAATATTATTCTTATAATTTAATGTAATTCTTTAATTTGCTTTTAAATGAAATATAAATTAGATAATAATGACCTTTTAATATATAAAGAAATAAATATTTAATTTTTTTATCTATCACTTTTGAGTGAAATTCAAATTTTATTTATCTATCGCTTTTACATTTTCAATATAATTTAATTTATTTTTTCAATTTATTTTTTTTAATAAAATTAAAATCAATTAAATTTAATAATTTTATTTTAATTATATAATTTAATATTAAATTTAAAGTTTTTTATTATTTTTTAATTTTAATTAGAATAATAAAAATAATCAATAAAAAATTACGGAAAGAAGTATTTATATTTGTAAATTTATGATTAATATGTAATTTATTATACGGTCGCCTTCATGAGGGTAGGGATGGATATGTTCTGGAAGAGGAATATTCGGAGTGCGTGGAGTGATGATCCGGGGGGCTGGAGGTTCGGTGGGCCACAGTGGAAGAGTCAGGGCGTGGGGTAAAACTTTGAATTTACCGTGACGAGAACGGGGCTTACAGTTTCTGGATTGTTCTATGCATTCCAACCAAAAGTCAAAACAGAACCGATGTAATTTTCTAAAATTTCGTATAAAATGCAAAATTTTTCGTTAGCGATTAGTTGAATTCGTGTTGAGAGAACAAAAGTAAAAGTTCTATACACCGCAAAATCGATTCAATATCGACTCAATTTTTCATTAATTAATTTGTTTAATTTATTAATAAATTCAATATTAATATTAATTTATTAGTTAACAAAATAATTAATAAACTGATTAATTAGTAAATAATTCAAAATCTAGCAGCAATTAATACGTTAAATTAAATCTTATTAATTTTAAGTGGGCTCCTTATAATAACTATGTCATAATCCTGGGATTATCATAATGAGTGAGCCACGTATGAACCGATCGGATCAAGAATAATTTGAGACCTACAAAAAGATTAATTTGGTTGGACTGGTCATAAATATTCCGAATCTTAAATTAATAAGATTTAAAAAATTAAGTCAGACAAAGAAAATTTCGAGATTTCAATACCTGAGGCTTTTAGAGATTTGAAAGTTTATAAGAAATGAGATGCAAAAAAAATAAATTATTTCAATTTTTTTAACATTTTTCAAGCATTTGTTAAAAGAATATATCACATAAAAATTTTAACTATTTATATTTTAAAAAATCAATATATGTATATGCATTCGTATATTTTGTCTGATAATAAATAGCTAAAAAATTAAAATACATATATTTTTAATTTATTTCAAAAATTTTTACAAATAATTAAAAATAAAATTTGAAATACTTTTTAATATTATATTGATTTTTTATATTTTAATTCAAAAAATATAATAATTTTATTTTAAAATTTTTTATCTAAATTTATTTAATAAATACTATTTAAAGATACATTTTTATATTTTTGTTTGAGATAATTAATCATGTTGCTTTATTAATTAGTTTAAAATAATCATGTTCTTTTTCTTTTTTTTTTTTTAAAAGAACATATCATGTTACACGTGTCCCCTTGATTAAATCAGCATCGTGCATGCTTGTGACTTTTTTTTTTCTTTATTTTATTTTTTTCCTGAGCGTGAAGCTTGACGTCACCCATGCCGTCTGATCATTGGCTTTAATTCAGATTTGACCATGCCACCGACTAGTCCTTCACTCAAAAGTCAAAATTATAAAACCAGCTGCCAATTTTATTTTTCTTTTTCATTTCTATGGCCAAATTGTTTTTTTTTTATATAGATATATTTCGAGATCGCAATTTTAAAATTTAAATTCTAATCAAATGGAAAAATAATTAAATTTTAAATAATTTAAATTAAAAATAAATTTTAAATTTAATTAATACAATATATTTTTTTAAACAACTATTTATCTGCAAGAGAAGATTATATATAAAAATTCACAAAATATTATGAAAAAAAACAAAAAAGAGATATTAATTTCATCTTAAGCTTTGAATTTCTTATAAATTATTATTAAAATTTATTGAAGAGTGGACTTTGATAAATAAAAAAGGATTGATTGAGAATCTATGATCTAATCTATAACTTCTATTATTTTAAAAATTGATTCTGTAATTTTAATTAATTAAAAAAAGAAAAAAGCATGAACACGAACAATCATCAAATAATATTCTAGTCACTTTGTTAAAAAAAAAAATCTTGTGACCAGTATTTTATAATGTTAAATCGTTAATTATTGAATTTGAAGTATATAATAGAGAAAAAAAAAAGAAAAATATATTGGCGTCGCCCGGACTCGAACCGGAGACCTTCAGTGTGTTAGACTGACGTGATAACCAACTACACCACGACACCCCGGTGGCATGGGAAACAAAATTATCTTGGAGAATTTATAATTTTTTTTAAAAGTGTTTATTTGCTATAATCACGTGCACTTTTGTCATCTTTAAATCTATGGATTTTTCCTTCTCCATGAGCAAATTCATGCAGAAATCCACCGATTATGAAAATTTATTTTGTCATTATATATATAAACCTATTTTAAATAAGTATTTTATTCAAACGGGATTTGTAAAAAGTTAGAATACTGTCAATAATATTTGACTTTAAATTAACCGATTTCATAAATTTAAAAAATCTAACAGAATCGAATGTCATAAAAAAATTTTAAGTATTCTATTCCACGTACGTATTTTATGTGGTTACCTGTTGGAATTACTGTTTTTAATTAATATATGATATTTTTAAATTTTAAATTAGCCGGATTTATGAAATCAAACAAATCTAACCAAATAGATGGGATAGACAAAAAAAATTGAGAATTCTAGAAAAAAAATAATTATTTTATGATTAAGATACAAAATTGCAAATAGATTTTGCATGGCATGAGATAAAAACTTCTTTTGCTTTAATTTGATATATTTAATATAAAAAAGAAAGATGTTATAATTCTTATACAATTCAAAGCATGCGATGCAACTTCTCTAAAATCACATGCTGCCCTTTAGCAAAATCTGATAAAATATTAAACAAATCAATTCAGATACGAAAACTACCTTTCAAAGTTTTCTTTTTTTCTTTTAATATTCAAACCATTGATTAGAAAATTATAAACTTTCTATATTTTCACAATAAAAAAAAATAAAGAATTTCTTTAATTTTAGGAGTTTGTATTGAAATCAAATCTCTCAATATTAGCCCTTTATCGCTCGTTCTCTTTGGTCTTTTCTTTGCACTACCTTGCTCTGTGTTACCATGGCTGCTTCAAGATGGATCAAGCCTGAGGTATGTCTTTAACAAGAAAAGGAAAGATTTTTACTGCATCAATCCATTGTTCTTTAGCTAATCCTTAATGGGTTTTATTCCTTTTTGTTGTTCCATTATGTTTCTATTGATTTTCTTATTAGGAGGAGGAAAAGCTCTAATTTTTATAGTCATGCACTCTCTACAAGATGTAGTCCATAGTCAATTGATGCTAAATAATATTATGATATAATTCCAAATCATAATATTCGCAAGATTTCTTCTCTTTTTTTCGGTGAACTTGATAAACTTCCCAACTATAGGGGGACTGAATATGGATATGAGACCAAGTTTTATTGAAAAGGTGACCTTTTTATTGCTAACCATTATTGTTACGGTATAGGTGTTTCCTCTCTTTGGAGCTGTTGGTGTAGCAGTTGGTATTTGTTTTTTTGCAGCTTGTTAGAAACATCAGCACCAATCCTGAAGTCAGGTATTCTGTCCTTCTTTCCCTTTTTTCGGTTTAAAGGATATGGTGTCTTTCATGAATCGAACTCGACGACTTCTGATTCAGTATTAGTGTCAATTCTGTTTGAAAACTCCAATTTCAGCTTAACTTGTTGTCACAAAGGGGAAGACTAAGAATTTTATATATTGAAACCACTGTGTCAGGGTCAACAAAGAGAATAGAGCAGCAGGAGTGCTTGAGAATTTTGCAGAGGGTGAGAAGTATGCAGAACATGGATTAAGGAAATTCGTGCGTAAAAGGCCTCCTCAGATCATGCCTTCCGTCAATGGCTTCTTCTCCAAACCTGATCTTCCTAGTTCTAACTAGAAATTCAATTTACTTATTGATTACCGAGTAAATAGGATAGGCATTGTTTGTTTTTCCATTTCAAGATCATGAGGATATTGCACATTGCAATCAGTTTCAGAGTTTTCTCAGACATTGTCGAACAGATTTAATAATAAAATTCACCTTCTCCAGTTCTTGATGTGTTTCTTTACACTTTATTTTATTCTCACCTTTAAGCTTTTTAAATCGATGAAAAATCACCGAAGAGCAACCAGAAATGCTCAAAGCCTATGAAATCTTTGAATTATCATCCTATCAAACAACACTGTAATGAAAATATGTATCAAAATAAACTGTACCAGATTCCATTTGCCCACCAAGGGTTATGTATATACACATACAGTAGATAATTTCTGCTCGAGCTTCTTCATGTTCTATTTGCACTACAACCCAATAAAGATCGAAAATTTGAGTGCAACACTATAACAGAACAAAATGATGTCAGGGCAAGGAATTGAACCATGAGTTATGTACATAAAACATATGGTTGAAAATGAGCTCTAGACTGATTTCTCATGAAATGAAAATGTATATTCATCAAGTGTAACTGGCAATTGATCTACAATTTTTTCATTTTATTATAAATTCACTAACTGAAATGAACTTTCTTGGAGTTTTATCAATCTATGTTTTCTCTCGCTACTGCAAAAGGTAAGACTCAGTTAGAAGCTAATTTAATCTATGTTTTCTCTCTACCTAGTCTTACTGTACATGGTGTATGTATGTATGTTCAAACTTCTGCCGATTAGTTTTGCCTTCTGCCTTGATGCCACTTCAATTTCAACCGAACAGCACTTCAGTTAACTGTATTATGAACTGCTTTCCACTAGGATGAAAGACCAAAGCTGGCAATCAATTTCTGCCACTTTCAAAGAAAATCTCTTTGACGATTTCTCTTTGATGTTCTCCTCAAGAATTCTGCTACCAGTTTTGAAAATGCAGAAGAATTATCTTTGAGCAACTGCGAAGGCGAGTCAAACTCTACCACTTTACCTGCACAAATAGAAAGATTGCAGCAATGAGCAATCAATATTAAATTTCTGAAAATGATAGATTACACTCTAAGCCTGAGAAGCGAACTTGTGGTAAATTATTTCAGCTTACCTTCATCAAGAACCAAAACTAAGTCATTGTCAATGACAGTGGGTATTCGATGTGCAACAGTGATGACAGTGCATCCATTTGTTTCTTTTCTAATTGTTGCCTGAATTATATTATCTGTTGCTGAATCAATGGAAGCTGTGGCCTCATCTAAAACCAAAATTCTTCTCTTCTTTAGAAGAACTCTAGCCAGACAAACAAGTTGCCGCTGACCAACACTCAAGTTTTCTCCATCTTCAGCAACTGTATCATCCCGAAGAATTTAACATTTACTATCAAGTGATAAAATATATATATATATATATATATATATATATATATATATATATATATATGAAACTTTTTAAGACAGAAAAGAACTGTCTCCAAAATTATTAAGTAATAGAAAGGTACCTGGTGCTTCAAGAAGCCTTTGGTCCTGCCTTACCATATCAGCAAGGCTGCACTTTTTCAAGACCTGCGAAAACATTTGGATCCTTTAAATACAATTTCACATCCTGTTTAAGAAAAGTAGAGCTTTGACTATTACCGCCCATATTTCTTGATCTGAATGCTGTTGCAAAGGGTCCAGATTAGTTCTCACAGTTCCTTGAAACAATGTGGGGTCTTGAGGAATTATACTGAGCCTGGATCTCAAATCATGCAAACCTATCTTAGAAATATCTAGTCCATCAATACGAATCTGTCCACCTGAAGGCTCAACCACCCTAAAAAGAGCTTGGATCAAAGTAGACTTTCCACTTCCTGTTCTGCCCACAACACCAATTTTCTTTCCTCCTGGGAAACTGCAAGTTATTGACTTGAGAATCATTGGGAGAGTAGGACTATACTGGACATAAAGATTTACTAGCTCAATTCTTCCATCCACAGGCCATTCAGGATTTGGCCTGGAATTTTCTATCACTAAGGGAGCTTCACTAGGTATTTTGGTAAATTGAATAATTCTTTCAACTGAGATCATTTTGTTCTCGACATTGCATAGGTTCCATATAACCCAAGCCTGAAGGACATTTAGATTCAGACCATAGGTGGCTGCCAGCCCTGCCAAGCCTGTCATCCGATTTAGCAGTCGTTATTTTAACATAAAAATTTGATGGGGTGTAAATGGAAACAGCTTCCAGCGAATATTACTTGCGGGGATCTATGAGATTGTGAGTTTAATGAAACTTACTGGGATCAATAGCTGACGGAGGCAGGCTAACCAAGATTATCAGAACCAGAAAGAAAACGAGGTTGAAAAGAAAGTTGATTCGGAGACACAACCATTCCATTGTGCCTGTGTTGTGGAAGACAATGCGAGAATAATCATCAATCAAACTCAAATTTCTCATCAAGAAGCGATCTTCCTGATTGAAACAATGAATAGTTGCTGCCCCTGCAATTGATTCAGAAAAGTGATGCAAGATGGGAGCCTTTCTTATCCCAACCATCCTGGCTAATTCTCTAGCCGTGGTAATGTAATAGGACTGCAGAAATTTTTTAGTAAGAACTAGCCTTCTTGAACCAAAACTGAAAGGAATGGTAAAAAAGATACAAACTTTAGCAATAAATTTTTTTCTTACCTGATACCGCATAGAAATTCCAAGGATGATGAGGAAGAGAGGGAAGACTTGCCAAGCAACCTGAGACATTAGAATGATTATGCTTAGCAGCTGAATTAGTGCAAAAGCCAATCCAGCTAATCTGTAGGGAATGTCTGTGTCTACTGTGCTTTGGTCTGTAGATGACTGCAAGGATAAATAAAAAGAACATTATTTCTTGGAGCAGATGCGTAAACAACAAAAAGAAAGAGAATAAATAGACACAAATTCTTACCCGATTGAGAATTCTACTCGAAGGCGTTGAATCAAAGAATGAAATAGGTGCTCGAAAAACTGAAGTGATCATTGCAAGGAAAAATCGCTGAGCAGTCTCAACAGCAATAGTTGCCATAAAAACTGTTCTTCCTAATATAAAGACAGAGCTTCCACCAGACAACAAAACAAAGATCCCAATCAACTGCTTTCTGGTGACCTTATGTCTGTCTTCTGATGCCCAAGCAATCCAATAATTGCTGCCCATTTGTAGTCCCTGAAAGAGGAGTTGGCAAAGAAGGACAACTGGAACAAATATTCCTTTGTAAGCTGCTTTAATAAAAGTGGAGTAAAAGCTCCATTTTACTCTCCCAGTTTCAGCTTCTTCTTCTTGAGTTGTAGCTGAAAATGTACTCTTACTAACGGGCTCTTTTTCTTCTTTATCTTCGGTTTCAATTGGCTGAGACGATACCCTGGTTAATGCCTTATCTTCTGGTGGTGGGTTCACTTGGTTTAGTGACTTTTTATGGGCAGCCATTTGTCTAACAAGGTCACCATTGGAATCTGCGATTAAATCATCAAACTTCCCTGACTGGACAATCATGCCGTCTTTCATCACCTGTTAGGATGCATTTGTTAGTGAAAGATGATGGACTCCATAGGACAATTTTCTCATAATATGCAAAGGCACGAAAAGAATTTCTAGTCACATACCAGAACAAGATCTGCAGCATCTAAAAATTCCAGTTGATGGGTAGCATATATGACAGTCTTTTGAGACAAGAGTTGCATGATGCATTTCTGAATGAAAAGATTCCATATTTTTTCAGGAAATTATAAGATATCAAAGAAAAGAAGAAATAGTATTTGTTTGGTATTACAAAGAAGTTATAATTCCAGTTTAAATTATAACAGGAAGTTGCTTACCTTGAAAAGATGTGTTCCAGTATGTGCATCAACCATGATTGCTGCTCCAGTAATTTTTGGTATCTCACCCAGTATACTGCAGAGTAGGCTTGATTTTCCAGACCCAACTGATCCGCAAACTGCAACTTTGTAACCCTTCATTATTTTAATTTCCTCTACAATTTTTATGGTAGGTTTCCTTAAGTTGGGATCACTTGTGTCCCAACCATATTCTCCTGTCTCAATGTCAATTGCAATGTCAGATCCTGATGAAATATGACAGGGTGTCTGCTTTCTTTGACCTTCTTCTCTTATAAAGTTCTGGATTCGATGAAGGGAGACCTTAGTTTGAGCAATCATGGAGATTAGCTCAGGCAAGTTGTAAATGGGTTCTTGCAGAATTCTAAAAGTTGCTAAAGCTGAGAGGACTGTGCCTGTTGTCAGTGGTGTTTTTAATATTATGCAGACCCCAAAGGTAATAACAGAAACAAGAGTTGGTGAAGCCCAAAAGAGAAAGGCTACGGCTGAGCTGGTATAAAGGTATCTTGTCAGCCAGTTTCTCTCAGTATCTCTAAGTCGAAGAAGCCTATTCAAAAATGTTGATTCCCATGAATACAGTTTCAAAGCTCTCATACTCTTAAGAGTTTCTGAAGTTGCTTTAATCCTTGAATCCTTAGCTTCCATGATCTTGGAGTGAAGCTTTTGTTGCTTATTGGCCAATGGGGTATTGCTCACCATAACGAAAATCGTGGAAGAAAGAGCAGCAAGTGACGGAGCAGCACCCAGATTTCTATACAAAATAACAAGGGCTAAAAAGACCTGAAGTGGCAGCAACCACACTCCATGAATGTTCCAGAAGAAATCTCCAATTCTCTCCACATCCACATTGATCATATTTATGATTGTACCATTGCTTGGACCCGCAAATTTCACCGACAGAGATTTCTTATAGATCATGACCGTAAGAGCTGCCCTTACTCGTATGCCAATGCGTTGAGCACCAAAATACCATTGTCTTTGAGTCAGTGATTCTATTGTCTTCGAGAGAAAGAAGATAGAAGCAAGAATCATCCCATAGAGGTAGCTTGGGTTGTCATGTTTCGTCGATAAGAAATTGACAAAGCTTGTGATCAGAAGAGGACCCATGTAGGAGGCAACGGTATTAAACCCTTCAAAAGATCAAACAAGTTGTCAAAAGAAAGGGTTAAAAAAGGGACTGCTAAATTGAACGCCAAAGTAATACAAGGACAAATAGTTACCTGCAAAAATCCCATTCATGGTCAGGGACTTCCAAACAGAATAAGCAATGGCCTTAGGCAAGTTTGTTTCAGTTTTCCTTTTCCCAAGTGATTCTTCAAGCAATGAAGAAGCACACTTTGCTGTTTCTGATTGAGGAACTGAAGGTATATGAGACAATTCTAATTTTTGTTCTCTTCCCCTCCTAAACATTGGATTCAGCCACTGGAATGTGATTTGGCTCCAAATTCCAGCATTATCAAAATAGTTCGAATCTTTTAACACATTTTTGTGATCATTTGGAAGCAAAGATTGTCCAAGATCACTTTGTATTTTATTACTACCGCGATATGTTAGAGCACAGAAACAAAGTATTATTGATAATGGGAAGGAAACAAAATCAACAATATTGGTTTCAGGCAATGGAATGGGAAACTCTATGGAGCTGAAACGAGTGATGAAGTAAATAGAGACAGAAAGTGAATAGAAAATGCAGGAAAGTACCCAACAAAGAATGAGGACTAAAGGCCACCTTTTGCCTTCTCTAAGGATTATTTGTTTAGCATATAAAGAAACAGCAGTAGCTAAAATCCATGTCAAAGATGAGAAGATGAATTTACAATCAACTAAACTGTGATCCCAAAACTTATAAATCCCAAAACCAAGGTTGACAATGGAAATCAAGAAATTACAGAGAACAGCAATGGTGATTCTGGCAAAATGGGTAGATTCTTCCCTTCCAGAATCATGACCAACTCTCCTCTTCTTCAAAATTTCCATCAAAAACCAACCCATGAACAGTATTATGAAAGCTACATTGGCTATATCTATGGATCTATCCATTGCAACTCCTAACAAAAAATCCCAGTTCATCTTATTACTCATCCAATTAAACATTGAATATACCACTAGAAATAGTCTCTGCAATGTGGAAAAACCTGCAAATAATTAAACCCAAAAATAATCAAAACCTATTATGAAAAATCATTAGAACATGAATTAAAAGAAAATGAAAACTCATTGCAATAAATCAGAAAACACTTCGTAGAGACAAGCAAACAAAAACCTGCTAATGCTTAAACCCATTGTGAAGAATGATTAGAACATGAATAAAAAGACAAACTTTCACTGAAAAAACCACGAAAAATCATATCAATGGGCCAGAAAATAGTCAATACAGAGACAAACAAGCTGTAACTTGAAGAAGGGTAACACGTGAAGAATTTTGAGGGTTGGTGAGTAACTTACAGAGGTGACGAGGATCAAAGGATTCGTATAAATAAATACCAAAACAATCGCCATCACTGTATTCTACAGAATCGGCGTTTTCTTTTATAAATCACAAAAATTCTTAATTTATAATAATTTATGTTGTGTCCCCTGTCCCGCTCAGAGAATTCGTATTTATGTGGATAAAAACATTCGTATTTATGCGGATAAAACAAAATCTTAAGGGACCAAAGCTGAAATTACAATAAAGATTCAGGCTTTACACCCTTAAAGAGCTTATGGCAGTCAAATTTAATGATATATACATATAAACATGCCCTGTTATGTCGTCAATTTTTGTTATATTATTAGTATATGTGTCGGAATTATTTTGTCACTTTTCTTACAAATGTTTGTTTCTTTTCTTTATCATAATTTTTCCACGTGGAATTCTGATTAAGGGAAAAATGTTCGGACTCTTAACCGTTTATTTAATTCGATATCGGCATTAAGATATTTTACTTATTAGCATGATTAAATTTATTTTTATTTTTAAAATTTCGATTGAAATAATAATTTTTAAATCGAAATTTTCTGTATTTTTAATTGAATAATAAATAGAAATTTGGGTACAAAATTAGAATCCTATGTTAGATTTTCTTTTTTCATAATTGCCTATCTAATATTAAAAGTTTTTCTTTCAATAAAATTTTTTATTTAATGATGGAAATTCAATTTCCAAGAATTTTCTATTTTTGTAAGGATCACACAATTATAAAAAGTACTCTCTCCTTACCTTGGTAAGAATCACTTTTGGAAAAAAAAATATTATTCTATTTAAATTGCCACCTTATAAAAATCAAAGAATAATTAATTAATTTTTTTCAATTTTATCCTTATAAATAATAAAGTAAAATAGTAGGAAACTATTTAAAATCAATCATGGCATTGAAAAGGAAAATATAAAATAGGATATTATCATATTTTTTTTTTATAAAATTAGAATAATACAATCATTGTTCTCAAATATGTAAAAGAGTCCAGAGCTAAAATTAAGTATTGTTAGTGAGTAGCAATAAGTTATAATCCAATTGTAGTTTTTTATTGATCAACTTTGAACCCATTAGAGAGAAAAGTACAAAACAAGATTATCTTTATGAATATTAACGTCTGCTATTCCTGGCTTCTTGTTTTGCCAAATGGAATCAATTAATTTAATAATCACAAATATCTAAATAGAACTAACAATTTAATTCAAATAATATATATATATATATATATATATATATATATATATATATATATTGCGAATTTGTAGGTGGTGTAAGTTCAAATCTCACCATCCACCATCAACTTCTATTTATTTATTTATTTTAGTAGATTTTAAATATTATTAAGTACTGAAAATAAACATCAAATTATGCATACTGTCTCAATGGCAAAAATGAATATAAAAATTAAGGAGCGCACATGTTTAAATCCTGCTACCTACCATTTTTTTCATTATTCTAGCAATTTCTTTTTTAATTTGTAGCTACTGTGTCTACCAACTTTTTTTTTTAAAGTTTATATTATTGTATTCTAGTAAATTTATTTTCATTAATTTATTGGTGGTGCTGATTCAAATCCTGCCACCTACTATTTTTTCATTTTTTAAAGCATATTTTTTATTATTTAATTAGAATATCTACTGTACCACTCGTAAATGCATATTAATCAATTTGTTGATTGCACGGGTTCAAATCCTACCGCTAACTTTTTTTTGAGTATATATTTTTATTATTTAATTAGAATTTGCTAATAACAATATTGTAAAAAATATGAAAATAGAAAAAGCAATTCTAATTAGAATAACTAATTATTTAATTAGAATATATATTATTCCAGTGGTAAAAGTGTATTTATCAATTTATTAGTAGCGCGATTACATTTTGTTAATTTATGGGCGGTGCAAGTTCAAATCCCACCTAACTCTTTTCCATTTTTTTAAAGTATTTTTTTATTATTTAATTAAAATATATATTGTTCCAGTGATAAAAGTATACTCATCGAGTTGTTGGTGGAGCGGGTTCAAATCCCACCACTAACTCTTTTTTTTTAAGTATATTTTGTTATTATTTAATAAAATTTATTTTTATTTTTAATTATTTAAGTAGAATTAGTTAATATCAATTTAAAAAAAAAATTATTACAATACAAAAAGTAATCATTACAGTCATATCATGTGTATTGGATAGGGGTGTGCATCGGTTGGATTCGGGTGAACCTGATCCAAACCTGAAACCCAAAATTCTTATATTTTTCTCATTCGATCTTACCCTATATAAATATCGAGTCCTTATCCTATTAACTCCTTTTTTTTGGTCCAACCCGAATAACCCGAATTTTATTTTTTTAAAATTTAAATATTTAAATTAAAATCCTAAATTAATACAAATAAGTAATATTAAATGCCATAAAAATATTTTAAAAATATAACAAACAAATAATTTCAAAATTACATTAAATATATATCATATACTATTAAATATTGTAGAGAAATTAATTTTTTTATTTATATATTTAAAAATTGGGTTGTTCGGTTGGGTTCAGGTTAGTCGGTTTCACCCGTTCCGACCCAAAATATATATAATATCAAAAATCAAACCGACTCTATTAACCCGATTAATTCCATCCAAATTGGTCGGTTCGGTTCAAGTTGGTTGGCTTGATCGGATCAGTTCGATTTTTGCACAACCCTAGTATTAGATTTACATATCCATGAAAATATCAATAGATTTAATTATCGCACATTATTTTTAATTTTAACTTTTTTTAAATTAATTATAAATTTTAACTACATGAAATATAAAAATAATAGGAAAACTTTAAAAAAAAAGATAAATTTATCAGAATAAAGAAAAGATAAGGTGGGTAACGAGATTTGAACATATACCATAACTTTTAAATGTACTTTTGTCATTGGTATAATATGTATAACTTCATATTTGTTTCCAATACTTAATAATACCTAAAATTTACTAATGATGTTTGTTCTCAATACTTAATAATATCTAAAATCTACTAAAATAAATAAATAAAGGTTGGAACTTTTAAATTTATTTTTGCCATTGGAACAATATATATAACTTGATTTTTGTTTTCAATACTTAGTAATATCTAAAATCTATTAAAATAAATAAATAAAAGTTTGTGGTGGAATTTAAACTTGCACCATCTGCAATTTTACAAAGGTATATATACCAATTGGACCATAAGTAACAACTAATATTTATTTTACATATTGTTTATTAATTTAATAATAAATGCTGATACAAACTAACATGTCCGAAACCGCTACAAACTACAACGGTTCAATATCTGAAATTGTTGCAATATATAGCTATTTCAAGAAAAAAATCAGAATTTTTTGATGGATTTCATGTTTGAATCCGTTACTTGACTCAACGAATTTATACTTTATTTCAGTTACATAAATATTTTCAGACAGATTTCAATTTTATAAATTTTTTTAAAAAATATTATTTAAAAAATTGCCCATTTTATCAGTGCATGCATACATTTCGAGATCTGTTCAGACGTTACCCAAACCTCTACCAACTATACTGTCACTTTGTGGACTAAGTAATTAATCTAACTTAGAACAATATTTCTAATGTGAATATGAATAATTCATTCTATATATTAATTATTAAACCTACAATTAAATATGAATAATTGAATTAAAAAAAATCATTCAATAGCTTTTTTGAAATAAAATATTTTACAATTCCTAGTCAATCAATTTGGACCGAATTATTTAGAAATATACTTTTTGTCCAATTCGATTTATCCTTTTAAAGGGTACTTTCAAATGTGAATCATTATTCAATAATTAATAATATTGTATAGTTTTGAATTTTATGTTTAAATTACATATTTATTTTTATTTATCTATATTAATATTGATTAGCTAACATTAGTCTAATTAAAAAAAAAGTTAATGTCTCTTTTAGATATTATTTTATATAAGTTCTTTTTATTAGGGGATAAGTTTTTAAATTTACAAAGTTGGGGTCTATCAAAAAATATTTACGGAATTAAAGTAAAATACAAAACTGTTGCGTCAGGTAACGATTTCAAATGTGAAAACCACAAAAAAATTCTGAATTTTTTTTTCTAAAACCATTACAATATGTAGCAATTTTAGATGCATTAGTTTATATCATAATTTATTATAAAATAAATAAATAATATGTAAAATTAATATCGGTTGTTACTTATAATCCAATTGATATATATATATATATATATATATAGTGAATTTGTAGGTGTTGTAAGTTCAATCTCACCTTCAACTTCTATTTATTTATTTTAGTAAATTTTAAATATTATTAAGTACCGAAAACAAACATCAAATTATACAAATTGTTTCAATGGCAAAAATGAATTCAAAAATTAAGGAGGGCACAGGATAAAATCCTGCTACCTACCATTTTTTTCATTATTCTAGCAAACTTTTTTTTAATTGTAGCTGTTGCGGATTCAAATTCCGCCACCAACTTTTTTTTTTCAAGTTTATATTATTTTATTCTAGTAAATTTATTTTTATTAATTTGCTGGTGGTGCGGATTCAAATTCTGCTACCTACTATTTTTCATTTTTTAAAGTATATTTTTAATTATTTAAGTAGAATATCTATTGTACCATGGGTAAAAGGGTATGAATCAATTTGTTGATAGCACGGGTTCAAATCCTGCCACTAACTATATTTTTAAGTATATTTTTTTATTATTTAATTATTTTTATTTTTATTTTTTCATTATTTAATTGGAATTAGTTAATAACAATTTTAAAAATATATGACAGTAGAAAAAGTAATTCTAATTAGAATATCTAATTATTTAATTAGATTATATATTATTTCGGTGATAAAAGTGTATGTATTCATGTGTATTGAATTTATGTATCGAGTCAAATATTGATAGATCTAATTATCTAGCATTATTTTTAATTATAACTTTTAAAAAAATTAATTATAAATTTTAACTAAATGAAATATAAAAATAATAGGAAAACTTAAAAAATAAAAGATAAATTTATTAGAATAAAGAAAATATAAGGTGGGTAAAGAGATTTGAACTTATACCTTCCTTAACTGTTAAATGTACTTTGGTCATTGGTATAACATTTATAACTTGATGTTTGTTTCCAATACTTAATAATATCTAAAATCTACTAATAATGTTTGTTCTCAATACTTAATAATATCTAAAATCTACTAAAATAAATAAATAAAGGTTGGAACTTTTAAATTTATTTTTGCCATTAGAACAATATGTATAACTCGATGTTTGTTTGCAATACTTAGTAACATCTAAAATCTACTAAAATAAATAAATAAAAATTGGTGGTGGAATTTGAACTTGCAACACTGCAAATTTACGAAGGTATATATACCAATTGGATTATAAGTAACAATTGATATTTGTTTTACATATTATTTACTAATTTAATAATAAATGTTGACACAAACCGACACGTCTGAAATATTATTAAATTTTCATTTTTATTTTGAAAAATCATATGGATTACTTAGTTATAAATTATCTTTCAAACTTGAATTATACCTATTTTATTTACCTTTATCTCGAGAAATGAGAAATGGTTTCATAATTACTAATTACTATTTTTGAAACTTTTTTTTTTTACTTATTATTTTTTGATAGAGTCTACTAATTATTTGAGGTTTAAGTTGAAAAGAAATATACTAAATAATATTGATTACATCAACCTATAATTGGGGCTCGCACTTTAAGTAGTCCTACGATCTTATGATATTTCATGATTGTGTTAAGAAAGCATAATTTTATTACATGATATAATATAATATAATATAAAATAAATAAATCAAACGAATAAATAAAAAAAATTATGAATTACCTGCAACTAGGGCTGCTGATATGTCTTCTCAATTCAGTTGCTCTCTCATATACATCTTGCATGAGAATAAGAAACGCACAGTATTTTAATTTATGAAGCTAAATTATTTATGCAGAGAGAGAGTAGGTCGAAGGAATCTATATAACTATATATAAATGTTTACATTTTTAGGTTGAGATATACACAAAGAAAAGCCTTCGGGTATATTATTTATAGTCTTTTTAAGTTGGCAAAAAGCATTCTGATAACTGAATTGGTAATTTTTTCTACTAAGTCCTTTGACTTTTATTCTGTTGCATTCGAGTTTCTAAAATTTTATTTCATTATACATTAGACTCAATTTTATCAAATTCAAATAAAATGATTTTATTACTTTAATATATGTTTTTAATTTTATTAAATTTTTAACGAATCCGACGTGTATTAAAACAAAAATTTTAAAATATAATGCAGCGTAATCATAATTTAAAAAATCAATAGTAAAAATGTATAAGGATCGGGATGCAATTTTCAGTATAAGTCTTCTCCTATAAATTAATAGAGGGATATTGATATTGATATTGATATTTGGACACCTCATGGGTTAAACCAAAAAAATAAAAAAATAGAGGGATATTGATATTTACGTCTCATGCATGCATATCCTATCCTCTCTTTTGGTCGACGTCAACTCTTTTATTTTCTTTGCAAATTGCATACTACCGAGAGATACGGCCAAATGCGTTCAATTACATTATTGTTAAACGGGTTGAATTTTATAACATTATTTTTATTATCTTTTAAAATACTTTTTAAAAATAAAAAAAAACTATATATATATATATATATATATATATATATATATATTTCCATAGTAAAAAAAATATTATACAATTACAAATAATATAAATAGGTCATGAACAAATCGTATTAAACCGACTAAATTAGATCAATTTACGAATTTCGGATTATAATTAAATCATGTTTTTATGCATCAATGGAATTGAATCTGCAAATCATATTAAAATTTTCTACCTTTAATGATAATTATATTATTATTAAATATTATAATAATACAAAACATTGTCTTGTTTAGAGATTTACGTATACTCTCCTTAAATAAAGTTTTGAATTTAAATCTTGCAACTTAAAAATGTTATAAATCTTGTACAAAGTAAGTCAGTCGGCCAAACTTGAATTAGTTAGGGCGTGAGAGTTTTTGGAAGTGGGTGGAGAATGACACGGTGGTGGGGGAGGTTGGTAGCAGGGTTCCCGGGGCCTGCCGCTGTGGTGGGGGAGGTTGGTAGCAGGGTTCCTGGGGTCTGCCGCTGTGGTCAAAGGCGGGCGGCCAAACATGAAATTGTCTTAATTAAATTAAGCCAACTAAGAGGGGAATGTGGGTGTACCCGATCGTAATCTTTTGAAGATATCACTAAGAAAGAATTGTCAAATTCAGAGTGATCTCAAAAGAGGAAGAAGACAAAAAGAAAAGTTTGATCTTTCTTGCTTGCTTCTCAATTCCCATGTTTTAAATCAAATATTTCATATTTTCGGAAACTATTTAATTTTTCATTCGGCGCCATAATAAGTTGTAAATTATGTTCAGAAATTGAGCACTCGCTCAGTTCGAATTTAAAATCAATTAAATTAATGTTTATAGTAAAAAAAAATCAAATAAGGCAAATATGAAAAAAATCGAACCAACCGAATAGTTATTTAGTTTAAATTTTTATATATAACTAATAATAGTTCGGTTTACCGGATTATTATCAGGGTTCGGCTTGAATGAAAACATTTTTCACAACTATTTAGATACCTGAAAACAAAAAAATTTCAGTGAAAGAAAGTTCCTACAGTTAAGTAAAATTAGTCAAGAGAGAAAATATCTGAAAATGTTTTTTTTTTCTTTTACTAGTGAGAAAATTTATTAATATCTTAAATTATATAAATACTGGATCCTTGATGATATTGATTTTAGATTTTCTAATAATTAGATGGATATAAATTTTAATATCACATACACTATTTTCTAAGGTTTGAAAATTCTGGAGGCTTTTGAAGTTTTGAAGTGTCAATGAAATGATGAAATTAATGAACACTGGATGACAACACCTTATAACGAGTGTGACGAGTGTGCGTGCGCGTGTGTGTATATATATATATTTTTTTCTAGGGGCCGCCACCATGTATTTAGCCAAAATTTCTCGAGGCTTTTGAAGTTGCGTGAGTGTCAATGAAATGGTGAAATTAATGAACATTGGATGACAACACCTTATGACGAGTGTGTGTGTGTATATATATATATATGCTTGAATGTTCCTAAATAAAAAGAGGGGACCGCCACCATGTATCTAGCCAAAATTTCTCAATTTCTTTACTACTTGTGTGAGTGTCAATGAAAAGGATGTAATTAATGAACATTGGATGACAACACCTTATGAGGAACGTGTGTGTATATATATATATATATTGCCATAATTTCTCAATTTCTTTACTTGTAATTTATTTCTCTCTTTTTCATGATTTGCATGTAATTTATAACCACAAAAACCAGATTTTTTCTATGTCTTCTAGAACTTTTTTTCTGCACCACCGATACAACTCATCATGTTTATCCTTTGCATGGCGATTGGAAAGTATTAGTGAGTGGAAAGTATTGGCACGTGGAAAATTCTTTACGTGGTGCTGCTTTGTTTCAAGTGTTTGAAAATAATTGGTTCAACCATCTAAGAAAAATTGTGAATTAATTTCGTAATAAGTTGTTGTGGATTTATTTATGCTCTTATTTTATCAACAAGTATTTCATAAATCCAATTTAAACTTATTAGTTCTAAATTATTAGAACTTATTATATGAGGAAAATGGATCGAAAAATGCCTGGGCTAATTTGCTAGGCATGGCAAGCCGATCTGCAAAACAGATAAAAACTAATTTCTGACATATAGGGGATTAGTACTTCAATATTTAAGTTAAAGAATTTAGAGAGAAAATATAGTGAGAGAATAGCAGTATATGCAATAACTTATTCCTGAAATCTCTGTCTATATATATAGTTTTTAGATGACTAAAATCTATAAGATTAAAATACTCAAGTATCAAATCTTCCGTATTTACAGTTGGTAGGTTTAGGCGTCTGATATGACAGCATACAAGATATGACTCAGGTGATGTGTTAGGCGGAATGATGCAGATAGGTCCGATCAAACCATCCTGATACATGTCAATGCAAATGACTGATGGATTTTTAATTGAATCTATGATTATTGGATTATTTCCAAGTATGACAAAATGAATATTACCGTAAACAAATAAATTATGCTTACCAAACCTAAATAAAGTGATATTATTTATTCACAATTGAAATAATTTTTGAAAAAGTATATTGATAGATTTAAAGCAGTAAGTTTTCAATAAACATAGTAAATAATGTTAAAAATATAATTATTATATAATAAGTTTTAATTAGCTGGGTGTATGCATGTAATTTTTAGCTCTCAATATTATATTATTTCCATGGCAAGTACCCATAAAAAAATCTAAAAATTGATTTGGAAGACAACGCGATGGTAAAAAAAAAAAAAGAAAGAAATAAATATGATTATTTATGAGTTGATAAAGTAAGCCAATTCGACGAGAAATGATGATGATAATAATAATAATTGTGGGACATATAACTCAAAATTATCTTGAGTTCCCAGCTATCAGGAACTGCCAAAAAATTGGCCTAAACGTCCTAGAATTGCCGGCTTGTCTATGTCAACGTGGTTAATAATTCATTATTTTTTTTTTGAAAAATTTACGCAAAATACTTATTTTTTAACCTCACACTTCCAAAAAGCATTCATCAATTTTACAAATACCCTTTTCTTTTTAAACCTTAACTCTTATCATTTTAAAATGTAAATCCCACTTCTTCTTTTCTTGGCCACCTCCCTCTCTTGCTGCACCTAAAGATAGCAGAGCGAGGAGATCACGGGACAAACCCTAATTAAATTTAACATGTCAAAATCGTCTTTGGATGTCATAAAAAAAAATTGAATTGGCGTTGACTGCAGTAAAAAAAAAAATGAGCATTGACCGGAGCTAAATAGCTTATTTGTGCATTCCCGAATATATCAATCCTTTTCATTTTTGCCCAGTACAATTTTTGTATTTTATATCTGTTATCTTACTTCGATTTCAAATTCCGATAGACAGCCAGGATAGATTTTGGCCTGCTGAGTATGATAACGGAGCAAAAAATTAGTAAAAATGAACTCGACGACATAATTTTCCACTTATGGCTGTCGCAGAGGCTCAAATTAAGATTCCCATCAACAGCTTGGATGATGAAATTGTTTGGTAGTTACTCCACTGTTCTATTCATAATATTAAATGCGAGAAGATAGACTTTTAAAAGCTAGCTATCATGGAGCATCCCAAATAAACAATTAAATTGTTTTCTAGTTATTATCATTTGGTGTTCCATTCAAAGAAATTCAACTTCATCACGCATCCATTGGAAAACCTAAATTGAAAAATGTTTACATGAGCTACAAAGAAAAAGTTATCGTAGACAACAATTAGATCGGATGGTATATCTGGATTAAAATTTATGATAAATAAATTAAAAAAAGAAAGACATTTTTATTTTTTATTTTTAGAATGAATGGAGTAATACATGATAATTGTGACCATTATTTTTGTAAAACAAAACTAGTAAATGAGCACGCTCAGATATTCGAGATGAGACAGTTTCATTAGGGTGAATAATTAAATTTGTACAAAATCAATACAAAATTACTAACATTTTGAATGTAGGTCAAGTTTCCGTAATTCATGTTATTTTTGTAATTCTTTCGTAACTTTTTATCATATATGTGATGATTTTCAAGGAATGTAATTTGATCCCAAATCATCCCTTAATTTTAAAAACTTTCAACTCTTCACTATAGCATGTTGATCTTGATCATGATCCACTGATACCGATCTGGCTGGAGAATTTTCTTAAATATTGATGAAAAACAAGAACTCTGCTTTTGTAATTCATAACATAAGGAAGATCATATTCGCAGAGCGCATAAAGACGGTTTCCAAAGAAAGCCAAGCTAGTATTTGCTGTGTCAAACCCATTGCCAAGATTGAACTGACCACAAATAATTGGTCCCTAATGATTTGATTAATTTGTCTAATTGAGGATTCAATATTTTTTAAACGATTTTAAAGTAATTTTAGATACCATATATGACCATGTTGCTAAATGCTACTAGCGATGAAATTTCTTTGACTATTATAAAATTATAGAGTGCAGATTAAGAGTTAATTACATTTGAGGTTATTAGATTTATGCCAATGACAAGAAATTAATTACATTTGAGGTTATTAGATTTATTTTGCTAATTAATTATCATTAATTATGATGGGATTGATGAGTGTTATATATATATATATGTATATATCGTGATTAACTATACGTTACACAATCTAAAGTAATATGGTATTATGTTCCAATCTCATATCGATTGGAGAAGAGAACGAAGTAGGCCTTATAAGGCTATAGATACCTCTCCCTTGTCGAGGCCTTTTGGGGACACCCAAAAATAAAATCGTGAGGGCTGAAGCCCAAAACAGATAATATCGACAAGCGGCCGATCCGGGAACGTTACAATTGGTATCAGAGCCGGTACTGGATCGATGTATCAGCGAGGACGCTGGGTCGGGTCCTAAGGGGGGTGGATTGTGTCCTAATCCCACATTGGTTCGAGAGGAGAACGAAGTAGGCCTTATAAGGCTATGGATATCTCTCCCTTGTCGATGTCTTTTGGGGACACCCAAAAACAAACCGTGAAGGTTGAGGCCCAAAGTGGACAATATCGATAAGTGGCTGATCCGAGGACGTTACAATTGGTATCAGAGCCGATGTCGGATCGATGTATTAGCGAGGACGCTAGGCCGGGCCCTAAGGGGGGTGGATTGTGTCCCAATCCCACATCGGTTGGAGAGGAGAACGAAATAGACCTTATAAGGTTATGGATATCTCTCCCTTGTCGATGCCTTTTGGGGACACCCAAAAACAAAATCGTGAGGGCTGAGGCTCAAAGCGGACAATATCGACAAACGACTGATCCAGGAACGTTACAATTGGTATCAGAGCCGATGTCGGACCGATGTATTAGCGAGGATGCTGGGCCGGACCCTAAGCAGGGTAGATTGTGTTCCAATCTCAAATTAGTTGGAGAGAAGAACGAAATAGGCCTCACAAGGCTATGAATACCTTTTCCTTGTCGATACCTTTTGGGGACATCAAAAAACAAAACCGTGAGAGCTGAGATCCAAAATGAATAATATCGACAAGCAGCCGATCCAGGGACGTTACAATAATACTATTAGTTATTTTTGCTACTCACAATACTCGAACTTGAAATTTCACTATTCACAATACTATTAGTTATAAAAATAATAGGATATTAGTTTATAGAAAACTTAATTGTATTTAATAGATGGGCATTAATATTTTGTGACATTTAAATTAAATGCCAATAATGGGCTATCATAATTATTTGTAACTTTTGTCGGTTATACTATTTTCACATGCCTATTTAGCTAGTTCGGCATAGGCTCGGGTTTAATTAGCAATGCTAACACAATCTAATCTCGGAAAAAAAAAGGGTATTCACAATTACGCAACTATTAAGCTATTTATGTTATTTTAAGTAATTTAATTTGATGTCAATTACTGTCTCCAAGTCTTTGCAATTATACAAGTTAAACATAGGTGCAGGAAATTATAATTCACCAAATTAATGGCATTTAATTGTTGATGTCCTTGTTGTAAACCCTTTTTTCATTTAGCCAAAAGCTTTTGTTAACAAAAGAAAAAATATATATTTTTTTATTTTGGCTTATTAATATATAAATTATACCCTGATCTTATAAAAAAATATAAAATTTATACTTAAACTTTAACAATATTTAATTCACCACTTACAATAATCCTTGTAAATAATCTATAACTAATTAAAATTGTTTCTATCATGACAATTCAAGCATTCTGTTTAAAAGTCTTGCGTATAAGCTGGGCAACAACTTAACTTCATAAGTTTCTTTTGCATGGAATTATAGACATCATTTGGCATTATCAGTCCCACCATCACTTTAATTTCTGTGGACAATATATATATATATATATATATATATATATATATATATATATATATATATATATATATATATATATATATTATCAATTCAAATCAATCAATTTATATCGTGAAGGTTGGAGTAGAAATATTTACTTTATAAATTACAAATTACTAACCGAATAATAAAAATTTTATTGAGGAAAAGATTTAAATTTTCTAATCTATAACTAATTAAAATTTATGGATAAATGTAGTTTTTTTTTTAATTTTTAGATTTTAAGAAAAATACTTGAAATACACGATATAAAACACAAAAGAGAAGCAAATGTGAAGAAAATGACTTTCATCAGCCACTTATTCATTTTTTTATAACCTTAGGAACAATTTTTCTTTGTTTTTTATTTTTCTTTTTGGAAATAGATTTCTAAATTAAGACCTTTATTTGCAAATGAAATACATTTCTTGATGGAAATAAATCTATGACTGATTGAATTGATTGAATTTTCAATTTATAATTGAACCAAAATAATTAAAATTGTTTCTGTCATAACAGTTCAAGCATTCAGTTTAAAAGTCTTGCGTGTAAACTGTGCACCTTTATAAGTTTCTTTTGCATGGAATTTCCCACATCATTTGGCATTATCGGTCCCACAATCACTTTAATTTGTGTGGACAATATATATATTTATTATCAATTCAAATCAATTAATTTATATCGTGAAGGTTGGCGTAGAAATATTTACTTTATAAATTACAAATTACTAACCAAATAATGGAAATTTTATTGAAAAAAAGATTTAAATTTTCTAATAACTAATTAAAATTTATGGATAAATAGACTTTTTTTTTTATTTTTAGATTTTAAGAAAAATACTTGAAATACACGTTATAAAACACAAAAGAGAAGCAAATGTGAAGAAAATGACTTTCATCAGCCACTTATTCATTTTTTTTTATAACCTTAGGAACAATTTTTCTTTGTTTTTTATTTTTCTTTTTGGAAATAGATTTCTAAATTAAGACCTTTATTTGCAAATGAAATACATTTCTTGATGGAAATAAATCTATGACTAATTGAATTGATTGAATTTTCAATTTATAATTGAACCAAAATAATTAAAATTGTTTCTGTCATAACAGTTCAAGCATTCAGTTTAAAAGTCTTGCGTATAAAATGTGTACCTTTATAAGATTCTTTTGCATGGAATTTCGCACATTATTTGGCATTATCGGTCCCACAATCACTTTAATTTGTGTGCACAATATATATATTTATTATCAATTCAAATCAATTAATTTATATCGTGAAGGTTGGCGTAGAAATATTTACTTTATAAATTACAAATTACTAACCAAATAATGGAAATTTTATTGAAAAAAAGATTTAAATTTTCTAATAACTAATTAAAATTTATGGATAAATAGAGTTTTTTTTATTTTTAGATTTTAAGAAAAATACTTGAAATACACGTTATAAAACACAAAAGAGAAAAGCAAATGTGAAGAAAATGACTTTCATCAGCCACTTATTCATTTTTTTTTATAACCTTAGGAACAATTTTTCTTTGTTTTTTATTTTTCTTTTTGGAAATAGATTTCTAAATTAAGACCTTTATTTGCAAATGAAATACATTTCTTGATGGAAATAAATCTATGACTAATTGAACTGATTGAATTTTCAATTTATAATTGAACCAAAATAATTAAAATTATTTCTGTCATAACAGTTCAAGCATTCAGTTTAAAAATCTTGCGTATAAACTGTGTACCTTTATAAGATTCTTGTATAAACTGTGTACCTTTATAAGATTCTTTTGCATGGAATTTCGCACATTATTTGGCATTATCGGTCCCACAATCACTTTAATTTGTGTGGACAATATATATATTTATTATCAATTCAAATCAATTAATTTATATCGTGAAGGTTGGCGTAGAAATATTTACTTTATAAATTACAAATTACTAACCAAATAATGGAAATTTATGGATAAATAGACTTTTTTTTTTATTTTTAGATTTTAAGAAAAATACTTGAAATACACGTTATAAAACACAAAAGAGAAAAGCAAATATGAAGACGGTATTTCCATCGGTTAATTTAACGACGGATCATAAAATGCTGTCGGTAAACATAGTAATTTACGATAATTTTTTGGTATAAATCTCTAAACGATTTTTTTTCCCGGTAAGATTACCTACGGAAATATATTCCGTTGGAAAAAAATCCCAACAATTTGTTTGCCTACGATTTTTTTTGTCGTAAAATTTCGTCGTTAATTGTGATTCGCTAAAAAAATCACTAAATTGCGTTGGAAATTCCGTTAGTATTTGAAATTTTTGCTGTAGCAAGAATGACATGGTGGTGGGGGAGGTTGTTAGCATTGTTCCTATGGTGTGCCACTGTGTCAAAAGCAGCGCGCATCCGTGGAGAGTTCTGCCACAAAGTCTCGTTGGCGGCCAAAAATGAAATTATCCCAATTAAATTAAGCCAACTTAGAGGGTTGTGGGTGTGGGAGGATCGTAATCTGTTGAAGATATCACTGTCAAAAGAGCAAAAAGACAAAAAGAAAAGTTTGATCTTTCTTGCTTGCTTTCCATGTTTTAAATCAAATATCTCATATTTTCGAGTCGTTAAAACCGTATTTAGAATTAAACATGCAAAATTAATAAAAAAAAAATTTGGTTACACAAAAATTATTGAACTTAACAATGTTATATATAAAAATAATAATGATCGTTTTTTTGGTAAATATCAATGTTAAAAAAATACAGATGACACGCGATATCAGCATGTTTTGCATACATGAAAATATTTTTTATGCTACGACATCAGATGATATATCAGTATTGTCGCGTATCAGTTTTTTGGAATGTTGTGCTACATGACACGATAAATTGACAATATATTTGATAACGTGACATAAACAATATTTTCACATGTGTTTATTGTGATGATATAGTGTGTCACCTGTACTTTCCGACTTTAATTTTCACCGAAAAACAACAATAATTATTTTTTTGTAAATTTTCTTAAAACGATATTAAAGTTGAATTTTCTATTAAGTGATTTTTTTACTAGTGAGAAAATTTATTAATATCTTCAATTATATAAATACTGGATCCTTGATGATATTGATTTTAAATTTTCTAATAATTAGATGGATATAAATTTTAATATTACATACATTATTTTCTAAGGTTGGAAAATTCCGGAGGCTTTTGAAGGTGTGCAAGTGCCAATGAAAGGATGAAATTAATGAACCTTGGATGACAACAACTTATGACGAGTGTGTGTGTATCTATTTATCCAAAATTTCACAATTTCTTTGTTTCTTATTTATTTCATGATTTGTATGCATAACTAGCCACAAAAACCATATTATTTTTCTGTCTTCTAGAACTTTTTTCTGCACCACCGATGCAACTCGCCATGTTTATCCTTTGCATGGTGAGTGGAAAGTATTAGTACGTGGATAGTGAGTGGAAACTATTGGCACGTGGAAAATTCTTTACGTGGTGCTGCTTTGTTTCAAGAGTTTGAAAATAACTGGTTTAATTTAGAAACCATCTAAGAAAAATTGTAAATTAATTTTGATAATAGGTTGTTATGAATTTATATATGCTCTTATTTTATCAACAAGTATTTTATAAATTCCTGACATACAAGGGATTAGTATTTTGATACTTAAATCAGAAGATTTAGGGATAAAAAATACAATAAAAAAATAATAATGTATGCAATATCTTATTCCTGAAATTTTTCTATATATACTATATAGTTGGCTAGAGCTTATAAAACTAAAATACTCAAGTATTAGATCTTCCATATTTGCCGTTTAGATATTTGATATGACAGTTTGCAAGATATGACTCATATAATATAACAGGCAGAGTGGCGCGGATGGATTAGACATCAGGTTCAATTAAACCGTTCTGACACATGTCAACGTAAATGGCTGATGAACTGATAGACAACAATTAGATCTGAACCTAATTGAGTTTGTGATCATTGGGGCCAATCCAAATATGATAAAATGGATATTATCATAAATAAAATAAATTATGCTCAAAGTGGTAGATTTAAATTAGTAAGTTTTCAATAAACATAGTAAGTAATGTGGAAAATATAATTATATAATAAGTTTTAATTCGCTGAGTGTATGCATGTAATTTTCATCTCTCAATATTATATTATTTCCACCAAAGTAAGTGCCCATCAAAAATCTAAAAATTGATTTAGAAGGCAACGCGATGATAAAAAATAATAATAATAATAAAAATAGAAATAAATATGAGTTGATAAAGTAAGCCAATTCGATGAAAAATGATGATGATAAGAATTGTGGGACACGTGTAAGAATGCAGCGAACTCTGAGTTCCCAACTATCAGGAATTGCCACAAAATTTGCCTAAGACGTCCTAGAATTGCTGGCTTGTCTATGTCAACGTTGGACTTCTGAATTATCAGATTTTGGATTCTTCAATTAAATTAAATAAAATAGGGAAAATAAATTATTAATTCATCATTTTATTTTTTTTACTTAAACATTGCCTATTCAAAAGAAAATAATGATGGGTCAATATGCCCAAATAGCATGCCTAGTTGTTGTAGATACATCATTGTCCAAAAGGCCCATTCACCTTTAAGTCTCTAATCTTTAAAATAAATGATTAAGGAATTCTTGTTTCAAGGAAATACTTCCTTCTTCCCCATTTTAAAAATTTATTTTTTTCATTTTATTTTATCTCACTTTAAAGATTATTTTTATAACTTAAGAAATTAATTTATATATATTTTTTATTTATTATACACTTTATTAAATAGTTATCTTTTTTATTACTTTTTACTTTTAACTAAAATTAAATAAAACTCTTAAAAGTATAAAAGAGTATTTTTATCAATATCTGTATCTTTTTATAAAATTTAGATATTTTAATTATTTTTTTAATTTTCATAAAAAATAAAAAAATATTTTTTTAAAATGAGAGGGAGTGAATAATTTTTAATCTATTTTTATAATTAAATTACTAATTATTTCAGTTTCTAATCATTAAAAAAATAAGTGCTAATTGAGTACTCTCTACGTGGGAAATATTTACTCAATCTATGAATTTAAAAATGTAATTCAAATCCGATATATGAATGATCACAATTTGTTTAATTTATAAAAAGATAAATTCAGTGATCATGAATATATTATATAGTTAATCTGTTAGGTTTGCGTAAACTTATTGATTTTTGACTAAGTTTTGACTAAATCGAGCCTATAAATAAGTTGATTAGCATTTGGATGCTGTAATAATTAGCTTCACATAGGTGATAGTTAATTACTATTGATTTAATTAATGAAAAATTTATGAACTGGTTATTTGCTCAATTTCAGAATTAGCGGCTAAACGACACGCCGTCTAAGCGCGCATTATTTGATTTCAAAAAGAGACCCACTCCAAATATTGTAACCGTTAAAGGCGCAATTTAAAATGTTACGGTTGGCCGAACCAAGCAACAAAACTAGCCGTTGCCTTCGTCTTCCCTGAATTCATTTTCTATCCTAAAAGTCTATTTCTTTCAAATTCAATCACATACCATTTTAATCCCACAAATCCCTAATTCAATCCAACCGAAAACACCAATAGTTGTTTCATTAAACCAGATTCATTTCATTTCTTGATTTTCTCTTTCGAAAATTTCAGTAGCAAAATCTGTCATGGCATCCAAAACAGCCGCTAGAGACATAATCACTTTACGCGGTTCTGCAGCGATCGTCAGTGAGTTCTTTGGTAAGTCATGCTTTTGGAATTATTTCTTGATTTTTCTTTTATGGGTTTTGGATAAAGGTTTGATCTTTTGTGTTTTTTCTTTATTCCCAATTCAGGTTATGCAGCAAACAGGTAAAATTTTTTATTGGGTCTTCACTTTTTGATATATGATCTTTTGTTGATTTTGTTAATTTTGTGTTTATGGGTTTAGTAAAGAATGTACTAATTGTTAAATTGTTGTTCAGTATACTATACAATCGTGGGGTTTATCCAGAAGAGAGTTTTGTTAAGGTGAAGAAATATGGACTCCCAATGTTGCTTACTCAGGATGAAGGTGTTAAATCCTTCATTGCTAACCTAACCGTTCAGTTATCAGGTAAGGAAAAGAAAAGTCCTGTTTTTGTTGATTCTCGCCTCTTGTTTGGTTAGTGAGAAAATGTCAGATACCCAAAAGCAAATATTTTTACTTTCACTCTCCATTGCCTATAGGATTATAATTGGACGTAGGAATCCGAAGCTCCATTTTTTGCTTCAAACAAAGAGGAAATATTTAGTATTGAATATTGATTATTTTTTGCATTCAATAGCTTTTTGATAGTGATACATTTGATCCTTTAACTTTGTAAAGAATGGCTGGAAGCTGGAAAGCTACAGAGGGTTGTTCTTGTAATAATGAGTAAGGCCACAAATGAGGTCTTAGAGAGATGGAATTTCAGCATTGAGACTGATAAGGAGGTTGTCGAAAAGGGGTAATATTTCTAGTCAAAGTTAGATAATCTGTACTTGCATCTCTTAAGCTTCTATGTTTAATTGATGATTTGACTGTGTATCATGCTTGCAGGGTTTCAAGGGAAAAGAGTGACAAAGAAATAATGAGGGAGATACAGGCAATTATGCGTCAGATTGCTTCGAGTATTACTTATTTGCCATGCCTCGACGAAGCTTGTAAGAACTGATGCAATGCTTTCTTGAAATCTATCTCCTTTGCTCGTCCTTCCATATGTTTCTTATGCTTTGAATGGATGGTTTTAGGTGTTTTTGATGTTTTAGCATACACCGATAAAGATGTAGCAGTCCCTTTCGCTTGGATTGAGAGTGATCCCAAATTGATTGCCAATCCACAGATGGTGAAATTGCACTCTTTTGATACCAAGGTATGAAGCATATAAAGTTACATTTAAGTGAAACTGTTTGTCATCAAGCAGATGTTAATTCTATGATTCGGTTTTTTGTGCTGTGCAGATGCACAAGGTTGACACTCTGGTTTCATACAAGAATGATGAATGGGATGAACAATAGATGTATCTTTACCCTTCAGTGTTGGGTTACTTACTGTGAATCTTTTATTCACATTTTGCAGCATGTATGTTAAAATGAGCTGAAACTGAATTATTGAATTGTTTTTAATTGTGCTCAAATTAGAATGGAGAAATGCAGACTAAGTGCCCTTTGTCGTTTTCTTTTTTGTTGAAGGAAATATTGAACCACTCTTCGTATCAAATTTGGCCCTTTTTTTTGAACCTAAAAATATTACACAGAACCTGGGAATAGCTTAGTTGTCTAGACAGGGGCAATGGTGAACAGAAATTAAATCAAGATGTGGAATTCTTTTGTTGCAAATGAAAATTTATATTTACAAACACCGGACGAGTCTAAAAGTTCAGTCCAGTCCACATTCGATGCTGGACATGGTGTGATCCAGAGGTTCACACTGACGTGCTATAACAAGAATGAAGCATATAATCAAAGTCGCTTCAACTCACACCACGATATATTGCACCAGGTCGAAGATCATCCATGTTATCAATGTTTCTATATCCATCAAACTCTCTTAGGCATGTCCACCCTCGGCGATTCAGAAAATCACGGTAGTCCTCTTCAGTGTAGAAAATTTTGTCCTCAGTATGTACTGGTATGTGGTCTGATTCGTCATAGAGGCACACTTTGATGGCTAATCCTGAAATGAAGGTTAGTAATTACTTGAAAAAGAAACATCCTACATTTCTTTGAAAACAAAGTGAAATTGCCACTCCATAATTCACCAGCCAAAAAGTAATCACATCAAAGAACACATGAATCGATTACCTTCATCAAGCTGAAGAGTGTAATTTCCCACAGGCATGTCTCTGTCAAGTGTACGTATAACCTGGTCTTCGTCCTCCAACCAGAATGCACGTTTAGTCCTTAATCTGAAGGCTGATTTTATCGCATCTCTTATGGCATCTGAAGAGCCATCAATTCCAATCCTTCGAGTATACTCCCCGTACTTGACCATGATCACTTTCCCACCAAATGATTGACTGTCACTGCCTATTAAATGGAGCCAATTGTCAATTTCCATTTAAAATATAGAAAGCAAAAACTCAGTACTGGCTTAAAATGATCCTTTGTGCGAGCCATTTGAGCGAGCCATTATGGAGTATCTTAAACAAGACACGTAAAAAACTAGATTTAATTCAGAAATCTACCATTTCCAGGAGTCTCCCTCCAGTTCCAAGGCGGAACAGTACTAGCTGCGACTGCATCAGCTGCTGCAGCAATGGCAAGAGGATGTCCATCGTGATCTAAACGTCTTTCAAGGTTGAGCGTTGGCCTGCAACTGGCTGCACACCAAGGAACTTTAACGAGGGAAATGCATATCTCTTTAAAATAGAATTAATAGAAAAAGGTACATAAAACACACAAAAGATCGGCAAGGTCGCCAAAAGATCCTGAAAGAGACAAAGAAAACACCTGACAAGTTTTTTTTTTCATACAAAATTACATTAGAAATTCAGTGATAGTGCAATGATATTGAAAATGCATTTGCAGAGACGAATGAATAATTAAATCCCAGGAAAACAAAGGACATTGGCAAATAGGGGAAGAAAAAGAATATGTATGAAAATATATACATACACCCATGGAGTATCTCAAAAGAAAAGGAAAAGAAAAAGAAAAAAATACATACATCCAGTGAGAGAGAGACACAGCTAATTTGTTTTGACAGTTTTGATGAATATTATTCTCAAGGCAATCAATAATTTTTCATATGACACTGCATCCTGAGAATAAAGTTATCTATTACACAAAGTTATACAAGAGATAATAACATTGTATTAGTTTGGATGTATAAACATCTAGAAGACCATATGTAAAGTGGACATGGATGCATGGACGTCATATTCCATAAGCCATAGGTCCTGCACAATGGAGCTTCTGTTAGACATTCTTCACCTAGTGAACTATCTGCGCCAATGAACTATCACCAACCAAAAGTTGGCCAGTTATTATACATTGCTAAAGTCACATATTACCTTGGATGTACAATTTCCATTTCTACTGTTTCTAAACGTTTAATGAAAAACTTTAGCCATTTCGCAAACTGCATGATCCTTTTTACATATTAGTTACATGCTCAAAATCAATTTATATACTATAGCATTAGTTTGATGTGATTTTTTTTTTTGGCATGGATTATGAATGAAAACAGTAGGAGTATAAGATACAGTTACCACTTACCATAGCTGTCAAATTGCGAATTCAAGTCCTTATTTTATGAATCAAGAATTTATTCAAATTGTAAGATTCAGTAAAAATTCTTGAGACTAATTAAAAAAAATATGTTTCAGTCTAGAATAGGAAAAATACATGAAAAAATATGACACATTCTAACAAATGTGGTATTTTGTTATTTGGCCAATCAGAAATATGTTTATAATATAGTAATATATCCATAATGTTATCATATAATTTAAGGGAAAGCATCCTAAAGCATGGGTTCTAACTGTAAAATTCTAATAACATTGATGGTTACTAAAATAATGAGTGAAGCATTTGATAGTACACTTGAAATATTTGGTTTGCTCACTTTAGGAATGGAAAAGGAAAGCAGTTCCTGCAATGTATTATAGTTTTCCCATTTGGTGTATAAAGAATCTAAAAGTTTAATATGAATTTCTTCAATAACTTGAATGCAGGTGGAAATAGGATGCAAAAACAGATTTATAACTCGAATGAGACAGAAAAAGTTGATAGATAGTAATCATTTTGCAAATTTATCAGTTTTTCTACAAAGGATTTCTATATGTATATGTAAGCCTTTAATATATTTTCACAGATATATCCTTAATTTACCGTGTTATGTATAATATTATAAATAAGAAATAATTAATGAACCACTCTCCGCTATTTCCAAAATCAGGGAAGACAAAGCTACATTCTCAGACTTCAAAGCTAAGAGGACCTTGTGTAACACAATCCAGATTCATAATGCCTCAGTCCAAAATTTACGGCTAAAATAGTGGGGAAAAAAATGGAAATAAGTTTCCTTCTAATTAGCAGCAATGAATAAATGATGACAATCACAGGTGATGCGCATGAATTTCTAAATAGCAAAAAAGAAACTCAAAATATAAACTACAATCATTAGAAGTCAGGAACAATGGCGTACCTTCCACAGGTCCAAAAGATATACTAGTATCATCAAAGCCTGACCAAGTCAAACAGACATTATAATAAATATTAATGTCATGCAAAATGTTCATATAAGCTGCAATAATCGTGAACAGACACCTTAATGGCAGTTGAAAGCAGATGGTCAAGACATGAAATTATCATAAGAAAGCAATTAAAAAAAAAGGAAAGAAAGAAGAAATTTATGAGATAGCGAGCAAACAACAAAGACAATGTTCAATCACTAAAAGCACTGACTTTGGGAACACTCAAATGAAATGATTCAAAGGCATAGCACCACAGTGAAGTGTTGTCAAAAATTTTTATAAATCACATCTTGGGAAAGCTAAATATACAAATGTCCCCCATGAAATACCAACTCCACTAAACAAATAGCTTAACTACTACATTTATATGTGTATCTGTGAAGAGGGATGGGGACGCCAAGTGCTACTAGAGCTGCAAAGTATGAAGCACAAGAAGACATCATTACAGTTCTAGAACTAATAAAACCCTTACAACTCACGGGATATTTATACTAAAATCCCAAAGATCTAGCTTCCTCTCACTTTATGGAGTCCAGACTTCACCTATCTCATGGTATGAGCTCTACAAAAAACAATTCATGAATCAGTATCCGAAAATATTGGTCAAACCCAGAGACAATTATGAAACTTTCCATTCAGATATTAATCTGAAATGTTTCTCAACTGACTGACTTTTTAAATTATTTACAAGAACTTGCTACCGTACAAGAACCTTATCCATTAAATTTGAAGCAAATAATGCCTGGTGCACATTATAGCATTAACTATTAAGCATATATTTACTCTAGGCTCAACATCAAAGGTCTCAAATTATCGTAACAAATAACCAAATCCTCAGCCCCGTAGATTGAAAAAAATGTGGCAAGAAAAAGGAAAAAAAAAAGAAAAGAAGTTTGCATTAATATCCTGAAAATAAAAAATGAGGGCTTAGCCATGATTGCAGAATGAACATATGATCAACTCCATAGAGCATACGTTGATTCAAAACTCTTAATTTCGAAAGTCAGATATTAATCAGAAATGTTTCTTAACTGGTTAATCTTTTAAATTATTAACAAGAACTTGCTACCATACAAGAACCTTATCCATTAAACTTGAAGCAAATAATGCCTGGTGCACATTAAAGCATTCAGACATTAACTATTAAGCGTGTATTTACTCTAGGCTCAACATCAAAGGTGTCAAGATATCATAACACAACCAAATCGTCAGCCCTGTAGATTGAAAAAATGTGGCAAAGAAAAGGAAAAAAAGAAAAGTCAAGAAGTTTGTATTAGTATCCTGAAAATCAACAATGAATGCTTAGCCATGATTGTAGAATGAACATACAGCATAGTTGATTCAAAACTCTCAATTTCGAAAGTCTAAATAAACTGAAGTCATTCGAACTGCCTCTTAGGAACTGCTCACAGACCTGAGAAAGCAATCTGAATTCAGCTTTCATTTGTTATATAATTTATATTGAAAGGCCAAAACCCCTAAAAAGTTTGAAAACCTTTCTCACCATCAAAAGGCAAACAATTTCAAAAACTGCTAGTCCTTTCTACCAAAAATCTTGAGAGTTTCCAATAAGAGTTTCAATACCTCTTCCGGCTCTCTTCAAAATATACTCCATAATTCCACTCCACCGTCACAACTTCAAAACCCAAACAATCTTATAACCCACAGCCTACCATTACAGCTAAAATTGCACCTTTAGTTCTCAATACCATTACCTCTAGATTTGTCAGTATTGAATAACATCACATCAGCCACGAATCCAAGCAGATTCTTTAAATGACACTTTTAAGGTTTAACAGAAATGACATTAGTATAAATACTCTAATCGGGACCAGAAATAGAAAATCATTAAAAAAAAAATCAGCCTTTAGCATACATTGGCAAACAGAAATTCTCATAATCAAAACTAAGTAGCTAATTTCCTACCTTTTATTTCAACGCTCAAGTCAAATCCACATCCAATAAACAAAAATTTAAGCAACCCATTTAAAGTTCACCAATAACAATAAAATCTGACACCAATTGAACACTGGAAAACACACAGAAAGAAGAAATCCCTAACTTACCTTTGTCGGCAAATTGCATATAGGAATCAACTTTAGAGGTAGGAGTAGGACTCTTATACGGGGTATTCTTGTTCCTCTCTCTCAAAATCTCATCAATTTCTTTATAATAAGACATTTTGGCCGATCCACTTCCTCTTTCTTGATGCCTAGCCTTCTTAAACTCCTTCAACAAGTTCCTCCACTTGTCGGTGCACATGGTAGGAGATCTATCAAAACCCTTTTCTCTCATTTTAGCAGAAATTTGCTCCCAAAGATGCTTATTTGACTTAGAAGTATTAAAAAAGCCATCCATTTCTCGCCTAAGACTGATCAAGCTTCGAGTTTCATCTTGAACCCATGTCTCCGCTCGCTTTTTAGGGGCTTTCACTTCATGGGTATCTTCTCCACTGCTTTCACCAAGAACCATTTGCTGCTGTTGCTGGTGAGAATTGTGGGGGTTGTGTAAATGGTGCTGATGAGGTGGCAATTCGCCATTGGTGGACACAACTTCGATAATCATGTTATCTCTAGGGGGTGGCGGTACTACTTCTTCTTTGTAGAAATCGAGAGGGCGGGGCTTTTCTGATAAGTACATGATTCAATCAAGATGAAGAATTTATTTATATTGGGGGGTTTTGAGGAAATGGGTTTAGTTTAAAAAGGGATAAGGTTGAAGAAAGTGAGGAATTTCATAAGGAGAAGAACAAGAGAACCCATTAAACCTGAAGATTGGGAGCAAAAATCAATTGGGTTTTGTATAATTCAGCTCAAGGTGGAATTTGGAGAAGGCGAGCTTGGGTGTTTTGTGGGTTTCAGAGCAGAGAGAGAGAGAGGTGCGTGAAGTAAAAGCTTTGTATTGTGGATGATTAGCGGAGGAAGAGGAGATGGCGAGTTGGAGTGGACTTCTCTCTCTGCTCTCTGTGTTCTTTTTTATTCTTTTTTTTTTTTCTTTCTTTTTGAAATTTCGGAGAATAGTATTGAGGGGGAGAAAAATATCATTAATGAGTCAATATATTTTTTTCCTTATTCGGAAAATAAATATATTGTTGTAAACTAATTAAAAAAAAGACATAAATAATATAATAGAGAATTTTTTATTATTGATTGTATATTAAATAATTACAATAGAATATTTATAGGCACAAAATATATGAGGTAGACTTCTACTAGAATAGGGAGAATGGTGAGTTTGATAGTCATCCAAATATCTCATAATTATCACAACACTTCCCCTTGGATGACTATGCACTATAAATATGCCTCGTTAAAATCTTGCTAAGAAAAATCCAGTGAGATAAAAACTTAGCGAAGGAAAAAGAGTACAATATTCATATGTGCTTTCCCTTAAAAATGAATCAAACTAAATCTTTTAATTGGCGCATTCCAATATTGTACACATGTTTCTTGAAAATTGAACTTGGTAGGGCCTTTGTGAACAAATCTGCTGGATTATCACTTGAGCGAACTTTGCAAATATCGATTTGTCCTTCTTTCATTAATTCATGAGTATAGAAGAATTTTGGTGAGATATGTTTTGTTCTATCTCCTTTGATATAGCCACCTTTGAGTTGTAAAATACATGCTGCATTATCCTCATACAATTTTATTGGTTTTTTCTCCACTACCAATCCACTTGTTCCCTTAATATGTTAAGTCATGGTTCTCAACCACACACATTCACGACTTGTTTCATGGATGGCTAATATTTCTGAATGATTTGAGAAAGTGGCAGTGATTATTTGCTTAACAGATCACCAATAAATAGCAGTGTCACCATATGTAAAGACATAATCTGTTTGTGATCGAGATTTATGAGGATCTGATAGGTATCCAGCATCAGCATACCCTGTCAATTCTGAATTTACTCCTTTTGAAAAAAGCAAACCCATGTCAGAAGTACCACGAAGATAACGTAGAACATATTTTATACCATTCTAATGCCTTCGAGTTGGTGCAGAACTAAATCTTGCTAGCAAATTAACTGCAAAAACTATATCTGGTCTAGTGTTATTTGCAAGATATAAAAGTGCACCTATTGTACTAAGATATGGTACTTCAAGACCAAAAATCTCTTCGTTATCTTCTTTTGGATGAAAATGATCTTTCTTGACATCAAGAGAGTGGACAACCATTGGAATGCTCAATGGATAAGACTTATCCATATAAAATTGTTTCAAGATTTTCTATATATAAGGTGACTAATGTACAAGAATTCCTTTTGGCAAATATTCAACTTGAAACCCAAGACAAAATTTTATTTTTCCAAGATCTTTCATTTTAAATTCATTTTTCAAATATTTTGCAGTAATAGAGATCTCTTCTGGAATTTCCACTATGTTTAAGTCATCAACATAAACTGCAACTATAGCAAATCTTAAATTTATCTTCTTGATAAAAACGCATGGACAAATTGAATTATTCTCATATCCATTTTTCACTAGGTAATCACTTAGATGATTGTACCACATGCGTCCAGATTGCTTTAATCCATATAAAGATCTTTGGAGTTTAATCGAGTACATTTATCGAGGTTTTGAATTATATGCTTCAGGCATCTTAAATCCTTCAGGAATTTTCATATATATGTCATTATCTAACAATCCATATAAATAAGCTGTCACCACATCTATTAGATGTATATCAAGCCCTTCAGAGGCAGTTAAACCAATAAAAAATCTAAACATGATTGCATCCATGACTGAAGAATACGTTTCTTCATAATCTATACCGGATCTTTGTGAGAAACCTTGTGCAACAAGTCATGCTTTGTATCTCACAATTTCATTTAACTCATTTCTTTTACGTACAAAGACCCATTTATATCCAACTGGTTTGACATCTTCTGGTGTCAGGACTACTGGTCCAAATACTTTTCGTTTAGCTAAAGAATCTAGCTCAGCTTGAATTGCCTCTTTTCATTTTTGGCCAATCAAGTATTTGTCGACATTCTTCTATAGTTTTAGGCTCAGGCTCATCATCATTTGCTATTTCAAAAGCAATTGCATATGCAAATACATAATTTCATCTCTTTCTAACATATTTTCAGTTTTCAGTGAGATCTCATAATTTGTCGGTATCGGAACCACTTCTAGGGTCGCTTCTCTAGAAATATGTAGTTGTGTATTTGAGTTATTTTTGGCCTCTTCAGGAGGATCAATTGAATGATTTTTTATTTCTCTCTTCTTTTGAGGAACAATATCTTTTGCACCAATAGGTCTACCACGCTTCTGGCATGAACTAGACTCATTTACTGTTATACCTCCAAGATGTCCTACGGGGACATTTAATCGTATAGGGGCATTTGCAGCTAGAATGATTTGGTGACGTTTTGGGTGTCTGTAAAGATATCGGGCAGCTGATTTGCAGCATTCTGTAAATAAATTATTCTTTGAACTTCAAGTTCACATTGATTTATGCGTGTATCAAATTTGGATAAAGTTGGTGTTCCAACTGATTTCTTGAGCTTTTGGCCCTTTTTTTTATCTTCCCCTAATGGTGGAAAAATCAATTCATCAAATTGATAATCTAAAAATTTTGCTCGAAAAAGGTCACAAGTTAAAGGTTTAAGATATCTGATAATAGAAGGGAAATCAAAACCTACATAGATACCTAAATGTCATTGAGAGCCCATTTTAGTTCGTTGAGGGGGAGCAATGGGAACATATACAACACAACCAAAAGTTCTAAAATGAGATATATTAGGTTGTTGATAAAAAACAAGTTGTAAAGGTGAAAATTTTTGATATGTGGAGGTCTTATACGAACTAAAGATGCAGCATGAATAATTACATGTCCCCAAGTAGATGCAAGAAGTTGTGACTTCATAAGCATAGGTCTAGTAATAAATTGTAATCGCTTAATAAAAGATTCAGCTAAACCATTTTGAGTATGAACATATGTAACAGAATGCTTGACACTAATCCCAATTGACATGCAAAAGTCATAAAATACTTTTGAAAAAAACTCACATGCATTATCTAAACGAACTGTCTTGATAGGATGATTAGTAAATCTAGACCTTAACTTTATAATTTGAGCAAGAAGTTTAGCAAAAGCAATATTACGAGTAGAAAGTAAATATACATGTGACCATCGAGTTGAGGCATCAATCAAAACCATGAAATATCGAAATGGTCCACAAGAGGGATGAATTGGGCCACAAATATCTCCATGTATCCTTTGAAGAAAAACAAGAGACTCCAAATGTAATTTGGATGGTAAAGGTCTTACAATTAATTTACCTTGTGCATAAGAACTACAAGAAAAATCATTAGATAAAAGAATTTTCTGATCATTTAATCTATGTCCATTTGTATTTTCGATAATACGTCGCATCATGGTTGAACCAGGATGACCAAGGTGATCATGCCAAAGTATGAACATTTTAGGATCTGAGCACTTCCGGTGCATATAATTTGATTCAACCTTTTTTATTTTCTTGAAATATAATCCTGTTGAGAAACTTGAAAGTTTCTCTAATATGAACTTCTGGTTCAATTTTGTGGATATAATATATAGATATTCGACATTTTCATCATTTGTCGTTTCAATATGATATCCATTACGACGTATATCTTTAAAACTTAGTAGATTTCTTCGGGATCTACTTGAATACAACGCATCATCAATATATAATTTTGTTCAATTTGGAAGCATAATTTGAACTCTTCCAGAGCCTTCAATTATATTTACAGAACCAGAAATCGTATTAACATTAATTTCAGCTAATGTTAATTGTATAAAATATTTCTTAAGAATAAATAAATTATGAGAATTCCTTAAGTAGAATTAAAGAAACTTCTGGTTCTCTAATAAACATATGAATTGTCAATAATTTATGTATTATAATCGATCCGGAATAGTCAAACCGGTCATGCCAAGTAATCAATTATTAATTAGTAAACTTCAGGCTTACTATTTTATTATATCAATATTTATATCAATTGATAAACATCAAGTTTCTTAATATCAATATCAAACAATTAGTAAACCTCAGGTTTACTAATATTTGTGACATACAGTCAATAAACTATATGTTTATTAGTATTTATATCAATTTTCAAGTTTATTATAATCAATAAACTTCGAGTTTACCAAGATTAGTATCGATTAATCAACAAACTTCTGGTTTATTGATATTTGAATAATTAGTCAACTACATGTTACTAATACTTGCATAACAATTAGTAAACTTTATGTTTACTAATATTGTGACAAATAATAAAATAAATATTTATTTTTTTTAAGTTTACTATAATCAATAAACTTCGGGTTTATTGATATTAGTATTAATTAATCAATAAACTTCATATTTATTGATATTTATATAATTGGTAAATAATAAGCTATTAATATTTGTTAGTAAACTTCAGGTTACTAAAATTTGTATTTATTAGCAAACTTCGAGTTTACTAATATTTGTATCAAAATTAAATTATTTGAAAAAATATATTACTAATCTTATACAAAGTAGATCTCAAGTATTTATCTTTCAGTCTCAAAATGATATTCATTTCAACGAATATTTGAGAAATAATATATTTCCTAACAAATTGTATGCAAGTAATTGCATTATAACTCTTCAGGAGCCTTCAAATAATTATATTACACATAACAACAATATACATATAGCAAATTGAAAATCAAATATGGCTTTACATAAAATATATTCATTATATATAATATAATGATTAAAATATAATTAAGCAAGGATCAAATTGCAATTATGCAAAATAAATCACTAAAATCATGTTAATGTCCTTGATAATATAAAATGTTATTCTCAGTTCTTAATATTTTCGTATATTGAAGTTCTTAAAATTATTTATTGTAGGGTAGAATTATCGATCCTTAATCAATCTCATTAACTCATGAGAATTAAAATAATTCAAAATTTATAAATTAAATCTTCTTACCGTTTAATCTTGTAAATTATAATTCTTGACTCCTTCGAGCCGGATTATCATAAACCACTGACTTTCAATGATTAATAGAGACTATCGTGCTGATAACGTGTTGTAAACTAATTAAAAAAAAGACATAAATAGTAGAATAGAGAATTTTCTATTATTGATTGTATATTGAATAACTACAATAGGGTATTTATAGGCACAAAATATATGAGGTAGACTTCTACTAGAATAGGGAGAATGATGAGTTTGATAGTCATTCAAATATCTCATAATTATCACAACATATATATAATTTTTTTTTGGGTATCTCTAAACAATTAATTTTAAAGTTTACACTCGTGTCAGATTGATTTAAATATTAATGGAGATTTTGAATTTGAATTTTTCCATCGAAAGTGTAATTCACCCCTTAACGTAAAAAAAGTTAATTAATTTTTAATATTTATTTTGTTACAATATCTCTTAAAATTTATAAATTGAGGTAATCTCGCTTTAAAATTGATAAATTTGTTATTTTAACTATTTTCGTTAATTTACCACTGACGTGGCATAAACATGACATATTAATAGGGATTAAATTATCTCAATTTATAAATTTTAGAGATTAAATTATTCTTTTTATAATATTTTAGGATATTTTTTATACCTTCAATCTTAATATGTAACTTTTTTGGCATATTTTTTATATTATTTTAGTAGTCAACTAATAAAAATAGTTAAAATAATGAATTCGTAAATTTTGAAATGCTATTGTTTAAATTTGTAAATTTTAAAAAAATATTATATTAAAATAAATATTAAAAGATTAATTAATTTTTAGTCAAATTTTAAAAGTTGAGTTGCATTTTTAGTTTTTTTTATTTTAAATTAATTTTTTAAATATATAAAAAGATTTCATTGTTGTGAATGTCAAATTTTGTTTTATGTCAAGATCTTTTCGGAAGTCTTTCAATGTTGACTAATGAAAATAACATTAATTAAAGAGGCAGATGAGTATTATATATATATATATATATATATATATATATATATATATATATATATATATATATATATATATATATATTTTTCAGAAAGATGATATTCAGTTCTAAAAAATATATAATATTTGATTAAATGATTTTATAATTAAATTATAAAAAACAAGTTGAGTTATTTTTTGGCATCTATCCAAACAAGTTGAGTGATTTGGGCTAAGATTCTGGTTTGGCATAGTACTCCTAAGCTCCAACTTTCTCATAATTTCCTCAATTTCTTTTGATGAATTGGAGTCCAATTGAACTTTTGCATAAGAAGCCTATGTTTTCCACAGGCCTAGAAGGTCAGGCAAAACTGCCCAACCCATGACCGATTCAAAGTTCTACTCACCATGAAATGAAAAAGGCAGAAAGTGCAAATCATTGTTTAAAATTTAATAAAAAATATAATTTACTTTTTAAAATTTAATTTAATATAATATTATTTTTAATATTTTAAAATTAGAATAATTTAATATTTAAAATAATATATACGTGTAATGCTTGAATGTTATGTATCTAATTTTCGAGTATCAAGTTATTTTAATTTTAAAATATTTGAGGTTATATTGCATTAAACTAAATTTTAAAAATTATATTGTAATTTTTGTTATATTTTAGGGCCGTTTTGCCCCTTTAGCTAATGGAAAATGAGAAGAAAACGTTTGGTACCACGCAATTAACCAAACGGCAACGTTTTCTGCAGAAAGTTCTTCCCCTTAGCAGATATAATCATAAAAGTGCCTTGTTCCTTTTCCCCTTGCTCTTCGTTGTAATTTATTAGTTGCAGTCTTTTTCTTTTCTATAGAAACCAAACCCTAATTGCCACTGATATCACTGCTTATCTTGGGGAAAAAGGTACAACCTTTTTTTGGTTAGTTACTCAAATCCTCAATGGGAAAAGCAGTGACTGTGAACAAATAAGAAGATGATGTTTTTTCAAGCCTATCCAACTCAATCCAGTGCATCCTGTGTTTTATTCAATGATATAACCTTTTCTCGTCTTTCAGTTTCAGCCCAAAATCTGATCTTCAGCAGTCCAAGTTGCCTTTCAGGTAGTTTATCAAACACATTAGCTGAGTACCTTTTAGGCTCTATTACTTGGTGTTAAGAAAATTGAGCTATTAATTGGCTTTTCGTAAAGAATTTGGTGTTCTTGTGTTTATTAAGGTTTGAAGATTACACTTACTGCGATAAATGTAAGGGAAATCTGCTTGGAGCTGCATAAATATTATTTTCGCTTGAGAATCTAGTGCATGTCTTTGATTCTTGATATAAATTTCTCTCAAGATGAAAGGTTAATTATTGACTAACAAGAATTGAATATGCTTAACTTCTTAAAAGAAAGGAATAAAAAAAAAAAGATATATTCTTTGCTGTTGATTGCTCCTGATAAGCTTCAATTTTAGTTGAGGAATATTTTATATTTCCATTTATGATTTGTGGGTAGTTCTTGTATATTTTGAGCTTATTACTCTTCAGGTAGAAATTGTATTAGATGAGGAGTGTTCTTTTTTTTTTTTTTTACTCATAACTCTGCCAGTGGGTGGCTTTTGTAGGATCCCTCAACCAGATAAGGTAAGATTTGACAACCTCATTTTCTTGGCAATGACCAATGCCCATATGATTAGATTTCGCTGTATTCACCATAGAGCAGCAAGGTCATTGTCCCAAAGGAGAAGGTATGCAGGTGGATATTTAAGAACCTTATCCACCTGCTCTATATCTTTGATCTCTCCAACTGCCTCTCTTATTGTCTGTCCTCCATCACCACTAGCATTGGTCTCCTGCATTACCCAATCTGATGCCCCCCAACGCTCGGAGGAATGGTTCCAACTAAGGAAGGACAAACTGACAACAAGCACATTCAGTACTGCTTTAGGTTTTTGGAAGGGAAGTCGCCGCCTTGAGCTCTGGCAGGAAAAGGTGTTTGCATCGGAGATGCCGATCATTGAAACCCCCAAGAGAAGTGCTATGGAATGGGGTGTACTCAATGAGGCAGCAGCTATAGACAGTTATAAAAGCATCACAGGTCGTGAAGTTGGTCATTTGGGATTTGCAATCCATTCAGCTGAACAGTTTGCTTGGCTCAGTGCTTCACCAGATGGTCTTCTTGGTTGCTTTCCAGGAGGTGGCATCCTGGAAGTTAAATGTCCCTTCAACAAGGGAAAGCCTGAGGTGGGTCTACCCTGGAAATCTATGCCTTTCTATTACATGCCTCAAGTACAGGGGCAATTGGAAATAATGAATAGAGAATGGGCAGATGTGTATTGTTGGACACCGAATGGAAGCACGATATTTCGTGTGCACAGAGATCGTGGTTATTGGGAGCTAATTCATGGGATTTTAAGAGAATTTTGGTGGGAAAATGTGGTGCCTGCTAGGGAAGCTTTATTGCTTGGGGGCGAAGAAGAGGCCAAATCGTACATGCCTATGCCAACCCACAGGCTGACAGGACTAGTCATTGTTAAGAGCTCGAAGTTAGCTAGTGCATCCAAGATGCTGTGCAAAGAGATTGCTGGTCATATTGAATTTTACAGGTGATGAATCTGTAATTGGCAGCTTGTAATTTATCTCATTTGCTAAAAGCTGCTTGTCTGCTTGAGAAACTACGGGTCAAGTACCTGGAATCTTTTTGGAGGAATCAAAGGTTGCGAATATGGACAGCAAGGTCAAACAGCTCGTTGATAAGGAGTGATGGAGCAGAAAATACGCTTGGGTTTCAAACCTCTTCAATGGCTATTGAGCTCACTTATTTTGTACCCCATTTATTATTTTCATTGATCAATGAACCATTGGATTTTTTTTGTGTCTTCAACATGAATGAAAATGTACATTTCAAAATCATTCTGACATTCATCTTAGCATCAATTATATTCATTTTGCAGTCTGTTATGTTTTTCTGTGATGTAAACGGTGGATGAACTTCAGAAATAGCAGGCTGTCATTTTGTCGAAGTGTGAAAATGAAGAAGATAACAACCTCCATTAATACATTGGTTGGAAAAAATAAAAAAGGATAAGAACAAAGAGAAGGATAGATCCAAGGACAGCCTCAAGATGAAAATACTCAGCCTCAAATGGAGAGATTTGCGCAAGAAATTGCAGAAATAAACAACACCATATTCATTAGCAACCTTGTTGTGATTAGGAATAATTTTGTTGTAAACTAATATAGCATCTTGCATCTGTTGCTTTATTCAATTATTTTGTTGAGCTTAAAATATTTTAAACAGTTTTTCCTTTATTCAATTGGACTAACATTTTGATGTGTGAAGTCACTTTATAATACATAAAGCTGTAATGCCAAAAAGTATTGGAAAAGAACAAAAGAAGAAAATGCTAGTTTCTGGTTTGCACTATGCTTTGGTATTCATTTTTGAGTATTTACATTGGGCAACATGTACGCATGTTAGTAACTTGTTTATTGGATATATAAAATGGATCGCAAATTGTAAGTTGCTGATAGCTAATAATTACCTTTGGTTAGTAGGACGTAACAGTACATGCACCATTCGCTTCATCTATCAACAAAAATACAAAAATTATAGTATTCTACATCCATTAGAATCATCAAAGTATTCTACATCTATGCCTAAATAACACCTGCTTGTTACTTTTAGATACCAAAAGATCATATCCTGATTGCCAAATAAAAAATAAATAAACACCCACAGAACTACAACAAAGGATTGAGATTTCAAAAGTCAGCAGCCGAATCCTAATGACAATTTTGAGAAACTCATCTGCAGCAAAGGAAGGAACATTCAAATTCAAGTCACACCAATTTCAAAACATAAAATAAAACTAAGGATGCAACAGTCTCGAGCATTGCTCATAGCTTGCCAAGATAAGCGCAACTTTATCAGCAGTTTAACCATTGACAGACCATGATAGATGCTCGAGAAAAAAAATTTAGCATTCTGCCGAGAGGATAAGGTCTCAACTCCTATAAAATACTTCAATGATTTCTATTTTATTCCTTAATTCAAATGAAAAGTATACAGTCTGGAGCCCAAAGTGAGGCCAACAAACTCTTCCCAAGGTGGAAGAAGGAAATTACAAGCCTCATTCTATCAAATGATAATACGCACTACCGAGGGAAGTAAACAACGGATGGTTTCTTCTACATTAACAAAAGCAAGCAAAATATAAATGAAGACCAGCATCTGTTGGCGCTGGTTCTCGAACTTCCACCAACTCACAGAGATCCATCAGAACAAGAAAAGGATCCATCCACTGTGCACCAGAAGAATCATGATCCATGATAAGCCTACATTACATAATCTGCCACAGCTGAAAAACAAATTGCTTTACTCATGCAAAGGCGAGATCATACACAATCCAATTCACTGTACGAATAAATCAGCACTTGCTTCAACATGGCAATGGACGAGCACATTTACAACAATGACTAATCTCATAGTACACCAGATATGTAGTAATATCCATCATTGACAACACGTAACTCCTCTCAGGGGCAAAGCCAAAGAGATAACTTTCCACTCCGATTCAGATTCGCATGCCAGTTCCCAACATCAGACATGCAAACAAATGCATTCCTCATCAGACTTTAAGCCGCATGCCAAATCATAAGAAAAATCAGAGCATCAGAACCTTCACCATGAAGAACTAATGAAACCTGCAAGTTGTAACTTTTGCCTTCTAGTGTGTGTGTGTATATATATATATATATATTTTTTTCTTTTTCTGTTATTGCTTTTTTTCTTATTCTTTTTTTTTCACAAACAAATTTTCCCACTACAACGTATTATGGCAGGTCCATATCTGCAACCAAGTCTACTTGAAACCCACCAATGGCAGCACCCAAACAACGAACAAACTCAGAAGGCAAAAACACAACAGAAACACTATAATCATTAGCTGCTGCCTCACATTGCTTCTTAGAATCTAATAATCAATTATGCCAGTCTCATCCATAATAAGAAACCTGAAGGTCAGAACCAGCATCTGTCCCTAGCCATGAAGATGAAGGCCACATCTAGGTTCATAGAGAGCAGGTGATGTGGGAGGACTAATCTTCCTGTCCTCCTTTTCCTGGCATTTCAAGAGTTGCTTCCAGCAATCTGAACAATCTGAACAAAGCAATTCAAGACAGAATGTTTCCTCATATTCACTGTCATTAATACACCGTCCACATTGAACACACCGAGCGATACAAAGTGTGCATGCTCTGCAAGCCTGAGAGGAACTATCTTTTTGCTGACAACCCTCCGCAGGGCAATCATACACTAACCTTGGGTTCTGGCACCTTGGGCAAACTTCAATGTCAATAGTTCGATCATCCTCACACGACAGATAAAAATTTCCTCTATGATAAAAATGTGGTTTGTGGAACTTCTGCTGCATGTGGTCATCTATGCGCAACAAGAACTTTAGCTCTTCAAAATGCTTCTGGGTCACTCCATAGAGCCCACCAATCCGTAAATGCTTCACACCATGAGTGGCAGTAGTTTTCAACGCCTTCAAACTAGTTATGATGCCCTCAATGCTGAGTTTTGTACATCCAGGCACACTCAGCTGAATGAACAAAGAAACATTACTCATCCAATCAAGTCAGAAATGCAAGACAATCAAAATATAAAGCAAATAAGGCTAGAAAAAGCCATGCCCACAGAAGTTTTCAGGCCCGCAAATGCTACCAGATGTGTGCAAAGTGGAAAATAAAATACCCGTCAACAAGTGAGTGTATTATGCTAGGAGCACCAGTGAACAGAAAAAAAAGAAGTAGTATATCTGCAATAAAGCATCCAAGCATGTATATTCTTTCAACACTATCATTTGAAAATTTTTATACAAGCACATTATGCATTAAGTTTAGCCATGACATTTCAATAGAACTACTTGAAGATCCTAGCCAACCAATTAAAGGCTCAATATTAAAGAAAAAACAAGCAATCATTCAGATAATATGTTTACAAGGCATAAGATGTAAAATTAAGCAAAAGGGCAAAGATGTTCAACACTACACATCAGAATCTGCTCTCAGCAATTAATTCAGTTAGTGTTTAGCATCTACAGTAAAAATCGTAAACAACTGTCCACAAACACATTAGCACAAGCAGAATCTGCCAGATAAGAAAAAACAATTTTACTATGTCAGAGCCTCTGCATGTGAGTGTGTGTTTGTTGGTGTGGGAGGGAGAAAGGATGTTAAAGGAATCCAAGTATCAAGAAACTAGGCTTGTCTTTGTGATAGGATGGTACGGAATGCTTTCCAATGGATCACAGAAATAATATGATTCAATTTATGTAGATATTCAAAGCAAAAAGATAATATGGCACAAGAACAGAGCAAGATAACACAACATAGTCGTGACCAAGCATTGTAAGGCAAATGAATGAGAACAATAACTCAGCAAAGCTCCAATTCTTCCAATGAACAATATAGTATTTGGAAATTCAATGAAAGAAACATCATCAGGAAAAAGACAAACTCACCGTAGTCAGCCTTGGATTATTTTCGAGCACATGTTTCAACCCATCATCAGTTATCCTAGGACACTCAACCAAGCTCAAGCATTGCAAGTTACCTTGAGCCCTATTAGTTAACTGCAAAAGCATATCATCGGTTATCTTCTCATTCAGTGGTTGATCTATGTGGATGCTCCTCCACAATAGCGGATCATTTCGAACTGTGCAATGCAGTGATTTGCAGACTGTTTCAACAACCATAAGATCTCGCACACCAAGATAACTAAGAGCAAAACTTAAAGCTGCATGCGGAGCTCCTAAATCTCCATCAGAAGAAAATGTACCACCCTCATGAAACTTTCCACTTCTATCAACCACAAAACCTTCATTTTTATTTGATTCCAAATCACTCCCAAAACTCAAAATATCGTCCACATCACCAGCCAATTCAAGGGCTCTGTGGTCAGATGCATTCCCTACTTCTAAGCACACATTACCAAATCCACCCACACCATTTAAGCTATTATCAACACTCATGTTCCCAGGGAATGTTTGAAATCTGATAGCGTTATTCCAAAAAAAATTCAGACCAGCAAACAGCTGATGATTTCCTTCACTCGTGCTAGCTTGGTCCTTGGTATAACCTCCATAATCCGCCTCCAGGTCCTCAAGCCAACCCGTAATAGCAGTAAAAGTGGTGCTCATGTCCATACCAAAAGGATCAGATGGCAAAAGATCTAGAATGTCTTTATGCACGGAATCCTGTGAACCACACCTATCGTTCCTATCCCTCCCATAATCAAAACAATTCTCAACCTTGTCAGGTATGCTTTCAATAAAGTACCCATCAACAATTCTCATCGGGGAAACCAAACTGTCCTCAGGAAGATGGCCAGGAAAAAGAGGTCGATGGGAAAAATTCAAGGCCATACTATGCCCCCCCCCCCCCCCCCAAAAAAAAAGGAACCCAAATTTTCCTCTAAAGGATATCACCAGCAACAAAAACCCAAACCCGGATAAAGAAAAACCATCAAAGGAAAAAGATGGTGAATTTAGATAAGAAAACAAAAGGAGAAAAGGGGGAACATAGAAAGAAGAGTAGATAGAGAGATCCAACAAGAAAACCCTCGATTTCGGATAGCTAACTAAAATAACGCAACCAAAAACTTCACGGAGTTCCTTGTTCTAGAAAACCTAAAATCAGCTAAAATAGAATTGATACAAATTTTTGTTTTTTTTTTTGTTTCAATCTATACACAAGGAAAAAATAAACCAATCAATTTTTTTCCTTTTTTTTTCTTAGGGTTTGAAATAAATGGATTATACTATAACAATACTAAAAGCAACAAAAATAATAGATCGAATAAGAAACAGAACCTGAAATTAACTACAATCAAAACCCTAATTGGGTTCCCAGAAACACAACCGCAATCGACAGAAAAGCGCCAAAAATATCTCTTGGTAACGAATCCTCAAAAGAACAAGAAAAGGAACAGAGAGAAAGCTACGAATGATAGAATTTAAGGAAAAAAAAGGAACAGCGAAACAAAAATCTGGATTCTTTTTATTATTTTGGGGATTTTCGGTTTAATTGATAAATTTCTGGTGGGGAATTCGATCCAAGGAAAAGAACAGACAGAGTCTGTCGATCGAGTTGAGAGAGAGAGAGAGAGACAGGAGAAAACGCAAGAAAATAGACACAGGAAACGAAAGGGAAGGAGAAATCGAGAGAATTTGTCCCAAATTTTAGATGAGAGAGAAGGGTTTTCTGGGTATTCTGACACGTGTCAGGTTCGGAAATTTTGGGGTTTCTGTTATTTTTTTAATTTTGGTAATTAAAAAAAAAAAGTAATTGAATCTTTTCTTAGGCGTAAAGTTGTGGCGGGAGACGTATTCTCTTGGTATCCCTCATGGCGGGAGTCGTAATTTCGGTTCTTTCCATTGAAAAGCAAAATAAAATCATTCGCCTCTACTCATAATTGCCTATTCCCTCCAATTCATATCATAGCATTATTATTTAAATTTAATTTTATTTATTTATTATCGCATTTATTTAATCCGATTCAATTCAATATCACTTCAATACGCCTATTTATATTATTTAAATAATATCAATATAAAATCATTATTTTCATGTATAATTTTTTATTTTTATGAAAAAATTTTAAGAAATAAAAATATTAACTTGTTAATATTTAATCCATCTAATTTGTTTTAAATATGATTTGATTCATTTGTAATTCATAAAATCCTAACTCGTTTATAATATAATTAATTCGATTCATTTGTCACTTATATGTGCTAAAATATACTTTCTTCATAGTATATCCAAGTTAACTATTTTTTTTGGGCATGTATGAGTATGCAATTTTGCATATTCAATCATATATATTAGTGTTACATTTAGTAATATATTTTCTATTAATATGCAATTTTCTTTTTTCATTTCGATATTCTAGATAAAAAAAATATTTGATTTCTATATATTGTTGGTTATCAAATGTTTCGATTGTGAATTTAAATTTTTAAAAAATGACTAGAAAATATAAACAAATTTAATAATTATGACTCATAGAAGAGCATGGCTCCATGCCTTCAGTGTAGTGACCCATATCCTTGCATATAGGAACTCCACGCTCAAATCTTTTAGCCAAACTATAATTTCATAAATTTAAGTTTGATTTTTTAGTGACATCGATAGTTGTAATATTTTTTACTATTTCTGTGATAAAAAAAGATGTGGCAATTTTAACACTTAGAAAAAGGTATAATTAATTGGTGACAAATATGCATACATGCTTTGAAAGTTTTGATAAGGATAATTAATAAGCAAATGATACTTTGGTTGTGGAATCTTTGGATTTGGTGAGGTAAAAGTGCAAGGATAAAAAAAAAATGCTGTCTTGATATTCAAGCAAACTCCTTGTTCGCTTTGTTAAGCACTCCTAATGCGTCATGGCAATTGGCCAGCATCCTTCAGTCAATGTCATTCTCTGAAATAAAGTTTATGCGTGTCACCCTTTAATATGACCGAATAAGCATCATTAAAGTCAGTAAATATCTAACATTTACTGTTTACCACACCACTTGTTTGAAAAGCCTGATCCCATTTGCGTCAATTAACTTGTAAACAATTAATTTAATTAACTATTCCGTTTGTTTTTTTATCTATTATTTTTTAATAAAATTTATATTATATTTATATGTTATTTTTAAATTTTTAATATAATTTAATTTATTTTTTTAATAAAATTAAAATCATTCAAATTTAATAATTTAATATTAATCATATAATTTAATGTTAAATTTAAACATATTTATTATTTATCAATCTTAATAAAAATAATAAAAATAATTAATAAAAAAAGAACGAAGAAAATATTGTTATATTCATTAATACTTTCATTTACGTATGAATTTAACCAATAGTTAATTACCTTAATTTCGGCCGTTGGAAATTCAATCTATTTAGGTCGGACTATTTAATATGCTCGGCATGATTTTTTTTTTTTCCTATTGGATTTCATTATTAACCAAAATTTTGATATGATGATATCATTTATATACACAAAATAAATAATTGAACTAGCTAAAGCTTTATTTGATCTGGCCAATTTAACCAAATATTTTATGTGATAATGTCATTTATATACATAAAATAACTGAGTTAACAAAAGCATTGTTTGATCGGTTGGATTTAATTTTCATCACAAATTCAATCGGTTCAATTTATTTACAGTCAACTTTGATTTGATCAATTTAATTAATTTTTAAACCGAACGAAATCAAATGGTCAGCCTAGCACTATCAATAAAGAAAAATTTCCAATAACTGCTGCATCTCCTTAGAAAAAGATGACCAAATTAGCTAACTTATTCATTATTCTATTAATTTAGTGCAAAAGGAAAAAACGAGGTTCATAATAATTTATTTGCACTTTCCTTTTTCATATTTAGGCCGTTGGGAAAGTGGACTTGCAACAGAAGTATTCAAATCGAAATCCACAGAATTACTTCATCACCAAGTCCTCAAAAATTCAGGACCCTCCTCGGTGTTTTTCTCCTCCCAATAATGTCAAACAACTATGAGTCATACAATCAACACACCTATTTTATCAATTGATGCTATGTGCACAAAGTAATGCAGGCAGGAAAGTCCTAATCGCTATAGCCCAATGCACAAGAGAACTAAGAGTTGAAAAAAATTATAGCTGAAAACATATAGAACTTGGCTGTTCCCCATGTTATTAGTGCCAAAACTATAGAAAAGAACAAACGAAATTGACACGGGTACTGCAGTCAAAGACATGCTACACAGGAAGTAAGCACCCAACTGCACACCTCATCTGGAGATTCTGGATCTTACCTCAGGACGAAAGACACAAATCAAGCAACCGGCCAATTATAACAAAATTAACCTAACATACGAATGCTAAATCATCAAAATCTAAGCTTCGGTGAAAGGACTAAATAAGTAATGACAAAAAATTGGAAAATTTTTAACTAAAGAACTGCAGGTTTATCTCTTCCTCTCTCTCCTTGGCTTTTTTTTTTGTTGGTTTGTACGGGATGGGAGGGTAATGTTTGTACTTCGAAGAGGTTAAAGTGTTCTGTTTCTGGTCAATTCCTTGATTTCTTTCTTGATTTGGATGATGACTTTGATGGTTGTTCTCCTGCTGCTTTGGAAGTACTAGTTTGCCCTGATTTTGGATTTGAGATGTTGGAAGTAGTAGCTGTAGTACCAGCTTCATGCTTTTCTCTAACTACAGCACCCTGAGACCCTCTCACCTGAGCTACTCTTTTGTCCTTTCTCTTGGGCCTGTAACTTGATCTCTCTCTCTTGGGGAGCCATCTTTCTGGATCTGGAGGAGGACCAGGATTTGCAGGGTCAAACCCTTTAGGATACCTTGGCTTTCTCTTTCTCTTTTTCTTTGGTTTCTCTTTCTTGCCCTCCTCATGTACTTCAACAGCCACTGTATGAGAACCATCAACGTTCTTTGCTCCTGAAGTTTTCTCCAAACTATCCACATCAATCCCTTTCAGACCTGGTAAAGGTTTTAGCTGTTTCTCGTAAGTTTCTGCCTTGTCAACATTCACACGAGCAACTGTACTTACCAGGCCAGCCAATGCCTCAACACTCCCATGGCTTTTAACTAGCTTTTCATATAGATGTGCAGCTTCTTCCTCCCGTCCATGCCTGATCTTGAAGGAAGCAGCTTCTTGCATTAAAACATCCAGCTTGTTGTCTTCACTCATGGCATTTGACCACCATTGGATTGCTGAGTCAAGAACAGCAGATGCACCATCAATATCTCCACCTCGTTCTTTGAGAGCCACGATGGTGGCAACAGTGGCAGGCATATGCTGAATATCAGTTATCTTAGCTAAGGAGTCAGCTGCAATTTGAGGATGACCAGCTGCGGCAGCAACTTGTGCCCTTGCAAGAAGAAGGATCCTGGACTTGTCGGGGAACTTTTCAGCAAACTGCCCCAGTATTTCTTCAGCTCTACCAGCTTTATTCTCTCTGACCAAAACTGCAGACTGAAGCAGCACTGGCACCACACTGTCAGCAAACATGTCCGTCAGAGCAGCCACAGTTTCCCGTGCCTGTCAATGATGGCAACAAAAAGAGGATATTCAAAGAATGCTAAGAAACCACGCATTCATTTTAGGAATGTGCATCTTTCACAAAACGAAGAAATGGCAAAAGCCAAAAAGTCAAATACAATACCTGATCCATCTTATTTGCATGGAGAAGTAAAAGTACTCGGTTTGCATATATTGCCTCCTTTTGTTTTGGAGAAAGCTTTTCAAGTCTGTGAGCAAGCTGGAAACCTTGTGCATCCTTGTCTTTTAGTCGATCAAGCTTCCTCAAGTTATCAGAAACATCTCTTGTTCCTTTCAAAGCAACAAGGTTGTTAACTGCCACAGCAAAAGATGATTCATCTGCTAGATTTTTGTTAATGATGTCCAAGTAAGCTCTCACTGCCTCTTGTGAACGCCCTAAGAGCTGATGAAATAAGCTATGTGTATTATTGGCTATTAAAGGAATCCACTATCAAATCATTAAACTAACTGTGAACTATTTGTAGAATATCATTAAGTTACCTGCTCAACATATGCCAATTGGACTGCTATAGGAGCCAATTCAATCTCTATTTCATCTTCAGCCAAGTTGTCATCCATCAATGTTTCCTGACCAATCCTGATAAAAGTATGGAAAGACAAAGAGCATGTTAAGCCATATTCTCACTTCATTGAAGAAATTTATCCTGCAAAGAGTAACCTAGACTAACGTGCACACATCACTTGCACGTCTACTCATCACAAGAGGGAGAAATTCAATCCTGATGAAAAAAAAATATCAAACTTATGACCAGCTTGTGCAAGTTTCAAGGATCAGCAAATATCAACACTATGTTTCTTACATTCTTATTTGTTAGAGCTAAGCCACTAACTAATGCTCGTGGGAAAAGATGAAAGAATGCAGCAAAGCATATATTTATATGCAGAGGTAAATCCTTTCCACTAGAATAAAGTTCCCTAAGCAAAGTAGTTTAAGTGTATCACCTTCGGGCTGTCAACAACAGCTGTTCTGTGTCTGTATACTTCTTTCTTTCGATCAAGGAACAAGCAGTGTTGTACGCCAACTCAAAGCAGCTAGATGCTTTAATCCGATTTGCATCCATCATTCCTTGCACTTCAGAAGCTCTCCCACCCAAAACTAAACCAGCAACAAGGTTTACTTCTAATAACTCAATCTTGGACTTTTGAAGTTTCTGATAGACATCAACACAAGCATCCCATTTCCCTAGGCGAAATAGAATTTGAGATTCTAACAGCATGGTTTCGTGGTTTCTCTCTTGACCTTTCAAGGACTCCAAAGCTTCATCCAACTTGTTCTGTCTGTATAAGCAATACGCCTATTTGGGGAAAAACATGAGCCCATTTAGTTCTACCCAACAGACATCAAGGATCCAATAAAAAAACTAAAGCAGATTTACTATCTTCTATCCCATCTAACATGAATCTTAAAATCACTGCTAAGAAGCAAGCAACATTTGATAGCATCATTAAGTCACAAGTAAGCAGGCAGTGGGATGAATTGGAAACTACAAGCACCTGAACAGAAGCAAACCACGGGAACTACAAAGAAACATGCTTCTTACCCCTTTTTTTGACTCACAGACAGGGCTCATTGATGATGTTTTTTATCCTTTCTTCGTCTTTCAATCATAAGTGAGTTATTAAATCAATTTTCCCAAATCCCATAGCTATTGGCCACGGCAGCTAAAAAGCTCCCACAGTGAGCTACAATTTCCTACTTTTCACCACTTAATAAACAAAATGCACGCCATTGACTGAAAAAACACCTAATAAATATGAACGCAAAAAAGAATAAATGATTACAGGATGCATTTGGCCTACCTTGAAGAAACTGAAGTCAATTGGAAGTCTCTGAGATGACTGAATTGCAGAAAGAGCTTCATCAATACTATCTGCCTTTATCAGAGCCACTACCTTGCATCTAAGTGCGTCTTCATCGGCCGGAGCAACTGCGAGCACTGCCAAACAACAACAAAATTTGAAATATTCAAAAACCATACCATGTAACCCAACTGTTTAAAAAAACAACGAATGTCAAATTCTGATAATTGGACCTTGATCTGCGATTTTAACGGCTTGTTCGTAATCGGATCGCTGGATGTGTTTGTTAAGAGTGGTGAAGAGATCTTCAATTGCAGGCGGAGGCTGCCATGGTGATGAAGCGGGTTTTCCTTTGTCTTTGGGCTTAGGAGCCATCGGTGATTTTCTTGGTAACCAAACAAAGAGGAAAAACAGAAAATGCAAGTGCTAAATCGTTTCTGGGGTTTCGGCTTTGAAATTTGGTTCCCTTCTGTTCTCTTGTTCCTCACCCTGCCTCTGGTGAATAATTTCACTTTTTTCAGGTTTGATCGATTATGGGCCGTTAATGGGCCAAATTAGTAGTCTGAGCCTAAACGGGCCAAGAAATTCGGCCCATGGCTCTGTTCAACCTGGCATTGTCAGGGCGAGCATCAAATCGCGGAGCGGCCGGCCCCATGTGAATCGTAACACTTGACAAAGATATTTCCTTTGCCTTCAATTTTAAAATCAAAATTTTGTAGCGCTTTAAAAGCTTTTGACTCAATTTTTCATTTTCTTTCTCCCAAAAAATTTCCCTCCTAATTGCTGATTGAGAGAAAAAATGGCGGAAAATGAAAGTCAAGCAGGAAACAGCCAGAAAATGACCAAGAAAAGAGACCGGAATCTGTTGACCTTCACCGGCGCTGCTGCTATTCTCGCTATTACTGTTAGCTTTGCTTTCTCCGCCATCAATTCTCGTCGCAAAAAGTCAAAGAAGAAAGGTCTTTGTCTCTGCTTTCAATTATACTTTTGCTTTTCCCGTTCGTCTTCTTTCTCGCCAATGGCAATTTCAAGATGTCATTTCTTTATTAGGTAGAACAGCGCAAGTGAAGTCTAACATTACTAATTTTTGATATTTTATTTTAAATTAGACCTCCCTGGTTCTGCTGTTCTCGCCAATCTCCCTGCGACTGAGATTCTGAAATTAGCTGTCCGGATCATTGCCAAGTCCAAGGAGGTTCACGATGCAGTTGCATCTATTCCCCTTGACAAGGTACTTCAAAGTGTATTTTCTTCTTCTTTTTGCCTTTTGCTTGTGTGAAGGTGTGTGTGTGCTTGTTCGTTTTATAATTGTAAGTTGCTTGGGTGCCGTTTCGTTCCTTATCAGTGTTAGCTGCATTGTGTTGCTTCAAGATGCTCAGCTACTACTGTATTAAAATATGCAGGTTACCTATGCGAATGTTATTGTACCACTAGCAGATTTGGAAGCACAGCAATTCCCTCTGATTCAATCTTGTGTATTTCCGAAGTTAGTATCTACTTCTGAAGATGTGCGGAAAGCAAGTTCTGAAGCTGAGCGGAGAATAGATGCTCACATTTCAACATGCAGGTTTCATTTACCGATTCTGATTCTTTTTGTACTGCCTATTTATATGAGAGGGAGATACAGAAATGTAGTTGGTAGCAAAACTATATTTATTTAAGATTTGAATGCAAGAAGGTGGGATACAAATAGATATTTTCTTGGTTGCTAATTAACATAAAAAATATTCCATAAATATATTATGTTAAAAGGAGCCATATATACTTCCATTTTTTAACTTCTATATTGTGTGGTTGAATCAAGTTTTGCAAAACAATATCAATTTGATCATTAGCTATAATAGTTTCTTTATTTCTGTTTTTAAACAATTAATTGATAAACAATAGGTATGTTTTTGTTGGCTTGTAGTGAAAGATTGTGGAGTTAAATAATGACTTTTTTTTAATTTCTTTATTTGTTTTTAAAGAAAACAAGGTTCGGAAAATGTTTGGCAGTGTTAAAAGTAAGATGGTTTGATTGACTTAATTGACATAAGCAGTGAAGAAGTTCTGAGGGACCTTAGACCTCTTTTGACATGTGATAACCTACGCAAGAATCAACTCTAGTAAAGACAAAAGTGGAGGTTATTAGAAATTATGGATGTTAAACACGGTAACATGCACTAATTTATGATGATTGTGACGATCTTAGAATGAGGTATAGACATAAAAATGTGGAAATGGCTACATTTCATAAACATTAAGCTGGTCAAAACTTTCTAGATTGTGCTGGATGTGATTAACAATATCGTGAAACTCAACTTCTGGCTCTCATAATCAAACATGTTATGCATGAGATTACAGAAATTTATTGGATTGAAGAATGAATGTGCAGTGATTATGTCATGTATGGAACTGAACACTGACCTGTTTTGCAAGCTGATCAGAAAACGTGAGGATGTATATCACGTGGTGAAAGCTTTTTCTGCGAAAGGGGAATGGATGAATTCTGAAGTGAAACACTATGTTAAGTGCCTGGTAAGGAAATCTATAAATTATAACCGCGTTCATCCTTGAAACGCAGTTTACTTGATCTGCAGAAGATTTTTCATTTTCCTTTTGAACAGCAAATTGTTCTATTTGTTTTTATACTTATCGAGCTGCATAAGCTGTTCAATCCAATTTTTAATTTTTTCCCCGATCAGTGACAGGTCACAGATTTTGAGCGGAATGGTCTAAATCTTACTGTTAGTAAGAGAGGGGAAGCTCAGCGCTTGATAGGTCAAATCGATGAGCTAAGCTTGCGATATGCCCAAAATTTGAGTGATGATAGCAGTTATCTTCTTTTCAGTGAGACAGAACTGGTTGGGTTACCACCTGAGTATTTGAAGGTATTCTCCTCCCCCCTTTATTTGGAATTGGGGTTTGGGCATAAATAAAAATCTCATTACATATGCAGTTCTAGATATAGTATGTACTAACCATGTTTTGGATGTAGCTTTCATGACAAATCCATAGTTGAATTGTTTAAACTAATTTTCTGGATAGTAGTCGTATAGTTTATTAACCCTTATTACATTAGCTTCAAAGAAACAGAAATGACAGACAATTTTTTTAATAGATTATATACTTTGTATGAGTTCAATTAACTGAATTCACTTCTACATGTTTTTTTTTTTCCTGGAATGGGTTTTCTTCTTTTCAGAGCTTGGAAAAGGCTGAAAATGGTAAATATAAGGTCATGATGAAAAGTCATCATGTTGTGCCACTGCTAGAGCTTTGCAAGGTATGATTTGTTGTGGCTGACATGTTATTTATTTCTTCGAAGTTTTGCTGCATTGTTTACTACTTTGGATTAGGACAGGTCTTCTCTCTCAACATAATTGAAAATTTGAGGACTATGGTTCGAGTCAAAAAGTAGGACTATTTGTATTTCTTTCTTCAACTTTGCTTTGTTCTCATATGCTGAATTTGGACCATGAGCAACAAACTCTTTTAAAATATAAGCGTATTACTGTAAGTTGCATATTTGGCAGAGTCAGAGTTACAGTAAGACATCTGGATGTTTTCTTGATGTTGTCAGGTATTTGACGAAGTTATAGAGCACTGAAGATAGAATTGATCTTAGGAGAACATTTCAATTTTGCTTTTCTGGTTTATCATTTATTCTTTTAGCACTGACCCGGTTATATGAAGAAACCAGTTGACAGTTACGATATTTACTTTGAGCACATGAAGGTAGGAACAACAAGGAGGACTGTGGCGATGGCATATGGGAAGAGGTGTGGAGAAGTGAATCTTTCTGTGTTAGAACGTTTGGTAATATTGAAACTGTCTAAGTGTTATTTGAAATCTTATTGTTTGGTCTAGTGTATGAAATGATATATTGGTACAAGCTCTTTGTCTTTTGTGGCAAAATTTAAAACATAATGATGAAATTGATTATGAACCATTCTCATTTAGGTATTTCATATTAAATTTTGTTTGTTAAAAATCATAAAGGGCGCATTATCACTCGTTTTAATTGCAATATATATATATATATATATATATATATATATATATATATATATATATATATATATATATATCAATATCTTTATCATCCTGATTCTGAGAGAAAAGATAATCTATTTGACGAAGACAAAGAATATATGGATGGAGTATAACAATTTCTCCAGACTGGCGTGAAACAAGGGAAAATGATAGATAGAAAATAGAAGAAATTAGTAACTTACTATATTGGCTAACATTCAATGTCAATTCTCTTAAAATCTTAAAAACTCATAAACCTTGAAAAAGAACAAAAAAAAAAAGAAATTTATTCCATAAGAGATTCAATTACAATTTCAAAAAACAATATAAGGTCCTGCTTTAGTAGTTCCTTTGCATCCATATGTTTGAAATCACTACATAGATTTAAATTTCAAGGTACTTTGGCAATCATTTTTCCTACCAAAATTTTATTTTATTTTGAACCAGTGAAAACATCCAAACTTTTTGGGGCAAACTCAATTCTCCTCGAATAACCCCAAATGCTATCGGAGATGGCACATACATATCACAAATCATGAGATTCGTTATATTTATGGCAATAACAGCTATATGGAAAGAGAATGAAGGATAGGCCTCCCTAGGCAATTACAAAATTCATATCATAATCATTTATTATCAATGTCGTGTATATTATGTTTTCGTATAAATAATTATATGTATATTATGGTTTTGATGGTTGTCCATGAAGCAAGTTATCTCCTTTTATTTTAGGTTGAATTGCGCCATAAATATGCACGGTTATTTGGCTATTCAAACTATGCAGATTATGCTGTTGATCTTAGAATGGCAAAGACATCCTCAAAGGTTTGATAATGTTGTCATTTTCTTAAAATCATGCTTTCTATAGCTTTTCAAATTTACAGTAGGTTAGAAAGTGAGTTTTTACAGTCTGATTCATCTTTGATTGTTAGCGTATTTTTGTGTAACTAATTGACTATATAATCATTTTATTTCTGAAGTTGGAATTGTGGTAAACATGAAAACTGATGCTGCCTCTTTCTCTTTCTAAAACCTTAAAAAAAAAAAAGAAAAAAGAAGAAGAAGAAGAAGAAAATGGGCAATGTTGACTGCATTACAGTATTGTCTTGATTAAGATTTCATCATTTATCAAATAGTTTCTAACAGGACAGAGCCATGAATGCTAATATTTAAGGTATTTCTGCTCATTTATGATTGTAGAGCAGTCAAGAGTATTTAGATGAAAGTCTACTTCCTTGTTATCTCAATAAATCTTGGTTTGAATGGGTTGAATTTGTCTGAATTTGTTAGTGAGTTAAACTTAGAGGGGTTGAGGCTTAGCTAAATTAGTGTTGCTATCAAGATGGTTTACTGTTTTAGCCAGAGCATCTTGCAGTGTTTTACCCTGTTCTATCTCCTAAAGTTTTAATCATCAAGCTTGTGTTGCCATCTGATCAGGTTTTTGAATTCCTAGAGGATATATCTGCCAGTTTAACAAACATAGCAACTAGGGAACTCACGATGTTGAAAGATTTCAAGGTTAGATATGTTTGCTGTATTTCTCTGCATACAAAGTTTTACCTGTTTATTGTGTAGTTTCCTTACATATGATTTTATGGTATCAGAGGAAAGAAGAAGGAGAACTCCCATTTGGAACTGAAGATCTATTATACTATGTGAAAAGGGCTGAAGAAAACCAGTTTGATCTTGACTTTGGAGCTCTTAGGCAGTACTTCCCTGTTGATTTGGTTTTATCTGGGATCTTCAAAATAGTGCAAGATCTTTTTGGTATAGACCTCAGAACATCTACCTAATATATTGTTTGTCCATGCTCCACAATTTTGGTTTAGTTGATTGCTAATCTCATTTGTGATACATAATTACAATGATCCCTCTATCTTATTTCCAACAGGATTAAGATTTCAGGAAATTGCTGGTGTTGAGGTTTGGCACAGTGATGTTTGCATATATTCTGTGTACGACTTAAGTTCTGGTGAACTCTTTGGTTATTTCTACCTTGATTTATATAAAAGGTACACCTATTATTTTGAATTCTCAATGCAGTTATTGAGTTGTGCTTTTCCTTTGTAAGAAATGTTATTTTGTGTTATGTAACAGGGAAGGAAAATATTGTCATACTTGTGTGGTGGCTCTTCAAAATGGTGCATTATCTAGCAATGGTGCAAGACAGGTAACATGTTTTTTCCTACTCCCTGGAAATTTAGACATTAGAACTTTCCTATCCTAAATTCCTTATGACTTGCTTTACTGGACTGTGATGGCTTCTGTTAGAAATATTTGCAAAGGACAAACTTTTTGTTATGCAGGAGCCATATTATTTGGTTTTGTCAGGCAATTATGCTTGTCCTTGTTTTTGCTTTTCATTTCTTTTATCCTCTTATTTAGCAAAAGCATTCCTTCCATAAATTTTCGAGCAACAACATGAGTCTGGATTTTGACTGATACTTTGTTTAGTAGCATTCAGAAGTTTTTGATCTTTGGAAGGATTTAGATGCCATCTGTCTCTTCGCTCTTGTCCTTTGGATTTATTCTCAATATAGCTTTTTCAGTTTCCTTTCTTACTTGCATTATAACTGGTAAAAATAGTTAGCCATCCATTTGTCACAACAGAAAAGCAGGTGTCCTTTGAGCGGTCAAAATGATCCTCTCCTTGATCTCTTTTGATGTGCGTATGCTTGCTTCTTGATTGCAGTTTGTAATTCTATTGATGTAAAAGCATAATATTTACATGATCAATCTGATACTTGTAAGTTAAAACTCATTACTGGTTGATCTTCTGTGACTAGATTTCAGTGCCATTGCTTATATGTCAATTGCAAAAGGAAATTGATGGCCGTCCTGCTTTACTGAGATTCTCTGAAGTGGTTAGCCTTTTCCATGAGTTTGGCCATGTGGTATGTTTCATTCTTTTCATGCTGTTTTAAGTCATTTCTTATCTAGACAATTTTAATCGTTTTTACTGCAGTTGTTGAAATAATTTCAGGATAAACCACTTAACTATGTTGATGTTGAGTGTGTAGGTCCAACATATTTGCAATCGTGCATCGTTTGCCAGATTTTCTGGGGCGCGTGTCGATCCTGACTTTGTGGAAATCCCTGCTTTGTTGCTTGAAAACTGGTGAGCGATTTGATCATACTTCATCTTTTTCTGATTAGTTGGAGTACTGACTTCTTGCTATACTTGTGGAGTCTTCTAGGTGTTTTGAGAGCTTCTCTTTGAAGTTGATATCTGGTTTCCATCAGGTGATTAATGCCTTAGATGTTTTGTGTGGTAAATTTCTTTTAATTATAGCAACATAAATGAAAAAATATGGGAGGTAGAGGGGCATTGTTGTCTATGTCTCTTCTCATGAGTGTATGTGAACATGAGACTTAGTTTAAATGTTTTCGGGTAAATCTTTTTGTCCTTCTGGAGAAGTAACATTACTGAACATTTTTTTAGCTGGTCCTTTTATATATACTTTCTATAATTTTTTATATTCTAAATGATTGTGATTGTAGGATATAACGAAGCCTATAAATGATGACGTATGCAAATCACTTAAAAGATGGCGATATTATTTTTCTGCACTTAAATTGAAGCAGGAAATACTTTATTGTAAGTCATACCATATCCTCATTTCGGGAGTTATTCATATTATCTTTTTTCTTGAAATTTCATCTTTGAAATATTTGTAGATTTTGTACAACTTTGTTTGAACCTTGGTTTTCTGAATTATCCTTAGGCTTTGTGTTACTCTCCTTTTGTCTGAAGTGACCATGCAAAGGGCAAATGAATTGGGTGCACTTCAAGTGGCTTAGTTAATGTTTTCTTTGTCTTCAATTTGTTCTTTTTCCCCTGTAGAAAAGAGGTGCTAAACTTTTCCAATTGTTTATCCAAGAGTTTGGCCTGCTTATGGGGCTGCTACATGCAATTACAAACTGCGCCTATCTACGTATAGCGTGATAACTTATTCCATCTTATAGTATGTTGATTGGGTAAAATGAAAAAAATTCATTGGACTGATTATTATTCTTATGTTTTTATATGGATGCTGAAGTATCAGTGATGAATTAAGAGACTTCCGAACATTATTTTTTTCATAATAGTTGTGCAAATGGTCATGTTGATCGAATTATCTAGTACCTGCCCTGTTGTTCAGCGTATTCAGTTGTGCTTTTGCTTACTAGGTCTTTTTGACCAAATCGTACACTCTGTGGATAATGTTGACATTGTTGAGTTATTCAAGCATCTCCATCTGAAGGTAAAGACCAAGGATTACAATAATGTGCTGCAGAGTTATGTTCATATTAGATTGCCTCCCTTCCTCTCAAAAGGGGCAACATATATCTGATCTTTTCAACTTTGTTTCTGCAGGTCATGTTAGGTCTGCCGATATTGGAAGGGGCCAATCCAGCCTCATGTTTCCCAAGGAGTGCTATTGGTTATGAAGCTGCTTGCTATAGTCGTATTTGGAGTGAGGTGTGATATGCTCTTTTACAAATTTTATGCTGAAGCATTCTTCAACTACATTCATTTATCGTTATTGATTCAGTTAGTCACTATTATGGATGCTTTATTTCCCATCAAGTGTGCCTGTCAAAAATGTTCTTGATTTGCAAAATGCCTTTCAGGTCTTTGCGGCTGACTTGTTTACCTCAAAATTCCGCGATAATCTTCTTAATCCCAATGTTGGCATGCAGTTTAGGGAAAAGGTAAATTAAGTTGATGTGTGATTTCATTTGTTCGTTTGACATTTCTTCTGAAAAGGCTGGGCCTCTTTTTAAGTCTTATTTTATTTCTCTGAAGATTTTGTGCACTAATCAAAATTCATGGTTGGTCTATAGTCTTCATCTGCTTTGTGAATGAATTAGTGCAACATTTGATCACTCCCTTTTATTCCTTTGTACCTTTTGAACTTCATGGTAGGTTTTGGCCCCGGGAGGAGCGAAGGAACCAATTGAAATTTTATCAAATTTTCTTGGGAGGGAACCATCAATTCAGGCTTTTATTGATTTAATGGCTGAATATAGTTTACTATGTTAATTGTTTAATGAAATCCGGGGTATAATTTTCTCTTGGCATCTGCAAATTTTGGTTGCCTGCAGGAGTAATTCTCTTTGTTGTTTATTTACTTAATTTTGGTGTATTCATTTCTTTTCTTGTGTATATAAAAATTTTAAGCTCATGGGAACAACCTAAAGAGTTTATCATCTTTCTTCAATTTCTTCCCAAGCAGCATTTTCACTTCATGAATACTTAAAAGAGCATAAAAATTAGAAGCCAACTAGCTGGTTTCCAGTGTAACGGTATAATTTTCTTTTTCTGTTCACAGGTTCATTATATTAATTTTGCATGATTTGAAATATTTCAATGTATTTCACATTAACATGTATGTGCGAAATATTCCTAAACACTCTGACCCTGTAAGCAAAGGCTGCTGGTGGGAAATTTTGGACCGCTATATGCGGTTTTTATTTATTGTTTTTGCAGGTGGTGTTAGCAATTTAACATCATGACTATGTCAAACGCAGTGTAAATTAGTTTTAACGTGCCAAATAGGTTTATATATTGACCTTGCTTCAAAAGAGAACTTTGAGCATTTCAAAACTTGGAATGGCGAAAAATGGTACTATGTGATATTTTTCAGCTAAGAAAGTGAAAGCAACTACAAATATCCAAAGGTGGTTATTCTGGTCTTGGGATCTCCGAAAGGTTATTAAAGCTTTACTCAAGTATTCTTTCATGTGTTTTCTTCTTTGAAAATTGAATTTTATGAATTCAAGAGAGAATTGCTACCAAGTTCTCTCATATGCTACTTTTGGAGATTATAAGCTAAGAGAGATTTCTTTTCTTATATATATATATCTTTGGTAATGTAATTGGAATTCTAAAATTTTCTGAACTTACCTATTGATGGATATTGGCAGTGAGTTTTCAAGAAATGCCAATGGATTTAGCCCCGACATGTTGGAATTTAGAATAATTTCAAGAATTTGATAATCGGTGTTTGAGTCTCAATTAAAATTTTCGTTACCCAAAATTAATGTTTTGTGCCATATAAACTAAATCTAACATTATAATTTAACAATATTGCTATCCACTCAAAATATATTTAAAATCTGGAGATTTGTAATTTCTTCTGGATCCAATCGCCAAAACTAATAATTCCATTATCAAAAACTAATTAAAAAAATTAAAGTATATTCTTAATTCTAAAAAAAGAGTTTATCTGTTGAAAAACGATTTTATTTATTACTTATATTTTAGAAACCAAATATCATTTCATGTTTTTTAATTGAAAGCCTTTTTTTTTTTTCTTTTTATTCGATCTTTTTAACTTTTAAGTGGTCATCGCCCTCCGGCTTCAGAGTTATTCGCATGTAAAGGTAGACAAAAAACGAAGGATTGACTCGGTAGTTTTGGAGGAAAATTACAAGAGACAATTACTAATAGAAAAGAGAGAGAGAGAGAAAGTAATGACTTCCACAGTCAACAAACGGCAACGAGAAAAACAAGTCCAAGTTTGAATTTTTACTCTGAAAGTACATGTTCATCGTGAGCAATGCTTTCGTTTTGTATTTTATAATCTCGGGTTTCTTCTTTTTTCTAATTCGTACAGCTTTCTTTTCGTTTGCATGTGCTTTTGATTTTCAATCTTTTGAATTTTGATCGGAATTTTCAATCTTTTGATTGCTATTCGTACTTTGTTTTTATTCGTGAGCATTTTCTGATGATGGTTGCATTTAATTCAGGGTAGCTGATAGTAAAGGGAGATGGGGAAATTATTTTTCTTTACCGAATTTCACTTTGCAAGTTGTTTACTTTGATGATCTTATGCTTGGATAGACTTTAAACTTTTGCTTTTTGAAATTTAAGTCAGAAAGTTTGGATTTTTGGTTCTGGGGTTTGGTGGGGTGGAGAGAGAGAGAGAGAGAGAGAGAGAGTGCTTATAGTCATAGATGTTTTGAGAAGGCAAAAAGTTGAGTAAGGGTGTTTGTTTTGGTCTGACCGAGATTGGAGAAATCGAGGATTGCCTTGATTTGTGGGTCGAGAAGGGAGTGAAGCTGTTGACTTTGCAGATGAGAAGGGCGGTGTGGCTCCTTTTTCGTGCTTTGTTATTTGGAAGCGAAGATATTGAATGAGCTCTTTGGCTGCGTGGAAAGCATTGATTTTGAGCTGCTAATTCTCTTCAAGTTGGTTTATATTCATGCGGAATTCTAAATTTGGTTATATGTGGCGATTCTGATTATTGTTTGGATTGGCATTTTGTTATTCAGTGTTGTAATTCTTTTAGGAGGAGGCATTTTGTTTGGTCATTTAGGCAATGTTGAAACAGATATTCAGTAAGCTTCCTCGAAAGTCATCTAAGTCCACTGAAAATCGTGATCATGGTGGAAATCTTGTTATCGATTCAAATTCTTCGACCAGCACAAGAAACAGTGCTTTAGGGGCTGCTAGTAAGTCAGGGAAGCTGAACATCACATCTCCGACAGTAAATGGTTCTGCTTCTGATACAGGGCAAAACCATGCTAACAAGATTCATCAGGGTGTGATTTTGAAGCTTAATGGGAATCTGGGGTTTTCTTCATTTGAAGGATTGGCTCAATTCAAGGATGTTCCAAGTTGTGAGAAGCCGAACTTGTTTATAAAGAAGTTGAACCTGTGTTGCATTGTATTTGACTTCATTGACCCCACAAAGAACCTCGAAGAAAAGGAGATCAAGCGACAAACATTGTTGGAGCTAGTGGATTATGTAACTTCTGCGAGTGGAAAGTTCACAGAAACTGTTATGCAAGAAGTTATTAAAATGGTTTCTGCAAATTTGTTCAGGACACTCACTCCTCAACCACGTCAGAATAAAGTTGTAGATGGCGTTGATTTGGAGGAGGAGGAGCCTTCTATGGATCCTGCTTGGTCGCACTTGCAGTTGGTTTATGAGCTCCTCTTGAGGTTTGTGGCATCGTCTGAGACAGAAGTAAAATTGGCTAAAAGATATATTGATCAGCTTTTCATTCTCAAGCTGTTGGATTTATTTGATTCTGAAGATCCTAGGGAAAGGGAGTATTTGAAAACAATTCTTCATCGCATCTATGGAAAATTCATGGTGCATCGTCCATTTATTAGGAAAGCTATCAATAACATTTTTTATCAGTTTATTTTTGAGACTGAGAAGCATAATGGAATTGCTGAATTTTTAGAAATTTTGGGCAGCATTATTAATGGGTTTGCTCTGCCATTAAAAGAGGAGCATAAAGCGTTCCTTGTACGAGTTCTAATTCCCCTCCACAAACCGAGGTGCTTGGCAATGTATCATCAGCCGTTGTCATATTGCATTACACAGTTTGTGGAGAAAGATTGCAAGCTTGCTGATACTGTAATAAGGAAATTGTTAAAATACTGGCCGCTTACTAATAGTTCAAAGGAAGTCATGTTCCTCAATGAGCTGGAGGAAATTTTGGAATCTACCCAGCCTCAAGAATTTCAGCGTTGTATGGTGCCTCTTTTTCAGCAAATTGCTCGATGTTTGATGAGTCAACATTTTCAGGTAACATGTTTCCAAATATTTGTTTATGTTCAACTTTAGTGTTTGCGCTGAATACAAATTCTCTACTTCAGCAGGTATTAAGCCATGTATTTCATATGCAAAGTGAACATTTTTTGGAAAATGATTTATCTATAACTTTAGTTCGATTTTTCTTTAATCATTCTAACTTCAAAAAGAACTCTGTAATAAGATTCTGAAATTGGATTTTTTATTACAATTTTGGATTATGCCTATTATCAATCAGGGGCTAGTCCTTTGTGCATATTATTTGTTTCAGCCAGTTCTTTAAATTTGATAAGTTTTACTTGAAACATTCAATTTCAAGTTTTATCCCACACACCATCTGGAGTCATGGTCAGTTGCCATGCCTTAACTGGTAATGGGTTAGCATTAATCTATTAAACCAAATTGGTCTGTCTCGTCATTGTATTGTTTACTATGTTCTGATCATATATGTTCTCTCTTATCTTTCAATGCATTTATTTACTTGTTGATGTACTAACAATTTATACAACCCTGGCGAGAGGGCAACTAGGGACAGTTATTGCACCAAAAATTTAGGCACGTTGAATATGCTAGTGGCTCAACTAGTTGTTGAGGCCTTTATGGTATGGTTGTTTAGAAGGCTTACACTTGGCCAATTGTAACAGTAAGAGCATTTGGAGAGAGCTAGAATAATCTAAAGCTAATCATTCTAGGCAGAGCTTGAGTTTAGGAGTTTTTACAGTGTTTGGAGAAAGTATATTTTTCACAGCAAATGTTTTGTCTATTTTGATCTTCGGGACAAAGTTACAACATATCCTTTGGTTCTTGTGAAGGCTACAAAATAAGAGCCACTCCTTTGGAACCAGGACATTGATTCAAGGACAGCTTTTATTTATTATTTTCAACATATTTGGTATACATAGGATGCGATAATCAAGAGGAAATGAATGTTTTTATTGATTTATGAATTATTAATGATATCAAGTTATCCATATTAAATAAAGTACCATTAAAATCTGGACATAACTTGAAAGAAGTATGGTGATTCTCTTATTTTTTGGTCTACCGGTTATCTCTTTTGGTATCTTGCATTGAGTGATAAAAGAAACAAGTAAGAAGTCTTCTCGTGATGTACACACAAACATGTGTGTGTGCTTGCGTGCGGGAATGTATTTTCCATGTAGAGGTAAGAAAAGAACATGAAATTCATTTTATTTGTATTGAGTGAAGTGCTATTAAAGGAAAGTTTGATTACGTTTCTAATAGTAAAAAGGGCTCCTATATTCACATCAAAGCAAATTATAAGTAGTTTGGAGGCTGGTGTTCTAAACTTCTAATAGTGATAAGGATCTTTCTAAAGCTGGAGACTACACTGTACAGGCTTGTACAACAGAAAGAGGCTGAATCATGCAAGTTTATGCACCTCAACAGAAGACCTTGTTTCAAAGTATCTGTAATGTAATCGAGCAGTACTTTATTTTTCCTGGTGTACTAATGTGCTAATAAAGGCGAATGGATTCTAATATAATGGTTATAACTGTTCTCTATGGCATACTATCTTCTCTTCAGTTCTCTGCACTGAAGGTAAAAACATAAAATGAACTATGGCCAAATCTTGATGTGGATACTGTTACAATGGATATGAAATCCATCAATTCAAAGCTGTAGTCAACTTAAGTCTTGTAATCTCTTCCATGAAAATGTAAAGATCTGTTGCATGTGATAATGTTGTGCTTTCATTCTTGTATCTACTTGGTTAGATGGTAGCTTCCGACCTTTGCTTTTCAATGTCTGAGTGATTTATTTTGTTAATTCTTACTATTGCAGGTGGCGGAGAGAACATTGTTCCTGTGGAACAATGATGCAATTGAGAACTTGATTGTAACGAACCGTCAGGTTATACTGCCCATTATCTTCCCTGCTTTGGAGAAAAATGCTAGAAACCACTGGAATCAAGCTGTCCGTAGCTTGACTTTAAATGTGCGCAAGATTTTCGGGGATCTTGATCCTGATTTGTTCAATGAATGCTTACTTAAGTTTGAAGAAACTGAAAAGAAGGAAGATGAAACCAAAGCAAGATGTACAGCCACATGGAAACGTTTAGAAGAACTTGCTGCTGAGAAAGCTCCAAATGACAAACCAGTGCTTATTCCTCAGAAAGCAGCAGCTTACGACTCATCAGGTTAGCAAAACCGGAGATTTTTATTGTTATTACCATCGACAGTCAAAAAATTTTGATTGAGATTTGGATTCATTCCATTGATAAGATTACTCAGGTGCTTGGATGTTTGCAAGGTATTAAATTTCCCTATTACCTGGGTGGTTGGATGTTTGCGGGGCACTAATTTTCCCTCGCTGCGATGTGTTTGGTCTTGGCCAATTGGCGAAGCCTAATAAACATTCTGTAAATTAGTGTTTCAGTTTGCACAAAATTTGAAACCTTTCTGCCTTGTTTTTTTTTGACTCCTTGGGAAAGAATGACATTATAAGCTTATCTAAATGCTCAGTTCTGTTGGCTATCAGCCAACCTCTGCAAATTTGGTTAATTGTGATCTTCTAATCTGTCGTGTTTTAACTATTCAGACATCATTGTGTTTGAGTTATTGACATCAACTGCACCATCAGATGCTTGCTTCAGATGAAATCTAGAAATTTTATGTGGAAAAATGATTGGACATGACTATTTCTATGGTCCTTTTCCTTTTAATAAGCATTTTATGTGCAAAGGAGGGAATAGTTGCCATTGTTGACTAATGGTGGGATCAGCCTTCATTAGTGGAGTATGATGAGCTATGATTGTTGATCATGAAATGTCTTTCAGCTTGTGGTAAAGAGACTAGTTCCTACCGAAAAAGGCCAAATTTGCTCTGAACTATGCAAACAGTACAAATTTACCATTGAACTATGTTTTGGTCCAAAAATGCTCCTGGCATTACCAAACTTGCTTGCACTTGTTTATGTTACTATCAAACTGACTTATATTTGTTCTTACGGTTATTATTTCACATTTGTCTTTATTTGCTGTTAAAAAATAGTCACATTTGCCTTCGTCATTGCAAGTAAAGGCAAACGTGAGAATAGGAATATTTTTGAAAAAAAAAAATTCAAGAGTAAATTAGTAGCATTCTGCATTGTTTAGTGGCAAATTTTATCCATTTTTCTATAATTATAATATAAATGATATATAAGGAAAAAAAAGTATTTTTGAGGATTGCATAGGATAGATTTTGGTCTGAAAAATCAAATCTTTCTCCAAAATAATTTTAAATGTTAAATTATTATTTGTTAGATTTCTGAATATATAGAAAATAATTAGAGTTAAGATTGTACTCCTTTTTTTCAATTATAAATTGTAATGAATGACGCAGAGCTGAAATTAGCATGTACTGTGTGCAATAATTGGGGAAGGGGAATGATGTGATTTGCTTGTTTAATGTTAATTAACAAAGCGGGAATCTAAACTTAATGGATGTCTTCTTCACCTGGAAAAGGAATTCAGAAATTGATAGAGACAAAAGCTTTTTCCATGAAAGAACTTAGCTCTATTCTTGTGTCTGGAATTAATACCCTTATCATGTCAAATTATTGATTTCACAAGCTGCAACAACTAATTTCTTGCATGGAAATTGCCAACTCGATCAGGAAGATCATCTTCTTGCCAATAGGGCAGGGTTAGGCGTGAGAAAAAAAATCGAAAATATGGTTAACTGTAAAATTGATTTAAAATCGAATCGATTTTTATGGTTAATCGATTCGATGAATTTGATTACGGTATTTAATTTTTAAATTTTTGGTTAATAGTTACGATTTAGGTTTTTAAGTACTGATTAATCGGTTCATATATATATATATATATATATATATATATATATATATATATATATATATATATATATATATATATATCTTCAATTTTTTTTATTTCTCTCTAAAATTTATATTAAATAATACTTTAAAATATATTTTTATTTTTATACTTTAATTTTTTATAAAATTTATATAATACTTTAAATTAAATTTATATTATGTTATTATCTTTAATTGTATAGTAATATTTATATATAGTATTTTATTAACTTATATATATATATATTATTTTTTATCATATATTGGTGTTCATATTTTATATAATAATATTTCATTATATTTTCTTATATTTTAGAGTTTATGTTATAACATTTAATATTATCCAAAATTTTATTTGACTTAAAATAAAGCATATTAATTTTCAATTAATATCAAATTTATTTTATAATATTAGCTATTAATTTATAGAATATAAATTTTGGCTAGTAAATTATATTTATTTTGTAATTTTTATATTAAATTACTTTGCACACTTGAAATTAAATTGAATTTTGTCTAATTTTTTTTATATAATTTTATGTTATAAATTTTAATGGTTAACTGAAAAATATTGGTTAATCAAACCGAAAAACTAAAACCGATGGACTGATTAACTGAATGTAATGGATTGATTAATGATTAGTAATTTTAAAAAATCGATATTAATGGACTGATTAATTTTTTTGCTCATAAACTGGTTAACCGTTTCATGCTCATCTCTAAATAGAGTTGATTTGATATGAAAACCGATCAAATTTAATAAACTTTGGATTGATTAGGTTTGAAAACTGAAAGAATTGAATAAATCGAAATTCAAAACTGATAGATAAAAAAATTGAAATGACCGAATATGTGATTGAAAATCAAACTGAACAAGTCAAATAATATTTAATTTTTATTTCAGTTTTGGCTTCTTTTTTTTTTTTTTTTTTAAATCAAAGGAAACTTCATTAAGAAGAATCAACCAAAGAAGCTGAAACAATACAAGAGGGGAGAGATATATCCCAAAAAATAAGACCTGTTATGGAAAACACTGCTTTTGCTAAGGCATGGACAGCAAAATTCGCAGATCTTCTAACAAATCCAAATTGGATTTTGTCTAAACTACCAGCCAAAAGCTTACAATCATTGATAATAATATCAAGATCAGAACTCAATCTAGTATTGGAGTTAATAGCATGAAAAGCCATTTGAGAGTCGGTTTCAATAATAGCTGGAGTAAGACCTCTAAGTTTAATCCAACTTAGAGCCTCCCTCACACTCAAAGCCTTTGCAATTAATGGATCAAACTCCCTTTGCAAAACTCGACAACCAGCCGCCACAAAAGTAACAAGATCATCTCTAACTAATAATGGCTGAGTTGTACTAGATTTAATGGCTGCATCCGTATTAACTTTGACGAAACCCATCTGAGGAACAGACCATTCGGTAGTCAAAGCAGAGGAGTGCACCTGATACGAAGCATTTATGTTACGAGCCAGCTTTCTGTCCTCTAGCACTACTGCAGCCATAGAAACAACAACAAAAACAGAAGGATGGGACTGCTTCTATATCAATTCATTCCTCGCCTTCCAAATAGCCCAACACAACATAATAGCCTCACCGCACTTCTCTAGATTCAAACAAGAAGAAATTAGATTAAACCATTGCAACAAATTAGAACTTTGGCCTCTGATAAAACCCACAACAGATTTCAGCCAGACCTCCCTAGCAAACAAACAATTAATGAAGAGATGCAGGATAGACTCACTATCAGCATTACACAAAGGGAAAATAGGAGTCACATCCACACCCTTACCAACCAGAGCCACACGAATAGGGAGACATGAGTGAATAGCCCTCCAGAAAAAGTGTTTCATTCTATTAGGAATAACCAAACTCCAAAACCGTTTCCAGTTCACCGAATGAATATCATCAGAATAGGGGAAAAAACAACATAGATGAATCTATATCCACTTTTAACTAAATATATCCCTGAAGATTCCTTACACTACTGCCACTTATCTTCAGGCTGATGCAAACTCAAAGGAATTTTATAGATATAGCTGCTATCTCTACAATTGAAAATAAAAGAGACGAGAAAAATTCCAACTACAAGAGTTATTCATCAATAAGTCACTCACCTTCAGGTTATCCCAACTACCATTAAGATTCGTTGTGAGGTAAGGATTGATTGGGTCGGGAAACTAAGGGTCAATCAACGCATTAATTCTTCTACCATCGCCAACTCTCCATCTGAACCCTGGTTTAATTTTGTTCTAGGCAGTCATCATGCTTCTCCTCGTATAACTTGGATTTGCATTAAGCTCAGCTTTCCATAAATCATAGTTAGGAAAGTACCTAGCTTTAAGGATTCTTGCCACTAAAGATCGCCCATCAATCAACAACCACCAACATTGTTTCCCAAGAAGAGCAAGGTTGAAATCGGCTAGAGATCTAAAACCTTGACCTCCCTTATCTTTTGGCTAACATAGTCTATCCCACAACATCTAATGAATCCCCTGGCCACTAGATTTTTTAGTACCCCACCAGAAGGCATTAAAAGTCCTCTCTAGCTTCTTACACAAACCTATTGGAAGAAGAAAAACTGACATAGCATACATGGGCAGAGATTGGGCAACTGACTTCAAAAGCACCCCCTTTCTTGCTCTTGAAAGCCTATACCAACCGCTCAGTCTTTTCCTTATCTTGTGTTCTATGGAGCTAAAAACTTCCCATTTGTTCCTCCCAATAAGAGATGGCAGACCGAGATAACAGTCATGCAATGCATTCGGATTAATGGACAAAGAAGAACAACCAGTTCTTTAGCTGCATTCAACGTATTTGAACTAAAAGTAACTGAAGATTTCAGAAAGTTAATGAGCTAACTTGAATTTGAAGAATAAACTTCTAAAATTTTCTTTATTACATCAGCCTCTTGAGCTATTGCTTTGAAGAAAATAAAACTATCATCAGCAAAAAAATTGGTGGTTTACCGCTAGAGCATTCCTTGCTATCTTACAACTATGGATTTGCCCCGCTTCTTTATAGTGGTTTAGCAACGCCGAGAGGCCTTCAGCACAAATGATGAACAGATAAAGCGAGAGAGGATCTCCCTGCCTTAAGCCACGAGAAGCGAAGACGGGGCCCAAAAGTTTATCCTCATAAGCAATAACATAATTTACTGATTCCATGCACATCTTAAGCAGATGAACCCAACGCTCGTTGAACCCTATATGCACAAGCGCTGCCTCCAAAAAATGCCACTAAACTTTGTTATACTCCTTACTTATATCTAACTTTAGAGTTGCCATTCTTGTTTTGCCTTGTGTTTTTCTCTTTAAATAATGCATCACTTCATAAACGACTAGAAAGTTGTCAGATATAAGCCGATTAGGAATTAAAGTACTTTGATTAGGAGATATAATCGAAGGCAGAATGGTCTTCAATCTCTTCAATAACATCTTTTTAATCACTTTATACACCATATTACAAAGGGCAATAGGCCTAAGATTAGCCATGGTTACTACCTTCTTCTTCTTCAGAAGAAGAACTATTACTGTCTCCTTCAAATTATTTGGCATAACACCAGAGTTAATAATATTTAAGCTTTCCTGAGTTATATCTTTACCCACAATATTCCAGCATTTTTGGTAGAAAGCAGTGTTCAATCCATCCAAACCTGGAGCTTTATCTAGGTGGAGACTAAAGACAACATCTTTTACATCAGTTTCAGCGAACTCTTCCATCAGCAACTCAGTTCAGTAACTCTGCTTTTAATTTTAGAAACAGTGATGCTAGTACTATTTTGCGTAGCAATGAAGATATCACAGAAATAATCGACTATTACCTCTTTAAGGCCATCGTTCCATGCACAAGTTCTGCCAGAGGGATCTTTGAACTCAGAAAATTGATTCTTCCTCTTTCTTTTGGAGGCTACAGCATGAAAAAATTTTGAATTTGAATCATTATGTTTTAGCCAGAATAGTTTCGCCCTTTGCTTCTAAAAGATTTCTTGCTGTCTAAGAGTATCTGTGTACTGCTTACAAAGGTCTCTAAGATTCTCATAACTCCTCCCTGCTCTCGCCTCCCTCAGCTTTCTCTTCAAATCAGCAAGCTTTAAACCAAAATTTCCTATTATTTACTTGCCCTAGCTAGTGAACGCTTCGCTGCAATTGCTAAGTTTTTTGAAAAAGACAGATTGGCAGCAGACTCCCAACTACTATGAACTACCTTAAGCAAATAAGTCTCATTAAGCCAAGCATTCTCAAATCTAAACTGTTTAGATCTTCTCACACTAGAACTAACAAAGGGATTACTGAAAATGGGATTATGATCGGAGGAGGTTTGGTCTATATTTACAATAGAGAAGAACGAAAATTGCATCATCCATTCAAAAGTGGCAAAGACTCTATCCAATTTTTCCTTAATATACCCATCCACCTCATTACCATGACACCAAGTGAACCCATAGCTAATCATTCCCAAATCAACTAACTTGGCATCGTTAACAACACTTCAGAATCCCTTTATAAGGCTAGTAGGTTGGAGGTTGCCACCTCTCTTCTCTCTCTGATCCAATATATCATTAAAATCCCCCAAAATGCACCAAGGTATATCAAAATTACTTGCCAAAATATGTAATAGAGACCAATTATGATCTCTGCAATTTCTATTAGCTTCCCCATAAAACCCGGTCAACCTCAATCTTCTAACATTCTCCATGCTAATCTTCACATCAATGCGATTCTTAGAGAAACCCAAAAGTCGAGCTTCATTTCTGTTCTTCCATAGCAAAGCTAACCCACCACTCCTAACTGCATTAACTGTAAAGCAACCATCATAACCCAAAGTTTGTCTAAACCTCTCAAGCTTGTCCCTGCTACTTAGAATTTCAATAAGGAAAATGAACCTAGACCTTTTGGATCTAACCAGATCCTTAAGAAGTGGAATTGTCGATAGGTTGTCTAGCCCATGACAATTCTAACTAATGCAGCTCATTTTGATAGGCGGACCTGGTCTCCAGGTCCCGTCTCTGTCAAGTTTTTTGGGTCCATAACAAGCATAACATCTGAATTAGGCCCAACCTCAAAGCCATCCAAATTACCAGAAACCACATCATCCATCCTACAACATTTAGGGTCCAAAATAATGATTCCTTCATTATAAACATTATCTTCAAGATCAACACTACTACCAGAAATTATGGTATTTAAAACTTCTTTCCCTTTTAAACTTCTCCCATTATCATCCTTCTTTTCCACCTTATCAATCTCCCTACTTATCATGCTAGCAATACCATCCTTTATGTCAACTTTTTCGCCTTTACCATATCCATCCCCATCAACTACCATGGCCTTAATTATCGAAGTAAGCATGCTTTTTTTTTTCCACAGTTTAATGGGAGGAGACTCCCTCAACCATTGACTTCCAGCCGATAGCATGGAACGTCTGGTTGGAGCTCTTATGGATTCATCAAATTTACGACATTGTACAAATGAAACAAACGGTTGGTAGCCTCTCGTATTTAAACTCAACTACAACCCAATTGCCTCCAGCCTTTTTGATCTTCATTTCATGTTTAATTGGCTTCGTAACATTTATAGCTACTCTAATATGCATGTAGTTATGCTATGTACTAGAGAAGTTTTTTGGATCAACATCAATGTGTCTTCCAATGTAGTTACCAATGCTCTTTGCAACCTTTGCCAACATAAACCAGTAGGTAGCTTATAGACTTGTACCCACAAACTAGCCCAATCCAACAAAACTTCTTCAGGTTGCTCATTGTCATGAATCCTGTTTACAATCAATAACTGATTGTCGAACGTTCACAGCCTGTTATCGATAACTCTTTGGAGATCTATCTCATGGAAAAACTGAAAGATAAATAAATTAGGATTCAGATCTTTGATGAACACACCCATCCCAGGTTGCCATAGAACCGCCAAAGTATGCTTCATTGTATGAACATTTATTGATTTTTTCGTTAAGAATTTCCCAACCAAACTCCATCGTAAATCCACATTAGACAAGTCTCCTTCATCATCTTCGATAATGATCCCCTCATCATCCTCATTAACAGATAGCTGTGCCACTTATCCTTCGATATCACTAACATTCTCACGTTGACTCAGTGTGAAAGAGAAAAGAAAAGAAGCAACACCATAAAACTTGCTACTTTGCAAGACAAAACACTTGTCACCTAGACAGACATCAATTAGGTCTAATTTAATCGTTGTATAATCTTGGCTTTTATATATGTATATGGAGTTTAATTGATTTGTTTTCTTAGATTTATTTTTTCAAACAGAAATTGAATCACACTCTCTAGTAAAAACCGAAAACAAATGAACTGAAATAAACAAATCAAATTTTGTTTGTCGGGTTTGGCATCATGCAACCCAACTTGCAACTATGCAACAACCACAGCAAGTTTCAGGACATAATGTTTGTCATTTTTTTTAATTTTCAATTAATTTTAAAATTAGTGTTTGAGAATTAATTTACAACCATTTTACTCCATTTCACTTAAAAAAAATTTTCATAATGCAAAGAATAGTGACAGTTCAGTGTGTTAAGTGTACCGTCTGATCAAATGTAAATAATGGTATGTGCGCACATATCGCACATTGCCGAATGTTTAACTTGCAAAATGAAGCAGAAAAAGGAATAGAAATAAATGTTTATGCCATTAAAAGATATGAAATGACTATCATTGAATTTGACTCCGAGGCCAATTTGGGTCACCATAAATGAGGTTTAAAGATTGAATTACATATTCAACCTAATTTCTCTAAACAAAGAGGAATAAGGTCAGTATGATTTTTTTTTTTAAATTGAAAAAAGGGATTTTTTTTTTATTTTTTCATAATTGAAAATGAAGAATTTAAAAAAATTAAATAATAAAAGAACTTATATTCTCATTGAAGATTAAAGATTTACCACTCAACTATGTGTTATTCCCTCTTTACTCCAACTTTTAAACAGTGGAAAATGAGAAATTCTCACTATATAATATTAATTAATTTTTTTTATAAAATATAATATCCAACCATAACAAATTGCAATTAGCATTTGCAGCTGAAATACCTCCTTAACCATTAATTAGTTTTTTTTATTTTGAATATACATATATTAATAATAGACTTTACCTCTAATTCTATCAATCTTTTTATAAAAAATCACTTGATTTAAGATCTTTGCTTTAAAAAACAAAATTTATATTTCAGTGTATATATATATATATAATGAAGAAAAAAAAAGAAGAGAAAATACCGAAAAGGACTAGTTGTTGATACAGATGGATTTCCTAACGGTCCCGTTATCGCTAACGGGTAAAGCTTTTATAATTGTCCGATTTAGCAAGATTGCACAGTTTATCAAATTCACAATTTTGGATAAAAACATATATCAAATCGAAAATAAGCCGAGTGAAATTATCATCAGTTGTAAAAAGAATAAAACTTTACGTTTGTTGCAGGTTAAAATTTCTTTCTTTCAATTTTCAAAAGATTTTGTTGTCTAAATTATTTTTCTCTAATCTTCTCATTGGTTCCATTCGCGGACTGTGAGTGTTAAAGGGGTCTGCTTTGGCCACTTATGCCTCTCTCTCTCTCTCTCTCTCTGGCCCAAAGTAATCGAGAAAAAGGGAAAGGGAAAGGAAAAGAAAAATTGAAGCTTTTCTTTCTCTGCTTCTCCTCCAAGTCTTCTGTAAGTATTAAACATTTTTCTTTTCTTCTTTTTCTATTTTAATTTGGTTTTGGTTCTTTTTAATCTGTTATTTTCTTCGTTGGTACTGGGTTGTTTTCGAGTTTGTTTCTTTTTTTTTTTCATTCACTTTCGCTTAGGATTTTGTCTGATTTTGCTATTTTGTTGGTTTTAATCGAATCCAGATCCTATCCCTGTCTGATTCAGCTGTGCTCGTGCTATTTTTGGTATACACGACAAGGAAGAAGATTTCTGGTTTTTGTGGTTTATGTGGGAAGTCCTTTAGCGTTACTGTTTCAGTTTTTGCAGCTGGGTTCTCCAATTCAAGGTCGAAGGACTCAATTCCTGTTCTTGGATTCTTATAGAGATAAAGCACTTGTCCCCAATTCTGTAGTTTATGGTATGTTCTAACAAGAACTGTTTTTGATGCTTTTGGGTTTAGCTTGAATATGTGTTGAGGAGGGAAGTGGGTTTCTGTATCCGTGTTTTAAATTCATGGCGTTGAGTTTGATTATCCTGTGGTTTAATATGGATCCTTTGCAACTCTTTAGCGTTCTCTAATGAATTGAGTTTGTGTCCTTTTAATGGACTGCAATATGCTTCAGATGAGTCTCTGAGCAGAGCTTGGTTTTGTGGGAGTATTTATCCTTGTATATAAACTTTGAGTTATGTTTAATAAAATATTGGGTAGGCTTCCAAGGAAGCCATCTAAATCATCTGAGAGCCGTGAATTTGGCGGCCCATCTGCTCTTTCTTCAAATAGTTCAGCTACTTCTAGAAGCAATGATCTCGCTAATGATTGGTCTGGAGCTGTAAACAGTACATCTCCATCACTATCTGATTCTGCTCTGCATTTAGGTCATAATCATGGGAGTAAGCCTGCCCAGGCTGTAAATTCAAAACTAAATGGCAATTCAGCAGTTGCTCCTTATGAAGCATTGCCAGGATTTAGGGATGTCACCAACTCTGAGAAGCAGAATTTATTTATTAAAAAGCTGAATTTATGTTGTGTGGTGTTTGACTTCACTGACCCAACTAAGAATTTAAAAGAAAAGGATATCAAGCGGCAGACATTGGTTGAACTTGTGGACTATGTTAGTTCTGCAAATGTTAAATTCACAGAAACTGTCATGCAAGAAGCTATAAAGATGGTATCTATTAACTTATTCAGGCCACTTACTCCACAACCCCGTGAGAATAAGGTTTTAGAAGCCTTTGATTTAGAAGAGGAAGAGCCCTTGATGGATCCTGCATGGCCTCACTTGCAGATTGTTTATGAGTTTTTTCTGAGATTTGTTGCATCTCCAGAGACAGATGCAAAGTTGGCTAAGAGGTACGTTGATCACTCTTTTGTTCTCAAATTGCTAGATCTCTTCGACTCTGAGGATCCAAGGGAAAGGGAGTATCTGAAGACAATTCTACATCGCATCTATGGGAAATTTATGGTGCATCGCCCATTTATCAGAAAGGCTATCAACAACATATTCTTCCGTTTTATTTTTGAAACAGAAAAGCATAATGGGATTGCAGAGCTGTTAGAGGTTTTAGGGAGTATAATCAACGGGTTTGCTCTGCCACTAAAAGAGGAACATAAACTGTTCCTTGTTCGGGCACTTATCCCCCTTCATAAACCAAAGTGCTTACCTATGTATCATCAGCAGTTATCATACTGCATTACACAATTTGTGGAGAAAGACTGCAAACTTGCAGACACTGTTATAAGGGGTTTATTGAAATACTGGCCAATCACTAATAGTTCGAAGGAAGTCATGTTCCTAAGTGAGCTGGAGGAAGTCTTAGAAGCAACCCAGCCAGCAGAATTTCAAAGATGTATGGTACCACTGTTTCGCCAAATAGCTTGTTGCTTGAGCAGTTCACACTTTCAGGTAATACATCATGAGAGTTATAAAATGTACCTACTTGACTTGGTATGAAATGACATTGAAGTGCTTTTGGAAATGTTTTGTCTATTTCCACTTGCTTGATGCTTTCCTGAAATATTTGTGGTTGGCATTTCTCACAAGTCCTCTTTCCTTCAAAGTGGTGTCACCTTTTCAGCTAAACCTATTTACCCTGACATGCTGTAGTTATTTGTCATAGGCTTTAGCTTTAAGCCCTTGCATTTGGTTAGATTTTTTTTTTTGGTTAGTCATTCCCATCTGCAGTTGATTGAAGCAATGTCTACTATGACAAAGTTATTTGATATTTTTGTATTTAAGCAACAGTATATATATTTGCAATTTTTTTGTCATGATCTGGTTTATTACCCTTAATCTGTGATCTTTGGTGTATGCATTTGTGGCAAAAATCACTTTGGTCTGACTCTTCTTTGATTGGTGTGCGAGTGAAATGTTCATATGCCTTGTGCTCCTAAGCTTCATTACATTTTAGCTTTAGTGCAAAGATGATATCTGTTTCTGCCTTGACAAAAATAGAGAATGTCGGGACGGGTTAATTTGATCTGAGTCATCTGCAACAAATCTATATATATTTTGGATGCACTGGAGTGGCAGAATGGAAAATGCTCAGAATTTACTGTCATTCTATAGTTTTCTTAGCCATTGAAATTTTGATTTATTTTAAAAAATATTGCAGTCATGGCTGCTGAAACCATTTGCATCTCTTTTGCAATCAGCAAAGAAATCTTTGTTGGCAAAGAGTTTAGAGTCGAAAGTAGGGTGGCTAAGTTTTCCTACATGGCTAAGGGTTGATTCATGTTAAAAAAATGATTTTCAGCTGTGCTTCCTGCCTGCATAAAAAGAAAAGAACAAGTTATGTTCACTGCAACTATCTTCCCTATTATTTTGTGTGTGAATTTGGTGAGACTTCCAAACTGCATTATGTTCATTGTATGAAGGGAAAATTATTACCACTTACTTTAATAAGCAAATGCGGGTGAAACATTAAATCCTTCTCCTGCACATGGGGCGGGTCATTCATGTGGAAGCTATTCTGCAAATTGTTGTTGTCCCATATGAAATAGGAAGAATTGCTCTCTTGACTGGCTTGTGATCTACACTGTTGGAAGAAATAGGACAGCATGGAGAGGGAGAGCTCTATGTTTATGTAGTTAGTATGATGTCAAAGAGATCCCCCTATATTGCTTCTGGATTTTATGGTTTGACTGGTTTTTGGGTCTTAAGAACACCGAATGAAATTTCATTAGTCACTTCTACATAGCGGGATAGGATTTTTTTTTCCCCTCTTCTGTAATGCTTGATATGAGAAATTTGATTCAAAAGCAAATCTTTGTTTGTTGATGGGGTGTGGTATAACTTATTGGGTCAATAGTTATTGCAAAAAAAAAAAAAAATTCTGCAGGTTTTGTATGTGGCACTCTATAGCAGTCATTTTGAATTTATGCAAAAGACCTAGGAGGAGAAAGTAAACACGTCTCAGGTATGGGTGAATGGCTGCTTGTATGCATGTGAGGATTGGTATATGCAGGAGTCCTTAATCATCCAAGTTGTGGCAACTGATGGGGTTCGAAGTGTTATCAGTTTCTAGGCCATGCGAGACTGATCTCTGATCCCTCTCCTGGTTCCTGCTGTGGAGATTGGTAGCTTGCCATAAGTTCTTGTTCTCACATGTGATTCTCATAGTCTAGACATTCTATATGTGTACCCTTGTCAATGTTGGTGCTCAGAGATGTGGCATAGATGCTATTTAGTGTCATTCTATAGGGTATAGGCAGCATGTTATTATGCATGAAAGTTGGTTGTCTGATGTAAGGGTGGCAATCAATACGGGTAGATATGTAACAGTTGAGGTATATGGTATTCATATAACTGAATTATCATGCTAATCTCTGATCTGAACTGAAAGTTTTATTGTACTATATAGTTATTTAAATTGCTTAAATAATTGTATTTTGTTCAATTGATCATTTTCTCCCTCATATGTTTTGATAGATCTTCGAGTAGAAATTCAGATTCTAATATTTGAGATCAAATTGAAAATAGAGATACGGGTCTATTTTAGAATGGACCATTATGAAGCCATCTATATAATGTGTGTGTGTGTGTAAATTTTGCTTATTGATAAAATCAAACAATGGCAGACTGCTTTTAACTTATTCAGTTGGTTGACCCTTTTTTCTTTTTCCTTGTGGAAGGAAAAACTGAAACAAAAATTGCAAACCAAAACCATTCCAACTGCTTCTTAACTGAACTTCCCATTTTGCATTTGGGGTTGGGTTCAGTTTTTCTACTACGTTTGTGGAAGGAATTCTGAAATTAGTGGCATCGACCACACTGTTTGTGAAGGATTCTGATATGACTAGCATTGGTTACTGCATTACTTGGCTGCAGTTGTGTGTTAGTGCAACTAAAAGCGGTCATTCTTGTGGATATTGTAACATCAACATGTATTTGGGGTATTTTGTTGCACTTTATTGACCTAATACTGAAAACATTAATTATGCATTGGAGATGGATTATAATTTAGCTTAATTACATTCCTTTAACTATTTATATGCCCATCATTCATTTATATGGCAGTTTACTTTCTCATTAGCAGGGTCAATTTTAGTGAATTATATACTTTTCAATTGTGATTTATACTGCCTATGATTGATTTTCACGATCGATCTTTCTCTTCAGGTTGCAGAAAGGGCTTTGTACTTGTGGAACAATGATCACATTGAGAACTTAATCAGACAAAATCGAAAAGTTATACTGCCCATTATCTTCCCTGCCTTGGAAAAGAATGGATGGAACCATTGGAATCAAGTGGTCCAGAGCTTAACAGTTAATGTCCGCAAGATCTTTGCCGATATTGATCCTGAGCTGTTTGAAGAGTGCTTGAGGAAGTTCGAAGAAGATGAAGCTAAGGCAGAAGAGATCAAGATGAAACATGAAACTACATGGAAGCGCTTAGAAGAGATTGCTTCAAAAAAAGCAGCAAATAGTGCAGCAGTGCTTGTTCCCCAAACTGTACCGACCATAACATCTTTGGGTTAGAGGTAGAGGATAACCATATTTTGTAAAAAGTATTCAATTTTATTGATTGGTCTAGGAGCCAGAAAGATGGTGGTTGTGCTTTTACAAGCTAAACACATCGGATTTCTTTGCTGCTGCACAAAAATGGAGCTGACTAGCCAATTGCTTATGGGAACCACAAACAGGTATACTATCAGAATTCAAAGGAGGAGACATGGCCAGTTAGTTTGGCCTTTTTCTTATAGTTGATATTATTGTGTCTCAAGGAGCTACAAACCACAGGTACTTAAAACACTCAGGTATGTTTTTAATTGGTTTTGGTGTACTCATTAAATTTCTTGACCTCATTTCTTATGCGTACTGTATTATATGATACATATGTATTTATTTTGTAAAATCGAACACTTTCTTTCGGTGTGAGCTTGTGCATCTGCAAATATGTTAAGATTTGAGCAGGATTAATTTTGAACTGGGTGATTCTTTTTCGCTCTTCGTGGATTATCGTACAATTCATGTGAATTTTTGTTAAATTGTTGGCATAAGGAGGCTAGTGCTTTTTAAATGAAGGTAAATTGCTTTGGCCACCTTCTTCCTTGGTCCTGCTGTTCATTCTTTTTAATGTGCATAGCTATTCTTGCAAAACTAAGTGCAATACAAGCTTGAACACCTATGGCACTATATATGCAGTGCCTATACACAATGTCTCCAACTTTTTTTGGAGCCGCAATCTAGAACCAGATCTTGTCTTGTGACCTGAGAGAGGATACTTGTCTAAATTGGATCCATTGTCGACCAATTCAATAACAAACTGGAAAAGTGATGCAACTTAAATGTGTAAAAAATGTCATGCAAATACTTGCATATATGGTCAATTTCGCCTAATTAAGCGCCTGTGTTATATTTTTGACAGCAGCAGGATCACTATAATTGACTCTTTAGTTTGCACGAGATTGCCCCTTTCATTCTGGGGCAACAGAGGAATTGTACCATTCGAGCTCTTTTTTCAGTGCCTTTTTTGGGGTTTGGAGAAATCGGCAATCTGCGAAATTCTTTTTCCTTTCCATGGGGGTCAGAAGAGATTTTCTTTTTCCTTTCCATAGAGATCAGGAGATTGGATCTCAATTTCTCAATGATCGGTTCATGAAGGCATGATTTAGATGTGAACATTACATTAGGCCATTGGTTCAATATTGGATTGATTAAATCATGATAATCCAGTAAGTATCAAAATGAGGAAGGACGTATGAACCGATTAGATTGTGAGTAATTTAAAACCTGTAAGAAGGTTAATCCGGTCGGTTCAGGCATTAGCATTTCAAAATTTAAGCCAGTAGGAGACTTAAAAAAAATAAAGTAAAGAGAATTTCAAGAGTGTAATACTTGGAGCGCTTAGAGGATTGAATTATTTATAAGAAATAAGATTTAATAAATAGGGATTTCGAGTGAGAGTAGTTGGTAGGAGAGGTTATGGTCCGATAGTAATTTGATTTGATCGTTTATATTCTGTTGAGTGTGTCAGTATGACTAATAAAATATGCTCTTATTAGACTAATTGGATTTGATGGCAGCTGACAGATTTAATTTGATAGGCCATGCGTATCCGATAAAACTTGCTTTTTTGGGCTGTAATATGGCAAAATGGGCCTTGGACCTCATAGGCCTTATAGGATTATATGTATTATCAATTCATAATTGAGAATATGTATCCATATGGACCGCAATGTTGTATATTTGTTTTGTAGAATATGTCCCAACAAGTTTATTTTCAAACATGATAGAGAACTGTTCAAGTTGAAATATTATATCATATCAATATAAATCAAGGATGCGCAGATAATCTTCTATAGTTCAGCCATCTAACCATATTCCACGTCTCTTTACAGCTTATTTTACAAATTCTATTATAAAAGCTTCACCTAATCAAATACAAAAAATGCCAACTTGAGTAAATCCTATTGGAAAGTGACAAAAATTACGTCAGACATCATTTTTTCATATTAAATTAGAGTTCAATTAGCAAATTGTCAATTAAGATTCCTTTCTTCATATTGACAAATCCCTTTTTAGGTAAAAACAAGATGATAAATATAAGTGATATTTCATTTTCAAGATGGACATATTATATTCTTAATACGTGGACACTACGTTTTCGTTATTTTAAGAATAAAATTATTCAATTATTTTAAAAAAATTGTAATTTTCTTTATTTTGAAAATATTCATGTAAAATCACCTCATTTTAAGGAGTATAAAAGCAAAAAATGACGTTATCCATGAATATAAATTGCTTCAAATAATCATAAAACTTGCTTTTATTAAGATTTTGCTGTCAAGAAACTAAACTAGACTCCTACAATGAAGCCTGCGATAATTTCCAAAGAGATGGTAAAACCATCTTCCGCAACACCAAATCACTTGCGATCTCACAAGCTTTGCTTCTTTGAGCAGCTCAATTCAACTGTATATGTCCCTTTTGTTTACTTCTACAATCCTGATACCCAGCAAACTGAAATTCCTCATAAAATTTCTCTGCTCAAAATCTCTCTCTCAGAATCTTTATCCAAGTACTACCCACTTGCGGGAAGGATCAAAGACAATGTCACAATTGATTGCAACGATGAAGGGATCGAATTTCTCCAAGCTCGAAGCGAGTTCAATTTGTATGATTTTCTTAAGCATCCTACTTATCAAAGTACTATGCTTTTAATTCCCGAAGACCCAGTTTCAAGCAGTCTTTTCATTGTTCAGGTCACCTTTTTTGCCTGTGGAGGAATGGCATTGGCCTTTGCCATTTCTCACAAGCTCGTAGACATGTCTAGTCTGTGTTCTTTCATCAACAAATGGGCTGCCACAGCTCGGAATTCAAGTAAGAACAGAGTCTTTAGTCCTATGTTCAATCTGAGTTCTTTATATCCACCAATTGAGCTGCCAGTAATGGCCTATGACTTGCCTGAGCAAGTGAAATGCGTATCGAAAAGGCTTGTTTTTTGATTCATCAAGTATAGCCAAGCTAAGGGCTATTGTGAAACAGGCAAGAACTTGCCAAGTTCTAAACCCTTCTCGGGTCGAAGTAGTTACAGCTCAAATATGCAGATCTTCAGCACTCGCAGCTGCAGCGATCTCAGGATCGTTCAAGCCAAGCATTTGGCATCATTCAATGCACATGAGGTCTAGATTGAATTCGCCAGTGCCAGACTCTACATTCGGGTGTCTAATTGGGATCTTCCCAGTGTCAACAGGGGAAAAAGCCGATCTGGAGTTGGCTGAACTAGTAAGTTCGTTCAGGAAAGAAAAAGTAAAGTTTCAAAAGGGTATGAATGAATTAGAAATGGAAGAATTGTATTAATTTATTTTGAAGAATTCTGAAGGGGTAAGAGAATGTAAGAATAAGAATGTGTATATGTGCACTAGCTGGTGTGGATTTGGTTTGTATGAAGCAGATTTTGGATGGGGAAAGCCAGTGTGGGTGACTCATGGGAGCCTTGGAGCTAGAAATATTGTTAACATGATGGATACCAAGGGACGTGATGGGATTGAAGTATATATCACTCTAGAAGAAAAAGAGATGATAGCGTTTGAGCAGGATCAAGACCTTCTTTCATTTGCCAAATTCGATCCAAGTCCACTAGTCAATTCCTTGCGATCCCTGTTGTAGGTTTTTTTTAGGCTAAATGTGAAAAAAATGCTCTTAATGTTAAAAAAAAAAGACAAATTTACCTCCAATATTTAGTTACGTACATGTAATGTCCCTAAAGTTATTAAAATGATTCAATTTTATCTCTAAAATAACGGAACTGTTAGTTTAATTATATTCTGTCAAAATAGTACAATATGTTTACCTAAATGTATCAACGTCAGCGGTCAAAAGATGAAATATAGTCAAACTAATAGTCTCGTTACTTCAGAGGCAAAATTGTATCATTTTGATAACTTTAGGAACAACATTATACGTAACTAAATATTAGGTGCAAATTTTTTTTTTAATAAACATTAAGGATATTTTTGCATATTTGGCCATTAAAATATAATGTACAAATAAGTGGTTGATTCAATCAATTAAAAGTGTAGTAAATTTTGAATTTAACTTTTTCTTTCGAAAATTATAATTTTCTTAATTAAATTGCTACTGTTTTTCTTCACTAGTCCGCTATGAACTAATAATTTATTTTGCTTAGCTTTTGAGTGACTCTATAGGGAGCTAATTAAACACAATAATGTAAGAGATAACAGTTTGTTAACTGTTATCCAAGTTTGTTTCACGTTTGTTTCACAATTGTAGTTTATTTAGGTTACATAACTTGTATAGGTTACGTAACCTTGATACTTCCCACTTTGTAATTGTAGTTTGTATAGGTCACTGACTCTGTTGTTAGTTGTTCCTACGCCATCTGCTTATGTAGTATTTATAATGTACTTCACATTAATAAAATCATGCAGAGAGAGGAATTCTTTTATGGTATCAGAGCCTGGCATACCTAGAGTATAAACTAAAAGGAATAATGTCCACTGAAAGCACAGTTGCTTCATCCTCTGTTTCCTCTACGTCATCTTTCAGTTCCTTAAACTCTTTCACTCTAAATCTCTCTCATCCAATCTCCATTAAACTCAACTCATCTAATTTTTTCCTGTGGCGTACATAGCTGATCAATACCGTTGCTTAAGGGGTGTGAGTTAGATCATCATATTGATGATTCATTAATACCTCCTCCAAGAACTCTAGATGATGGAACGCTCAATCCATCCTTTAAACTGTGGGAACATCAAGACCAACAGGTGTTAAGATGGATAATTGCATTAGTTTCTGAAAATATTTTACCACAAATTGTTGGTGTTCAGATAGCAAAGGTGGTTTGGAATAAGCTAATTGCTGCATATGCTTCTGGATCTCGGTCACAGATTCACAACCTCCGCATAGAGTTATAAGGTTTGCGTCGAGGTAATGATTCTATTACTGTTTTTATTCAAAAAGCAAAGAGTATTGCAAATCAATTGGCTACTTTAAATCATCATGTACCTGAAGATCTTGTTGATATGATTTTGTTGGGATTAGGGTCTAGTTATCGACCCTTTGTAAGAGCTATTGAAGCTCGTTTAGAATCTGTGAGTTTTGATTAGTTATATGGTCTACTTCTTAATGAAGAAAGACAGTTAGAGAGAGATTTGTTAAGTATTTATGATGTTCCTCCCACTGCTAATTTTGTAACTAGCAATAGTAGAGGACAGCATGGACGAGGACGTGGTTCTCGAGGTCGTGGTGGTCGATGTAATGGTAACAATCGCTACAATTCAAACTCTATGTCTACTGGGAATCAATCTAATTTTGATACTTCACACTATATCAGTTATAATTGCAAAGGCACTGTACATATAGCCAAAGGTTGTCCTCCTAAATCCAGCCGAGATAACAATTTCTCTTCACAACCTTCCTCCTACATGGCCACTACTCCAAAGAATCCTCAATCATGGGTTGTTGATACAGGAGCATCCCATCATCTTACTGTAGATTTGGGAAACCTCAATCTTCATTCTGAGTATCAAGGTTCTGAAGAAAGTCCAAATTGGTAATGGTTCCTATCTTCCTATCTCCAATATTGGCTCTTCTTCTTTTAAACTTGGTAATTCTATATTGTCTTTTCGTGATATTCTTCATGTTCCGTCTTCTAGTCGTAATTTGCTTTTTGTTTATGCTTTAACTAATTCTAATCCTATTTCTGTTGAGTTCTTTGCTAATTATTTTGTTATTAAGGACTTGGACACGAAATGGATCAACTACCAAGGTCGGAGTAACAATGGCTTATACTCACTTTGTCTTCATCGAACAAAATCTGCTCCAAGTGTTTCCCTAGCTAGTTTGGACTTATGGCATGCTCGTTGTGGCCACGCTGCTCGTCCCATTATCAAAAAATTTTTATCTAGTTTGTCTTTGTCTTTTTCGAATAATTCTAGTACTTCTTTGTGTGATGCTTATGCTACCAGCAAGTTTCATAAGTTACCTTTTTCGTTGTCTAATACAGTTACTCAATTTCCTCTTGATCTTATTTGTTCTGATGTATGGGGTCCATCTCCTATTAAATCTGTTGATGATTTTTCTTATTATGTTACCTTTTTTTATCATCATTCGAAATACACATGGATTTATTTTTTGCGCCATAAGTATGATATCTTGGATACCTTTATGCAATTTAAGCCTCTTGTTAAGAATTATGTTGGTCGCAAAATTAAACAATTTCAGGCTGAATGGGGGGGGGGAATTTCAAGCATTAACTGTAATGACTATACTAGATAATCCTAATTACTGTTACTAATTACATTCATTAACCCCGTTAATCCTATGACTTGTCTGTTGATGATGCATATATGAGCATACATACATACATTCATACTATCATATGTTATTAATTATTCTTTACATAACTTTATAATGACATGCCTTTACATACAAATATTTGGATGTAACCAAAAGAGATGCAAAATCAATCCCATACATCAAAATGTTACTTTTATTCTGATGTCGGCTTGGGGGATTGTTGGCTTTGTCCCTGAACAAAACTTTTACCCTGCGAACCTACACGGATAAACACCCGTGCTAAGCTAAAAAAAGTTTAGTGGGGAACAACTAATAGGTTGATAACCACTCACAGTAGTTACCACCAAGCATTCATTACAATAAAATACAATGCATTTACTGGATTAATAAAGATATAACAATATCCTTTAATCAGAACAGTAACAGATTTCAAACTGTATATGCATATCATTATTTGCATCAATGGCCTGCGTAAATTCCTGTGGGTGTGGATAACGGGTGCAATGGATACCCGAAGGTATCAAATCAGGAGGATACCCGAAGGTATCTATATAAAAGTCTCATATAGAGACAAACAGAAGACTCATAAGAGTCAAACAGAAGACTCATGAGAGTCAAACAGAAGCAGCTGCGACGGGAACCCTATAGGCATGCCTATCTATCCACAACCAAGTCTCTAAGTGCAGGCATAACATATCATATTTCATATATCATGAAATTTCATCACTATAATTCAATATAGCATTAACAAATGCCAATCATTATAATATTATGCATTCTCATCTTCATAGCATAATTAAGAATCATATACTGTAATTTCTTTGAAATAAATTCATGTATGTTTCTATTTTGAGTAATAGAAATTTACCTTTCAATTAACAAGCAAGCCTTGCATTTATGGATATTTATTTTGCTATATGACTATAATTTAGGATGATTTATAAGCTTAGGAAGGGCTTAGACAAGTCTGTACCTCAAAAGAAATTAAAGAAAATACAATTTTCAAAATACAGGGGAGGGTCACGGTTACTAACAATTTCTGGTAACCGTGAGCCCAGACTTGTACCAAGGGTCACGGTTACTATCATATTCCTAGTAACCGTGAGATATAATGCTCTTTGATTCTGGCCAAAACAATAAACTACCTCACGGTTACCAATAATTTCGTAGTAACCGTGAAGTAGGGTGATGAACTCGAGTCACGGTTACTATGAATTCCTTAGTAACTGTGAGATAGCATGGGTTTTGTTTCTGGACGAAAAGTTCATTTCCTCACGGTTACTAAGCCTAGGGTAGTAACCGTGAAAAAATGCTACGAGACTGGGTCACGGTTACTATGAAACCCTGGTAACCGTGATCCAGAAAATACTTTTGGCCTGGACTGAAAATTTAGGCACCTCACGGTTACTATGAAATTCATGGTAACCGTGAGCCCTAAACCGCCTTGAGACCGATTTCCAGTCTCGACTTCTATACCATTTTTAACCTGAAAAACAACAATTTTAGCCAAAATAGCCTTCAACAAAGTTATAGGCCTATGTTTCTAGTTTTCAAAATATTAAAAATCATTTCAATAGGACCTGTAAAACTCCAGTTATTCAAGAAAAACCACAGACTGTTCATGAAAATGAAATACAAGTCACGGTCAGATTTCAATACCGATTTTCACTATCAAGCAGTGAAAATCAGATTTTGGTCTCTTCTAACAAAATCAAGATATACAAGTCTAGTTTGTATACAAATTAGAATTTCATCATTTAAACAACTATAGCTCAAGATATAAACAAAAGTGTACAGACTGGTCAAATAATCTTTAAAACAGATTTTCATATTTTCAACCAAACTTGCATGTTTTCAACTCTAAACCCTTCTAAGTTTCAAATCATCCATAAAACACATGAGAGAGGCACTCAAGATCTCTCTCATGACAAGTCAATATATATATATATATACACATACAAAACCCTAAGTTCCTATACCTTGTTTAAACTCCACCTTTCTCTTCAAACTTGAAGAGCCTCATTCCCTTTCTTTTTACTTGATTCTCCTTCTATAACATAAAACACTTCTATAAAAAAACCAGCAAGCTAAACAAAGAGCAACACATATCAAAGAAGAAACAAATTGTCTTACCACTAAACTCAAGCAAATCTTTCTCTTTTTCCTTACCCCAAGTCAAAGAAATCTAGAGAGAGAAAGAGGATGAGAGAGAGTTTAGGGTTTGGGAGAGAGAGAAGATGAAGATGGAGAGTGAAGACCAAGGGTTGGTCGGCCACTTCTCCACCAAAATATCTTCCTCTCTCTTGATTTCAATTGGTCCAAATGTCATGTTTAAGCCAAACTTGCTTTTTAGTCCCTTAACTTTCCTTTATTTCTAGTAATACCCCACAACTTACTCTTTAGCTTTTCAATTAGGTCCTTCTACATGCATTTATACTTAATTAAACATGGACATTCATAATTAATTAGTAATAATTCTACTAGGGTATATTGAGGGGCATTACATTAATTCATTTTCTTAAAACACATGGTATTACTCAAAGAATCTCTTATCCATATACACCCGAACAAAATGGTTGTGCTGAAAGGAAGCATCGCCATATTATTGAAACTGGTTTGACACTTTTGCATCATGCTCATGTTCCCTCTTAATATTTGACCTTTGACTTTGAATCTGGTATTTATCTCATTAATCGCCTTTCTTCACCTCATCGGTCCACATATTCTGCCACTACACAACAACCATTCCCTGCCTCACCATCTTTCCCGGAATCACCATCTGTCCAGCTCCCTTCTCCTTCTTCTCTAGAGTCCATACCGATGGAGTCTCTTCCATGTTCCCATGCCTTAAATTGTTCAACAGTTCCAGTAGACCCTGTCCAACCATCATCTTCTCTACCAAAAGTGCATCCCATGATTACCTGACAACAAACTGATCACTTAAAGCCCCGACATATTACTTCATTAATGGCTGAAGTGGAATCAGCTGTAACACCCACCTATTTTACAAAAGCAGTTAAACATTCAGCATGGTGTGAAGCCTTGGCAGCAAAATATACATCCTTACTACGTAATGGTACATGGGAGCTTGTTCCACCTTCTCCATCTTATAATGTTGTTGGGTGTCATTGGGTGTTTTGTATTAAAAGGAAACCTGATGGTTCTGTTGAGCGTTACAAGGCTCGGTTGGTAGCCAAAGGTTTTCATCAACGTCTGGGGATTGATTTTCATGATACTTTTGTCCTGTTGTGAAGCCTGCGATGGTTCGTACTCTTTTATCTTTGGCAATTAGCTTTGGTTGGATGGTTCAACAACTTGATGTGTCTAATGCTTTTCTTCATGGTAAGCTTGAAGAAATAGTTTACATACAACAACCTCCTGGTTTTATTGATCGATCCATTCAAATCGGATTTTGTTTGTTGGCTCTGCAAGTCCATCTATGGTTTAAAGTAGGCTCCCTGTAACTGGAATAAATGTCTGACTAACGCTTTATTGCTTTTTGGATTTAAAAGCAGTAAGTCCGATACTTCCTTGTTTTACATCAATACTGCTTCTACTAAAGTTTTTTGTCTTGTTTATGTGGATGATCTTTTACTTATGGGAAATGATTCCTCTGTTTTAAGTCGGGTTGTAAGTGCCTTGCAACGACAATTTAATGTTAAAGATTTAGGCAAATTGCACTATTTTCTTAGTATACAAGCTGGTTGGGTGGATAAGGGTCTATTTCTTCATCAAAGTAAGTATATTGGGGCTAATATGTATGAATGTAGTTCCATTTCTACTCCATTGAGCATTGCTGATAAATTGTCGAAGGAAGGCAGCGAACCATTGAAAGATCCCACATTATATCGCTCTATTGTTGGTGGATTACAATATCTTCAATTTACCAGACCGGATATTTCTTATTGAGTTAACAAAGTAACTCAATTCATGCATTCTCCTTCTTTGGCACATTGGGGAGTGGTCAAACGGATACTACGGTATCTTTGTGGTACTTCATCTCATGGTATTTTTTTTAGATCTGGTTCTGCTTCTCTCTATGGTTATGTTGATTCTGATTGGCAGGTGACATTGACGACAGGAAATCCACCACTAGTTTTGCTATTTATTTGGGAACTAATATTGTTTCTTGGTCTTCCAAAAAATAGCGTGCTGTTTCTCGATCCTCTACTAAAGCAAAATATAAGGCTTTAGCTGCCGCCACCTTTGAGCTTCAATGGCTCTAAATCTTATTGCATGGCATTGGCTTTCAGTTGCCTCCTCCTGTGTTGTATTGTGACAACTTAGGGGATACTAATTTAACTCTTAATACCGTCTTTCATAATCGGAGCAAACATTTGGAAGTTGATTTCCATTTTGTTCGTGATCGTGTTTCCAAAGGTATTCTTAAGGTTCTTTATCTTTGTACAACTGATCAGATTGCAGATGTGCTTATTAAAGGGTTTCGAAGAATCGATTTACATGGTTACGTGATAAGTTGACAGTTGTTTCTCAACCTGCTCAACTTGAGGGAGGGTGTAAGAGATAACAGTTTGTTAACTGTTATCCAAGTTTGTTTCACATTTGTTTCACAATTATAGTTTATTTAGGTTACATAACCTTGATACTTCCCACTTTTTAATTGTAGTTGTAATGGCCTCAACATCGGACTGATCATGAATAGTACTTTCCGACAGTGAATAGTATATCTGGGCTGAAAATGACACCTAAAAGTGAAAAATATTTTATTGGACTATTGGAAAGTACTAGTCACGGGTAGTTCGGAGTTGAAATTTGAAGTGAATTTGAGGTCAAATAGGCCTCTGAAAGCCAAAAGAATGAAAATCGAGCAAATTAGGGTTTAGGGTTTTTAATTGAATTCTTGGTCGTTTTGGCTATTAAAAATATCTAATGAAGTCTAAAAATTATCAAAAATTACATATCTGCCTAAAATAATATGTATAATATTTTGGTAGCAAAAAGTAAATTTTTTTGTAACACCGATATTTTTGAATCGGACCGATAAAATTGAATCGAACCTGAAATGAACTCCGATTGGGATGAAATTTTAAGTATATCCTATTTTTAATGTGATATAAATAATGGAATTAAATTTGAAGATAATTGAAGTTTAAAAGTGAGAGAAATTAATTAGGGCTATTTATCAGGTAATTAATGGGCCTAAACAATTAAATTGTTCAAGCCCACTTAAAAGACAGCCCAGGCCCATTAAAAAGAAATATAAAATGCTAGAAACTCCAGAACTCTCCAGCAACAAATCGTTCTCCTTCAGCTCCTTGGTGGTCGAACACTTCACATCCATTTTCCTCATTTTTTTCTTCCAATTTTCTCTCAATTCTCACCAAATCAAAGCCTGAAAAATTTATTTCAGCCTCTATAGAGTACCATAGCAAGCTCTAATCTTTGATTCAAGGAAGAGAATCAAGAGAAATCAAGGATTAAAATTTATATGTCAAAGTTATGTAAGTGAATTAATTGATTTTAATTTCATTTTTAGGTGCCTACTACTAGTTTTGGGTACCTAGAGTTCATTTTTTCTATTAATTTTAGCATTTGAGGCCAAAATAATTGAGTTTACTTTGATGGGAATTTCGGTTTGTGAAGGAATCCAAAAAGAGGAGCAAATTTCTCAAGCCAAAGGAAAAGAAAAGGAAGTCTAGGCAAGGCTAATCAATAGAAAAAGGTGTGTGACTAATTAATCCTTTTATTTCCCTATTAATTAAGTGAATTTCCTTTAGGTTTCTTAAGAAAAATTGCATATATTGGGGTGTAATTAAAAGTAATGCTATATTCATTCATTTAAGAGTTATATATGCTTATTAGAAACCTTAAATGAAGTTAAAGGAAATTGTATGATGGAGTTGTAGTGTAGGCCGAATGATGATTCATAAGAAACTAATGTAAATTTGGGTGATTTTAGTGATTTTAAGCTTTCTAATGTTAATATTAATGTAAATAAATAGTTATGAATTTTTATATAATTTATGAAAATTAAATGAATATTTTCGAAATAAATGTTAATTAGGTATTAGTTGAAAATGTGACATTTGAATGAATTATGACATAATTTATAGATTAAATGATGAACTACTGTGAAATAATTCATAGATTATGTAAAGAAGACTGATTGTAATTATAAGGCACTGATATTGTATTGATAAGAAATGAAAAGTAAGGAAAAGGATGAAAGATTAACTAATAAAGGAAAAATTATGAAAATTGTGCCCTTAGAAAGAGTCAGGTAGTAAAACCTAGTTCAGGATATAATTGGCTGGCCATAGGGATACATATACCGCGGTGCAAGTCATGTCGACTTGCTTTACTATGGTTGGATCGTTGATCACCATAGTATATATATCATATGTATTGTCATATGTTCATATGTTATATGAGGGATGATTCTTGGAGGTCATTTCTCATTCTGTTGTGGCCCTGTGGGATTCACGTCTCGCATATCTGGTCTGAAAGTTTTCTGCCGGATCTGTACTAGGGGCATATTGATAAGAAAATATTAAAAGTGTAAAAAGAAAAGCTAAAACGGAAGTTTAATATAAAAAAGCACTAAAATGAAAAGGGGTTAAAAGTTTAGTGGTAAAACGGTAATTTCCCCAAAAGATGAAATTAATAAGTAAAAGTAAAAAAAAAGAAATAAGTAATAAGGGTAAAATGGTAATTTGGTCAATTAATTGGGTAAAAAGTCAACCTTATAAAGTTAAAGGACTAAAATGAAATTTTACATGAAAAATGTGAAAATAAGGATTATTTAGTAATTTATAAGCTAATTAATAAGGTAAAATAAGAAAATAAGGAATAAAAGGGCAAACTAGTAATTAATAGTATAAAATGGCATTTTTTGAATTAAAAGAGAAGTTTAAGGACTAAATTGAGAATATAAGAAAGTTTATAAATTAAATAAAAAGTTAGTCGTTAATAAAATAAATATTGTTTTTAAATAAGAAAAATCGATAATAAATAACTTAAATCAAAATTATTAAGGATATATATATTTTAGGGAAATGCTATAATTTTTAGTCACCATTGGGCATGTTTAATGCTCAGTACATAGGATTTACTGCGTGCAGGTACAGATAGTTTGGAGCGTGGATACACAGGAGAAATTGAAGCTGAAGAGCTAGGAAGAATATTTTGTGGCATGTATATATACCCATTATGTTTTGTTTTATGAGAACGATATTATATCGATAATTGTACTTTGTATTGTATATAGTGGTATGTGGATGAGGAATTGCAGAAAATGGATGGTATGCATGCGTTGCTTGATAATATCTGTGGATTTGTTATATGATTGGATTTAAACTATTTTGCCTCTGAGAGGCTGTGTAAGTGTCTGCTTTTCAGGGAGCTAGTTAAGAATATAGCCGTTATATTGCTAAAATTTTATTAAATGTATAGTAAATTTCTGACAGTTATAGGTTGAGGATTAATGAAAGTCATATATGATGATGATGATGATTAAGTTAAAGGATAAAAAAAAATTCCGATTAATTATCTGTCCGATAAAACTATTATAGTAAGGATGTTACAGTAGTTGTATAGGTCACTGACTCAGCTGTTAGTTGTTCCTACGCCATCTGCTTATGTAGTATTTATAATGTACTTCTTCACATTAATAAAATCATGCAGAGAAAGGAATTCTTTTAAATAAGAGCTAATTAAATACGAACAAAGTTAACTTTACAGGGAGGCAAATGAAGAAAATGGCAATTTATGTGGCCACAACATAATTTCTCATGACATACAACATCATTTCTAAAGGCAGAAAAAAGAAAATCTTGGACTCAGAACTGGGCTTAATTGGAGCTTAAATTTATGGACCCAAAATCCAATAGTTACATAAACACATATTACATTTTATTTTTATTAATTGAGAATTGTACCTGTTGTTCATGCTATTTTATCGATCTGTCTGTTTTCAATAATTAATTTTCTTTGACTCACATCCTATAGAGATCATCCCTTCCTCTATGCTTTGAAATTTTTTTAACTCAACTAATTCATATATATATATATATATATATATATATATATATGTATATATATATATATATATATATATATATATATATATATATATATTATTTCCATCAAATTATATGATCCAATTAAATTATTTTCTGAAGTTTTCAGTTTTTTTGTTTTTCGATTTTTAAACCAATAAAGGTAATAAATCTAAATTATTCCAGAATTAGTTAAAATTAAAAAATTAGTTATAAAGAGTTTCGAATTCCAATAAATAAAAATCACAATAGAAGAATCAAAGGAAAATAAAAGAAATAATTTAAAAATTGTATTGATTCATTTTCTTAAGATGTTTAAAAAGAGCTATAATAAGTTATATTCATATATTATTACTTGCAAGTGTAGTGGAAATTGCTATTTATTTAACTTTATGCGAGCACATATTTTTATTGATTATATAAGATTAATAAATTCAATCTTATTTATAAAAATTCATGAAATTTGAAAACAATAGAACGAAATTCAGCATATGCCACTGCTTGGAATACACATACATATCAACTCGAATCATATCTTAATCTCTTATACATGAGGAAGTAGATAATAATTTGCTTTATTTATTGACATAAACTTTTAGAAAATTAATTAGTCATAAGCAAGACAGCGAAGGGTAGCATGCAAATTAAAATTAAAACATTTAATTTTGCTTTGGTATTAGTCAATGACAGTTTTTATTTTCTTTTCCATATGCAGCCAAACTTTGGCTTATTTTGGTTGGTTTTTTTATATAGTTTTTTTTTTTTGAGCCATCGGTTTAGCTGTTCCCATCAATAATTAATTAGTTAATTTATTATTTATTGTTGGACAAACGGTGACATCGATTGTTACGTGGCAAATGATCTAGATGGAAAGTCAAATTACAATTGAATGCTGTGAATATTTATGGTGGATATTTATGTACTATTGAATAAAGTGTAAGAACAATGAGAATAACTTTTCTAATACTTTCTCTTTTTTTTGTTATTTTTATTATTTTTATTAAAATTAAAAAATAATAAATAAATTTAAATTTAATATTAAATTACATAATTAAAATTAAATTATCAAATTTAATTGATTCTAACTTTATTAAAAAAGAAAAATAAATTAAAAAAAAATTAATTAAATTATATATAAAATCTAAAAATAACATATAAATAAAATTTAAATTATACTTAGAAGTAACACATAAAAAAATAAAAAAAGTAACTGTTAAGTATTTATATTTAGCAAGAGCAATTGTTGAGAAGGGGACCGATTGTTTCGTGGCAAAAATCAAAATAAAAAAATAGAATATTATGAGGACCCGTACACTACTTTAAATTGCATAAATTATAATTATAGTGCACTTTTCAATACCAATTAATTTTAAGAAAAAATTTTACACCAAATGCTACCCACAACCTTTTTATGACAAGTCATGCAAGAATAATCACACCATGAAGTATCTTCTGAAATAACTGATAATAGTTGGCCAGAAAAAACATAAAATTTTGTATAGACAAAACAAAGAAAGGGGTTTTCAGGAAATCGAAATGAAACAAAATGGCACATTTTGTACATTTTTATATGAATTTGAGAAATTTATTATTAACATTATGACTCAAAAAAAAAAAAAGGCCTAAGAAGCAGATAGGCTTTGGATTTAAGTGATCTAAACCTTATTATTGGGTTTAAATGCATAAACATGTATTATAATTTAATTAGAGGCGTTATCTGTGCTTGAATTAATAGTTTTTTAATTGAATATTAGCGATTTGTTTGACTTCGAAAACCTTATATAAAGGATCCAATTGAAAATAATAATGATTGCAATTAAGGTCAACCTTTGACAGCGTTGCTTCTTGATGGATAATTTGTACCAAAGACTCAAAGACAACTACGCAATACAAGCTGGCATATTGTGACATTTGGCCAATTTATATCATTTCCCTTCAAAAAATTATAATTCTATCTTGTAACGTTTTATTTTAGTATTCACTAATTGAGATAGAGGTTTGTTTTTTTCGTTAATTAATAATTATATATTATTTAAACATTTAAGTGTTTAATAATTCCATTAAAAAAGTTAAATGTTTGAAATATCTTCAAATTTAAACTCAATTCAATTAAATCCTTGTTGATTAATGTCTTAACGTTTTCATGGTTTATAATTAGTAACAAAATAATACTCATTTTCTGATTTACCAAAAAAAAAAAGAATGTTCAAACTTCTAAATTCAATTAGATCAATTGAAGTCCCATAATAGTTGTTAATAACCATCTTAACGATGATTAATTTGGGAAGTAAAATCAGATCTTTAATTCCTAATTACACGATCTCACATAAAAGGTAAATTATATATATATATACACACACACTTTTTTTGTAATAGGGGAGCATAATACCTCATTATAATTATAAGTGTTACTAGAAAAGACCAAATAGTTTATGCACTTTTAATTGAGTTTTAACCGTCAAAACTATATATTTATTGATTATATTTAGTTATAATGTACATTTTTCTTTGATCTATTTTTCTTTTCTGTTGATTTGGTTTGAGAATTTTATCAGAATTCAAATGTGAATCCAAGCTTGAAAAAATATATAGATTTTTATTGCTTAGCTAAGTATCAAAATAGCTGTTTTTCATCTCTAAGCAATGAGATGTAATGATAGAATTTATTTTTTCTTGGTTTACGAATGATAGAATTTATTATTCTTTGATCAATTGTTCTAAATTAAATATTAAGCGTTTTTAAATATCTAAAAGTGAGTTTTTTTTTAATTATTTTTGTAAATCTGTTCTAACTAAATTCAGATTAATTAAATTAGTAAATTTCAATTAAATACTATTTTATTTTTCTTCAGTCCATGAAGTTTATAGAATTACTTCATTTCCACAGTGGCCTACAAGATGTTCAATTTCAACTTGAGGTGAACATTCAATGGTTTGCCAATTCAGCATTTTTGTTAAGCTTATCATCTGGTCCAGGAAATTTTTTTTTAATTAAGTTTTTTTTGAAACGTTAATTAAGTTAATCATGTGGCATCGAAAATTAATATATCTATATATATATATATATATATATATATATATATATATATATATATATATATATATATATATATATATATATAAGTCAATAATCTTTCAAATTACAACATGGGAGGAAAGAAAAATTTATTCTTTAAGGAAATATTTTATATATGCATTTACTTGCACGATTTCCTCCTTAATCATATGCTGTGTAGGTGATCAACTTATTTCTTACGTATCCTATTAAAAGGCGAGACATATTTTAACGAAAACTCCGAAAGTACACCGCTTTGAAAACATCAATTTAACGCCACATAAGGACAACATTTATAATTAATCATCGCTATATATATATATATAACCATATATAAGCTGAAATCTCTATAAATAGTTTTATCCCACAAAATCATACCCAATTTTCTTAATAAACCCAAACAACCATGGAAAAGAAAATTGAGATCATGCACAAAGAAACTATGAAACCATCTTTGCCAACTCCTCAAAACTTGAAATTCTTCAAGATTTCTCTGCTAGATCAGTTCACTCCAATCACTTACACACCTTTACTCCTTTTCTACCCTTTAAAAGATGGCGACATAGATCAAAATAAAAAATCCCAGAAACTGAAATCATCTTTATCAGAAACATTGACCCATTTTTACCCACTTACAGGCAGGCTCAAAGATAATTTCTTTATAGACTGTGATGATCAAGGAGTTGAATTTACCGAAGCTCGAATCGGTTATTCTCTCTCAGAAATTCTGAGAAAACCTGATCCACAATCTCTAAAACAGTTCCTGCCTGCAGCTATAGAATCTCCTGAAGCAGCTTCAGGTAATTTGTTGCTTGTTCAGGCTACTTTTTTTGACTGTGGTGGATTGGCAATTGGGGTATGTTTAACACATAAAGTAGCAGATGCAGCCACATTAAGTACCTTCATCAAGTGCTGGTCCGCCACCGCAATTGGCTCCAGTCAGGCGGTGGTTCCGACTCTCTTGGGTGCTTCTATTTGTCCTCCGATGGAGCTGCCAGTTCCGGTGGATTCAATTGAGCTGCAACAGAGAAAATGTGTAACGAAAAGATTTTTATTTGACGGGTCAAAAATAGCTGCTCTTAGAGCTAAAGCTGCAAGTGACAAAGTGCCAAAGCCAACAAGAGTTGAAGCTGTTTCAGGACTAATGTGGAAGGCCGCAATTATTGCTTCAAGATCAAGTTTGAAAGTGTTTAAGCCATCTATTTGGTCTATTTCTGTGAATATACGTTCAAGGTTCGAACCTCCACTCCCTCAGAACTCTGCAGGAAACTGCGTACTTTGCATCACTCCGAAAGTCGAGGATGATGGTGAGATAGAATTGAAAGAATTAGTGGGTAAAATAAGGGAAGAGATGGAAAATTTTGGGGAGAAATATATAAAAAGGTTTCAAAAGAAGGGTATATCAGGAGCTTGTGAGAATGCCAAAGAATTTGAAAAAATGGTGATGAGTGATGAAATAGAGCACTATATATGCACAAGTTGGTGCAAATTTGAGTTTTATGGGGCAGATTTTGGATGGGCGTTTGGGCAAGCCATACAAGTACAAGTTATAGAAATGCAGCTGTTTTAATGGATACAAGAGATGGAGATGGAATTGAAGCATGGCTTACTTTGAGTGAAGAAGATATGGATTTCTTTGAATCTAATCAAGAACTGCTTCACTTTGCCAATGTCAACCCAAGTGTTACCGTTTAGTCTCCTTAATTAATGCTTTTTTTTTTTTTGAGAAATGTTATGCATAAAGGTTTAGTTTTGAATTTTTCTTTAATAAAAAATGAAAAATTGATAAAATTAAATACAAGTCAAAAGAATTTAATTTCATAGATTTATACAAACTTATTATCCAAAATAACTTTGATGATTATAAAAATACATAAAAATAAAAATAAAAATAAAACGAAGGAGCACATCTGACCTCTCAAACTTTCATGTTTTACTTAATGTGAAATAGGAGAGTTTTTAGCTGTCGCCTTGTTAACTCCCTGCGTTTTTTTTATCGGTTACTTTTATTGTTTTTATTAGAATTAAGAAATAATAAATAGACTTAAATTTAGTATTAAATTACGTGATTAAGATTAAATTATCAAATTTGATTGGTTCTGATTTTATTGAAAAAGAAAAATAAATATGAAAAGCAAATTAAATTACATTAAAAATTTAAAAGTGACAGATAAATAGAATTTAAATTTTACTCAAAAGTGACAGATAAGAAAATAGAGGGAGTAATTGATAATTTGCTAATGATAAAAAATTATGTGAGTTTAGATGAAAAAGTCTGATTAAATCAACGAGATAAATTGAATTTACAAATAATAAAAAATTATGTGAGTTTAAATGAAAAAGTTTGATTAAATCGACGAGATAGATTGAATTTGCAAATAATAAAGGTTTAATCGGGTAAAACATCAATATTCCGAAATTTAAATTAGTAAATTTAATAAAGTTTTAAAAGTCCAACATCTGACCCGTTATATGGTTCTGTCATCAATCCATAAATTGAATGACTGCTAATTGAGTTTAAGTTTTTGTTGCAAATTGAATTTTGGATCTTTAAATGAGTTTTGGTAACATAATGATGTCCAAATAATAATATTGGGTATTATTAGTAATGAAGTGTAGTAGTGCATTTCGATTTTTGGAGGCATACTTGTATTTGGCATCGTGGGCTATTACTCATATTCATGGAAACGGAGTAAAACAAGGGAACAGGAGAGGGAAGAGGATTTATACAGAAAGAAATATTTGCCCAAATATGTAAATTGGGCACTAGTCTAAATTCTAATCGGGTGGTTGGTTGGCGATGTAAAATCACTAATTCTAATAATATTTTTTCTCATTGACTAAAATGCCCTCTTTCCCAAACACATCGTTTTCTGCTTTGTGGTATTCACTAACAACTTTTTGTGGCCCTGCATACTTCCTGCAAAATTTTTTATTAATTAACAATAGGCTTATTTGTTTAATTTTATTTTAAATAATATTGATTAAGTAAGCTCGTAATTATAAAAAGAAGAAAATTGTAGGAAATCACAATCGAATCACTAGAAAATTTTTCAGAATCAATTTCATGTTCATAAATTAAAAAGAACAGTTCTCTTTTTTGCTGTTTATTGTTGAATTCAGCCATAAATAAAATATATTTTTCACTAGTTAGGTATATATTTTATTAGTAAAAGTGTTCAAAATGACTATAAGTTTATAGAGATGACAGCGATAAGAAATAATTCGTAAAAGTGAGAACAGTTCAATTAATTATAAATAGTGTTATATCCTTTTAAAAAACTGATGTAAATATTTGATACACAATTTCACATATAACGTCACCTACAGTGGAAAACATATATGCAAGAAATGTTGATTATAAAGTTTATATAACTAATAACTGCAGGTAGTTTAACATTTCAAGAGATTTTTGATACCGTATTAAAAACAATAAATTGCAACCTAAAAAAAATTGAGAACTATCTAAACAAATATAAAGAATACTAATATGTAATACTTGATGCAGCTAATGTTTGCGAGAGCTTTTGAACTTTGACACTCTGTTAAGATTGGCAAAAATATGATAATCTGTGGGTATAATTGAATATAGTTAAGGCTGAAAACGACAATTTATTTCGGATTTAAGCAATTGATTAAATTATTGAATTTAGTGGTTACAAGTACATTTTATCTCAGTAAAGAAAGAGGAGGAAAGTGGGTGATAGTAATAATAGAAAGAGCCATAATCTAAAGAAGTTGGATAACGGCACACAAACATGCTGGTTTCTAGCATTCCAAGGGTCCATGATGCCAAATACCGGTACACAACCATGCCTATTTTCAGCAGTTCAAGGGACCCACCAGTCGGATACTGGCACAATATTTTGCCAGTTTCAAGCATTTCAATTTGTCAAAGATGTGGGGCCTATTGATAGGGGACTGATTCCCATGTTCCATTATCAATCAAAGCATTATATTCGGTACGCATAGCTTCTCGCCACTGTGAATGTTTGAAAGCTTGTGTATAGCATGTGGGCGTTTCAAGTTGGACGTTTGCAAGCATGGTTCGTGGCTTTAGTGTTCCCGTTTGTGTCCTGGTTATCATTTTGTGGGTTTTGGTGGATGCTGGTACAGGTTGTGATGAGCAAGGTGCACTTTTTTGAGAGGATTTGAAGGTAGTTGGCAGAGTTTGGGTAGTGGTGTATTGAGTGAGATCGACAGCTAGTGGGATTGATGGTAAGGTATTGGTGGATTGGATAACTTGTTGTATGAATTGTTTTCTTGGCATATAGGGAATTATGGCACGGGTGCAATCGTTGGTTGTAGTAGCGTTCGACGGGTGATGATGGTGAGAAAATATAGGTGGCTCATTGGTGTTTACAGTTGGTGGAATGGCTACAAATGGTTCTTTGAAGGCTGGAAATGTGACTGTATCCACTGAACTAGACTGACTGGTTTTTGTTGATTGGCAACACTAACGAGCTAACTCCGGATATGGAAACTCCTGTTCATTGAACACAACATGTCGTGAGATAAAGAGTTTATCAGTAATCAAATCAAAGCAACGATATCCTTTATGAACTTTGCTATAACCAATTTCCCATGTTCCATTACCAATTCAAACATAATATTTCCCTATTATTTTGCATAGCAGAATCATAGCAGAATCAGTCCCCTATCACCTATTATGTTGGGTACCGGCACATACCCCATCAGTTTTCAGCATTTCAAAATTAAAAATATGTTTACTGTAGCCTCTGTTTTTGAAATTTTTTTAAAAAATATCCTACTTTCAAAAAAACCCCTATATATCGTATGTCTAATCACGTCTCAATATAATATTTAGAAGTTGCATTTTTTTTTCAAAATAATGAGATATCAATTTATTATTATTTTTTTGAGACAACATAAAAAATATTTAATTAGTAAAATATATATATTTATTTTTCAAATAGCAATTTTCAGGCTGCAAACTTTCAAGGAAAATGAATGGAAGGAGTTCAGCTCTAAATATATATGACCTTAAACAGAGATATATAATGAAGGAGCAGAAAATTAATTAATTTTCATTTTTCTCAATTTCTTAAACAGAGATATCATCTTTATGCAATGAAAGTCATCAAGCCTGATCATTATTTCTAACTTCAATATGAGTTTTCTATTTTGACTTATTCTTTGCATCATGATCAAATAAAAGTATAAGAATTTAATGTGATTGACATCAGGGCTAGGGATCAGTTTTTTCTCCAATAGCAGTGAAGAATGCTAGCTTAATTGTTGGCTTTGGTTATATTCATTCTTTTTATGCTATTGCGGTTTGTTTTGATTTCGGTTGTTTACTGGTATTTGCTTTCAGGAAAAAAAATAAAAAGGACAGAGAATGATTTTGTATATTATATTTCAATCTGTTAATAGAAATATTAATTTATTTCTTTTGTAAATGCATTCTCAATCTGAATACAAAATTACAAAACTCTCAAATCTAAATTAATTTCATCCGTGATCATTTAAGTTTGGCGATTGTAATGTTATGGTTACTATACTAACATTTATAACGAAAAAATCACCAAACTTTTATTTTGTAACAGAAAAATCACAAAAATTGAAAAATTAAAAATTCGGCCACCAAAATATAAAAAATATGAAAATAAATATATCTTTTATCTATCGAACATCCAACAAATTTTGATATTAATGATTTTAAGGTTATTAGATAGTGTACTTCTTTTTGCCGTCAATAAATTTTACTGCTGTCATTAGTTTTGATGGCTGAATTTTCGATTTTCAGGTTTTTATGATTTTTCTGTTATAAGATAAAAATTGAGTGATTTTTTCGTTTCAAATCGAAATATATTAATTATAATGTTACAGTCGCCAAATTTGAATGAGTACAGATGAAATTAACTCCCCAAATTTATAAAAAATTATAAATGTGTGAAATCAACTTTTCTATTTCAGGAGATGTGGGAATTTTTTTTAAAAAAAATAAAGTGCATAGTGTACTAAATCAATAATATATTGATATGTACAAAAATTAAAAAAAATTATATATCAATATATCATTAATTTGGTGTACTGTATTTGTGTAAAAAAATTAAATTCGTAGATCAGCTAATAAACTGCAACAAATTATGAAATCTAGATCAAATTCCATATATTGTTTAGATTAATCAAATTATACCATGTCCATGTCAAAATCATAGCTTTATAAAATCCAATCATATTAGATCATGAGTTGTAATAGATTTGGGATAAAATTGACAGCTGTAACAGAAATATGGCAGAACAGAAAAAATTATCTTCTATTATTTCTATTATTCCATATATTGTTTAGATTAATCAAAGTGAATCATATTCTATTCTAAAACTTTACTTTACGAACCGATTTTAGAGAATAATTTTCTTAATATGTTGGATTGTCTTTTAATTTTCCATTCTAATTTTCTAATGGTGTAGTATTTAACCTTCTTTAGCGTTAATTTTTGTTTTTCTACTAGTAATTAATCTCCACTGTTTCTATAGAATGGAGGTAACTGATTTAACGACATAAGTATTTGTCTTTTTCTTCATATTTAGGGTTGGTATGAATGAGGCGAGTCATGTTGTATGTTTCCAAAAATGGCATGCTATATTATAAATTAATTTTTTTTAGAATCAAAAAGTCAAAAAATAAAAACAATATATTTTATAAAAAAATAAGATTATAATTATATTAGAATACAATGAATATTTTTTTTAAAATTAAATAAGAATAGTGGTTTAAAAATTTAAGTAAAAATAATTCACGATTTAACCATCAAATACCATATACATGAGTTGAAAATTTTTCCAAACAACCATCCAACCAATGCCTTACTATTTTTAATTATGATCTAAACAAGAGATTAATGCCTAAAATCTTTTAAACCCATAAAAGTGTAATTATATTCATTCAAAAAGGGATGTTAAGGATGTGCCTTCTATCACATTAAGCATGTACATATTATACCCAACTGAATTTTGCCTAAAAATAACATTTTTTTTATGCTAAAACGGTAACTTATGTTTATTGATTGCGGTAATTAATTCAAGTTGGAGCGAAACATACCCATAAAAAGGAACATGATATTTTCTACTAATTATTTAAAGGTGCTATGCATATATAAGATAAGACTCAAATGCCAAACCTTTGATGGAAGGAGAAAACAAGAGTCAATTTTACCCATAATCACCAGACTTACGCTTAATTGTCCAAAAATAACTAACTTATTTTTTGTATAAAAATCATTTTAACCGGTTTTCGACGATAATTCTTGCCGTAATGCTGACGTAGCACGTCATGTCATATATCTAAATACACATAACATGATAGGCCAGCAGCCAGTCACCAAAAGAGGTTATATCACATAATACGTCAGTACACCACGTCATATTTCTAAATACATTTGGTCTCTTGTAGTGATGTGGCTACTGACGTGTCGTGCCACATGTGTTCAGATATATGATGTGACGTGTCATATTAGTATTTCGATAAGAGTAATCGTCGAAAATCGGTTAAGATGACTTTTCTATAAAAAAATGATAAGTTCAATGACATTTAAATTATAAAAAATAAGTCAATTATTTTTGAATGATTAAACATAAATACAGTGACAATAAATGAAATTGCCCCAAAAAAAACAACATTGCCATTATATCTTTTTTAATAAGGGTTTGAACTTTGAAGATAGCATTTTAATTTTTATGACATTTGATTGCATCAGCTTTTTCTTTTAAAAAAATTATAAAATAATATTAGGTCAAAAGATCAAATAAAAGCATTTTAGATATTAAATTTCAGTTGACTTATACATACAACGAAAAGAAATGATAACAGTAACCATTGCCAAGCAAAACCTTCTGTCTCACTCTCTCCATCTATAAATTAATCTCTTCCATTTCTTAATCTGAACCATTCCAAATCATGTCTTTCAAGATCCAATTAACTGGCTATGGAGACCAAAGTTGAGATCTTACACAAAGAAACCATAAAACCATCTTCTCCAACTCCTCAAAACCTGAAAATTCACAAGCTTTCCCTTCTAGATCAGTTCTCTCCTACCATCTATGTACCTTTAATTCTCTTTTACTCTGTAAAAGATGGTGGCAAAGATCGCCATGAAAAGTCCCTGAAGATAAAAACTTCACTATCAGAAACATTAACCCATATTTTTACCCATTTGCAGGCAGGCTTAAAGATAATTTCTTTATAGACTGTGTTGATCAAGGAGCCGAATTCATTGAAGCTCCAATCGATTGTTCTCTATCAGAAATTCTGGAAAATCCTGATCCAGAACCTTTAAGCGAATTCCTGCCTGAAGCTGTAGGATTTGGGCCTGAAGCAGCCACGGGTAGGTGGGAAGCAACGAGGGCAATTGCCCCTAAATTACTATTAAGTTCCTGTATGTTTTTTTATTTTAATATTTGTCCACACTAATCTATTAATCTGTATATTTAATTCACCTGTTATATGAAACGAAATATCATATATAAATTTGCCTATTGAAATTAAATTCTAGATTTGTCATGCAGGTAATAATCTATTACTTGTCCAGGCTACTTGGTTTAATTGTGATGGACTGGCGATTGGGATATGCGTATAGCATAAAATAGTAGATGCAGCTACATTAACCACATTCATCAAATGCTGGTCTGCCATTTCAGGTGCGAATCAGCTTGTGATTCCAGAATTTACCGGTCCTTCAATTTTTCCACCACTGGACTCCTTACCCATTCCAATAGGCCCCGAAGCAGCAGCAGATAGATAAATGCATACCGAAACGATTTGTGTTTGATGGAACAAAGATTGGTGATCTCAGAGCTAAATCTGCAAGTACAAGAGTGCCAAATCTAATAAGGGATGAAGCTGTTTCAGGACTATTATGGAAAACTTTAATAAAAAATTTTAAATTGGCTAGGCCCTCTGTCTGGGTTATGTTTGTGAATATGCGTTCTCGATTGACTCCTCCTTTACCAGAAAACTATGCAGGAACATGTATAGGCTCTATCGCTCCAAAAATGGAGGAGGCTGAGAGTGAAGAGATAGAGCTGAAAGGTCTAGTGGATAGATTAAGGAAAGAGAAGGAAGAATTTGGCGAAAATTTTGTGGCAAAAATTCAAGGGGCGGGAGGTGCATTATCAGCTTGCAGGATGAGCGAAGAATTTTGGAAAAAGGCAATGAGTAGTGAAATAGAGTTGTATAAATGCACTAGTTGGTGTAGATTTGATCTTTATGGTGCTGATTTTGGATGGGGAAAGCCTATATGGGTCAGTATTCCTAGCACAAGTTTAAGAAATGTTGGGTTTTTAGTGGATACAAGAGATAGAGATGGAATTGAAGCATGGCTGACATTGAGTGAAGACGATATGGCGTTGTTTGAATCTAATCAAGAACTGCTTCAATTTGCTCGTGTCAACCCTACTGTCACCGTTTAGATTGCTTATATTAATACTTTTATACTTCTTTTGAGAATGAAAAAGACGAAGGGGTTGCTCTTTGTTCTTTGGTACAATTTGTATTCTTGTTCTGCCCAAAGTATTGTAAGATAATTTTGAACTCGTATTTCATAATCTAAAAATGGATAAATACTAACGGGATTTCGCTGAAGAAATATTATGATAGTTAAGTCAACAATTGAAGAGAAAAATGGCAAAAAAAAAAAAAAAACTTAACTTACAGTTCAAACTGTTAATATGTAAATTTGAGAGATCCTGTAAATTGTTTAATGCTCCTAATAGCTTGTGATGGTACTGCAATATTGATAAGTAACATTTATAGGTTACAAATGATTATTAAATGAGCATAACGGTCAGATTAGAATTTGATTGAGTCTCTGAACTCGTTAGATATCGGATAAGATAGAAATTCATGTGATATACAATTCACCATAATATTTTGATTGATTAAAGGTGTTTACATTTTCAGTTCTTTTTTTTATTAATTTTTGTTTATACATTATTGTTAGAGATTGAACTTACAACCTCATGAGATCACTAAAACATAATTGTTTTTTTTTTGGTTAAGATAAGAGAGAACAAAACAAACAACACAGGGCAGAGACGACAAAAAGCAATTCCACCGTTGAAACAATTTGACATAATATAGAAAGATTCGGCAATTACTTGGCAATTTCATATAATAAAATATGAATTCTAGTCACTTTGTCCCTTTTCTCAGTGCAATATCTTTTTATTCGAAGAGAAAAGATTCCTTTCTCGGCCCCCTCCCATCGGTGAATAAAATATGAATTCAGTGTAATAATAAGCTACTATTTAATTGTTAAATTTAAATAAATTTATAAATCCAATCTAGACAAGTATTATCTTTAATTATTTAATTACACTAAATAATCTAATTTGAACTTAAAAATTCACTAGTTCAAATTAATATTAGTATCACTAAAGCTAAAATCATATATACAAACTAAAAAAACTAATTTCAAAATGGTTGATTTATGGACCAATCAATTGACAAGATGGTATATAAGTAATAATTTTAACAACTTTTTAGTGGCGCGAGCGCATATATATATATATATATATATATATATATATATATATATATATATACACTAATTACTGAATGCAACAGATTTCCTTTAATTAATTTGTATCTGTTTGCCACTGCTATTGGCTGTTTCCTGTCCTCAGTGTCTGTTGACTAAAAATGATTCCTTCGCGAAGTCCTTTAAGATTCCGTTCAAGAAAATACAAGAATTAATTTCTTCATTTCCTCTTTTTTTTTTTTTTTCAAAAATAATGAACTAAAATTATCATATATAGCAGTGATCAACCAAAAATTTAAATCAAAAGCAGCGATCAAAATCATGATTCCAACAATGAAACCGAAGATAGTATCCACAGAAATAATCAAACCATCTTCTTCAGCAAAAAATCATCCTAATACTTACAATTTTTCTTTCTTTGATCAAATCTGTTCTCGCATCTATCTCCCTTTCATTTTCTTCTACTCCAAACAGCCCACTGCTCATAATCAAATGCCCCATAAATCAGTTCTCCTCAAGAAATCCTTATCTGCAGCCTTATCCCTTTATTACCCACTTGCAGGAAGGATCAATAGTGATCTTACAATTAACTGTAACGACGAAGGAATTGAATTTAATGAAGCTCGAATTGAATCTGATCTGTCTGAAATCCTCAGGAATCCTCAGGATCAAACTATAAAAACCCTGTTTCCTGAGGATTTACAGTATAAAGATCAAATGTTCAGCAGTCTTTTGGTTGTTCAGGTCACATTCTTTAACTGTGGAGGAATGGCCATAGCTGTATGCATATCTCACAAGATAATGGACATCGCAAGTTCTTCCTATTTCATTAACAACTGGGCAGCCATAGCTCGTAACTCGGGCAAGAAATTTTGCCCTGATTACAATTTACAATCACTCTATCCATCAATTGATTTGCCTGCAATGGAAATTTATGAGCCAGATAAAGTAAAATGCATTTCGAGGAGGATAGTTTTCGAAGGTTCGAAGATTGAGAAACTCAAAGCCATGGTGGAAAATGAAGTTCCGAACCCGACAAGATTCGAAGTAGTAACTGCAGTTTTATACAAATCCGCCATTTCTGCAACTAGGAAACTTTCAGGCTCTATAAAGCCTTCTGTTCTCCATATCGGAACGAATCTGCGAGAAAGGGTAAAGATTTTTCTTTTTAAGTAGAAAATGGTAGATATAGCGAGAATTTTTGAACTGAAAAAATTATAGTAGAATCTCTCACAAACATTATACAAAATTATAAAGATCACAAAATCAATTTTAAGCAAATAATTTATTGTGTGACTTGATTTTCTTTGATTTTAGCAATTGACTCAACTTCCCGACAGGTAATTCCACCTCTGCCTGAAAGCTCATCAGGAAATTTCAGCGGAACATTTCCTGTGTCAGCTGGAGAAGAGGGCTCGATAAAGCTAGAACCTTTGGCAGGAAAGATCAAGAAAAACAAAATAGAATATTGGAATATCTGCGGGGAAAGATCAAGCTCGAAAGATCTATGTTCGCATATATTGGAGGCTTCTACAGGATTCAGAAGTGGGCATGGGAAAGACGAAGATGGATATTTGTGTAGCAGCTTTTGCAGGTATCCTTTGTATGAAGCAGATTTTGGATGGGGAAAGCCAGATTGGGTTAGTGTTGACAGTTGTGAAGTGAAGAATGTTATTATGTTGATGGATACAAGAGATGGAGATGGAATTGAAGCTTATGTGAGCTTGGAAGCAGAAATCATAGATGTTTTCGAGCATGATGATCATCTTCTTGAATTTGCTTCCATTAATCCAAGTGCCGTGCCAGAATCTTGAAATTAGTTTTTTCATGTTTGAATTGCACAAATAATATTTTCCTAGTGATTGAATTGAGCAAATTATTTGATGTATAATAAGTAAATGCTTGCTGGGACTGGACTTATATATGATAACCTTAGATTTGTTTGTGAAAAAAGGCCACTTAAATAAAAAAAATAATTATATTTTATTAGTTTTGGAGCATGGCTTTTCGTTCTTGATACACAGATTAAGAGAATATACATATATATATATATATATATATATATATATATAAACACATATACACACACACGAGCAACCTTATTAGCTTGTCTCTTAATCCAAAACAATTTGCAGCCTTCAAGAGAAGAAATTAAACAGATTGCGGTAGTCAATAATGATGGACCTGAAATTTTGAAAGTCCTCACTAGACGAAGTAAAAGCATGCCAAACTAGTTGACTATCAAGCTCAAAATCCACATTTAACCAACCATTGCTGGAAACTAGTTAAAGTACATTAATACTTTAAAAATTATTATTTCATTAATTGACATACAAAAAAATTATAAGAATGATATACATTCATTTAGAGTACCAACATAAGGGTAAAATGGAAAAATCTACTCTGACTTGCACAATTTTTTGTGTGATCAAGAAATAATTTGAAATTAGTCATATTTGATGGACAATAATTCTAAAAATTCTTGTTTAGATTAAATCTGATAATCTATTTACTTATATTTACTTGTACTTATTTTTGAATACAACACAAACAAATATTAAATTTGCTAAAGGAAATATTTAAAGCGTGTTTGGCATTACTTTTTAAAGTTAATTATTGGATAAAAAGCTGATTATGAGATCAAAATATATATTTGGTAAATGTTAATTTTAGAAAAATCAATTTTGTGAAAAGTGAAAAAAATTTATATTAAAAAAATCTAGAAATTAAAGCTTTTGAGGAAAGTTAAATTTTAATTTTTCAGGATAGCTAATTTAAAATACCTTCTAGATAAAAATTATCGCTTATTTTATTTCATAATTACAAATACACCTAATATAAAATAACTCTTTTTCTCTCTTCTCTTGCCTTGACACCCAAAATCATTTGACGTAAAAATGATTTCACTCTTCTTGTTCTTTTTTTTTTCCTCTTTCTTTTATCATCCAAAACTATTGGAAGTCAAAAAAACAACACCTTTTCAATTCGTAATGCTTTTTGGGTAAAATAAAGGTAATTGCCATTTTCCCTTTCTCATACCAATTTTTCATGAAAAATGGATTTCAATTTTGATTGGATTTATTTTATTTTGCTTGATACCTGCTATTGCGATGAAGGCTTTTTTTTGTGCCTTAGAAAAATCCAATTTCTTAACAAATAATTCTTGATAAACAACAAAATGTTTGTGATACTATAATATGGCAGTTTGCAGTGCCGCTGTTTTTATTTGTGTGGCAGCAGCTGATGATCCATATAGCAAATATGAATCCTAGCAGAAACCCTAGGAAAAACACAAATATCTAACCAAAAATAAAAAATAAAAAATCAATAAAAAGAAAAATAAAAGAGATAATCTGAAGTATATATAAGAACAAAAGCTAAAAAGTTTGAAATTATAATTAAAAAGCTGCCGACCTGCAGCATGAAATTATAATTAAAAAATTGCATTGAACGAACATTTGGAATTTGGAAACAAACGTGAAAAATTTTACGTGACATGCCTTCTTTGTCATTTAAAATTCAAATAAATATTATGGTTGCAACAATGGTATTGCATAAATTATATTTAAAAAAACATTCTTCAACCGATCCATCTTTTATGAAACTTGATGAAAACCCTAATTTTGTGCCATTTAATAATTTTGAAAATGTTGAGCATACTTTAAGTTAGTGGTAGAATAATAGAAATTTATTCTATCCATGATCAAATTGCCTTTAGCTTAATAGAAAAAAGAATTTACTTTAATTATTAAGAATTATAAGAACTAATATGTGTGACAAATTATGAAAACAACATATATATATTTTTAATTTTTTATGATATATTTATTTTTATTTAATTATATATATTTTTAATAGTTTAGTACAATAAAAAGTACAAATAAGTGGGAATAATTATTATATTTTAGTGAGATTTTAAATATAATAGATTAAAATTTATATACGTTCTTTTTTTGTCTTTTTTATTTTAAAAAGTTATTTTCAATTGTATCATCTACCAAACAATTAATAACTTTTTTTTAAATTTATAAGTCATTTTAAATTTTATTTACCAATTAACTATTTATTTTTTGAAATATAACTTTTATTTATTAAAAAAATTATTTTTATAAATTTTACGAAACTGGCCTTTATGCCTATATAAATTAAACACTCAATTGATGGGTGATACATTAGGAACTTGACATCACGGCAACAATTGCCTCCACTAACACCACGTGGGTCCGCCCTGCTTGGAATATTTTCTATTTGTGAGCAGATGCAATGTTATTAAAATTGGATCGGATAAAGAATCGATAAAGTTAGGAGTTCGTAGTTTGATCGGTTCAACCGAATTCAATAGTTTTTTTCTATTTTTAAAGAATTATAATTATTATAATTCTTTAAATACTATTATATAAAAATTAAAAAAGTATTCATCAAACATTAAATATATATCACAAATATTCTAATAATAAGTTACAAAATATAATTTTAATTTTATTATTACAAGTAATTAATTATGGATTTTTGAATATCATATATTAAAAATATAAAAATACAATCATATCATGAAAATAATTTCATGTTTAGATGGAATACTAATGAAATAAACACAAAAAATATTAACCTTGCATATATGAGTATAATTATATTTAATTATAATAAATTCAAATAGATAATAAGTATATTAAAATATTATGTCACATTTTTAAAATTTAAAATTCTATTTTTTTCAAATAATAAAAATTTAATATATATATATATATATATGTATATCTTAAATTTTTATTATTTATTTATTTGAAAAAATAGTATTTTAAATTCTAAAGATATTACTTAATAATTTAATATACTATTACAATGATCCAAATAGATAATAAGTATATTAAATTATTAAGTAACATATTTAGAATTTAAAATACCAATTTTTTCAAATAAATAAATAATGAAAATTTAATATATATATATATATATATATATATATATATATATATATATATATATATTTGATTACAATGAATCAAAAATATAATAAATATATTAAATTATTAAGTGATATACTTAAAATTTAAAATAATGATTTTTTCAAATAAATAAATAATAAATATATATATATATATATATATATATATATATATATATATATATATATATATATGGGTGAAAATATAAAAAAAATGATTTTTTAACACTTTTTAATAAAAAATTCGATTTTATTCGATTCTTTATTTTTCGATTTAATTTAATTTTTTATCAATTTAATTTTTAATAATTAAATCAACTGAATAATCAACTAATTTTTAATTAAATTGATTTAACCGATTGATTCTATTCGATTTTAATAGCTATGGTAAGATAGAGAATAGGATGAGGCAGATACAGAAGAAAAAAAGTTGTTTCTGTCAGAAAAAAAAAGTTGAAACATTTGGATCCATTTGTTTTATTAGGTAGTTCCACAAACCAAATGATCAAAATGGCCTGCACAAATTTATTTATTTATTTATTAAAAAAAGATCTTTTGTTTTCTCATTTGTTTACTATATGCCCACATTCCATTCACTACAAATATTTAAAAATAATAATAATAACACCATTTTTGTGGCCGGTTTTTGTGGCTTTAATATATTTATATTTCATTATTATTTTATTTGAAAATTAATTTAATTACTATATTAAATCATAAAACCAAGCAATATCTTTTTAATGCGTTTCCCACCCTTTGTATGTTTACAAGTCTTTTTTCTATTATTATAAAGAGACATAAAGTATTATTATAAAGATATTATTAAGAGAATCGAAGCCAAACATTTCACAATTTTCTGAATAAATAAAAAAATGAGACCACATGAGATGAGATATTAAATCATGCCTTACAAGGTTTTTAACGGTAAAATTAAGATGGAGCCAACTCGCAATGAACTGGCATCACTATCTATGATACAATTATGAGCCTTGTTGTCATCTACTGTTCCAAAACCTAATTTTTTTCCCCCGAAATTCAACTCTAAAAATAAAAATTAATGCAACTTATGGTAATTTTGAAAAGAAAAAATGAATTTTCCTTAATTCGGAACATAGACATTTCATTTCAATTCTTATGAAACAGCCTACTAGAGGAGTTTTTAATGAATCCCAAAATTTAGTTTTTAAGAAAAAAAATAAAAAAAAAAAGAAAAAATTGGACAGCTGAAAAAAGCTGGGTGGAAAATCCACTCCTCCCAAAATCCGTTAGTCTTCATGCTCGGTTCCATCAACTTGGATATATATTTTTTAAATTAACATGTTAGAAACCGGCATACAAATGTGCTGGTTTCTAGCACAGGTCTGACATGCTCTGACAGAATCCAACACACATGTATATTTTTTGTGTGGATCCCACTCTGATAGAAACCGGCACACATGTATGCCGGTTTCTAACACACCGGCTTTCAAAATATATTTACTGTAATACTAACTTTCTAAAATTTTATAAAAAAACTCCATTTTAAAAAAAAAATCCCTTAATTTATGAGATATTATACCATTCTGTTATTTATTGATTCTAAGTAAATATCGTTGTCTTCCAATAAAATAATTGCTTTTTTTCTTTAATTCCTGATAACAAATTTATCTTCGCTAGTGATGTTTATAGCCATGTCATTTTCATGATTAATGAGTGATAATCAAATATTTGTCTGTCTCATTAACTTGCGAGGTATTGTACTATTTTGCTATTTTGTCCATTCTAAGTAAACATCGTTATCTTTCAATAAAATAATTGACTTTTTTTTTGTTATTCTTGGTAACAAATTTATCTTTGCTTGTGATGCTTATAGCCATGTCATTTTCATGATTAATGAGTGGTAAGCAAATATTTGCCTGTCTCATTAATTTGCGAGGTGTTGTATTATTCTGCTATTTATTGATTCTAAGTAAACATTGTTGTCTTCTAAATCCCAATAAAATAATTGACTTTTTTTTTATTTATTCCTGATCACAAATTTATCCACAAGCTAATAATAAATTTACTTAACAGATAAAAATTATTACAAAAAAAAAAACCAACAACTTTTATAACTTTTTATTTTTTTAACCAATATTTCATTGTTTGGTGTATTATATACCGACTGTTTCGTTTTATATATACTAATTTGATATGTAAGTATGCATGGCGTATGTGAAAAATTATTTTGATGAAACAAAAAGCCACTAGCGTAATTCACATTGAAATAAAGGATTTTTCTGGTATGGGTTAAGTCCATGCGAATAAAACCAACCAAAAACTGCCATGTGTAAAGAAAAAAAATTATTATTACATTTACGAAGTTTGAACTAGCTCTAATTAACAGGTATCAAGAACAAATTCCATCTTGAGATTTTCAAGGTTATGTCCACACGGATTAACTCGATATCACGTAAGTAATCAATTGACAAAAAATAGTTAAAATAATAAATTTGTCAGTTTTGAAGTGATATTTTCCAATTTGTGAATTTTAGGGTAGATATTGTACCAAAACAAATATTAGGGGGCTAATTGCTATTTTTGTCAAATTTCAAGGGATAAATTGCACCTTTGGCCTTTTAATTATAAGAATAATGTTATAAAATCTGACCCATTTATAATATATAATGGTTTATTTCAATTTATTAATTGGTAAAAAAATTACCAATTAGTACATACTTGCATATATAATATGAAGGAATCTTAAAACTTAGTTAGACCACAGTCATAACATTCTCCCTATTTCAGAATTATATACGCTAGAGAAAACAAAGGAGAGAAGCTATGGCTTTGCAAAGCAAAAATGGTGACCTACAGCTACAACAGGTGCTACACATGAATGGAGGAGATGGAGACAACAGCTACGCCCACAACTCCCCCTTTCAGGTCGGTCTTTCTTTCTTTCTTTCTTCAAATTTATGCCAAAATTATTAATTCTATTTTGATTATACAAACAGAAGGAGGCGATACTAAAATCAAAGCCAGTATTACAAGAAAGCATTGCAGAGCTATGCAAGAAGAGTTTGGGAGAATGCGTAACAATGGCAGACATGGGTTGCTCTTCAGGGCCAAATGCTTTGTTGCCAACATGGGAGATCATAGCTGCCATTCATGGAGAATGCAATCGACTTAACAAGAAAACTCCAACATTGCAAGTTTTCTTGAACGATCTACCAGGGAATGATTTTGACTCCGTTTTCAGATCCTTGCCAAGTTTTTACAAGAAAATTGAGGAAGAAAAAGGCAGTCAATTTGGGGGCTGTTTCATTGCAGCTATGCCTGGATCTTTTTATGGAAGGCTCTTTCCTCCTCAATCTCTTCACTTTGTTCACTCTTCCTATGGTCTCCATTTTTGCTCTCAGGTTATCATACCATTCTACCTATTTTCTTCTGATTTGAAATACCGTTTTCTTTATTAAAGTAAAAAACCTTTATTTATTTAATTATTTTGAATTTTTAGTTTTATCAAAATTTATTTATATCCAATCATTTTTCTAAATATATTAACAATAATTGCAAATTTTTTTTAAAAAAAAACAATAATTACAATCTTATAATATGCTATTGCCATGTTGTTTGTTTAAGCATAGTAATTTCTTAATAAAATTTTTATATAAATTCAACATACGAATGTTTTAGAATTCAAGTACTATAAAAAAATAAGTTTAGCAAAAAGCTGAATTCAGTTGCTTAAGCAATTTAGCGACCTATTTTGACTTATAACCAGTGGTCCAATCAATTTGGAATTAGTTGTTAAACGCCTTGTTACTACAACAAGGCCAAAAAGAAGTTCGGTCCATAAAAGTTAGCAACTGAAAATTAGACCACCAACACTAAAATAGTCAGTCGCTAATTTCCGTGAAATCGGTCGATTTGAGTCGTTGCTGACTGAATTTTCCATTCTAATCGGTTGCAAATATTATTAATATATTTTTTTATTAATAAAATATCGGTGGCCTAATTATCAGATGCTATATTGGTCACTATTTTATTGCTATTTAATTTGAAATTTTTTTATTATTTGCTAAATTTCAATTTCTATACAATATTTAATTTTAACTTTTCTATAATTCCAATTTTTAATAAGTTCACAATTAATAATAAAAACAAATTTCTTAATTTCTCAATCTCCTTAATCTAAACATTTTTATGATATCGTCTGCTGCATCACATTGCAAACATTTTTTATGAGAAAAACTACACACATGGTGTATTATGCATGTATGTGCATTCCTATCAGGAGATAAATTTGAAAGTGTAATAGAGGCTTACAGGCTTCTTAGTCCAGTTCTTCAACTTTGAATTGGTTAGCATGTAATTATGAAGGCCTTTCACCTTCCCCTGACCCTGCAATAAAAGGTTTTCTGCATTTCTTTTCTTTTTTGCCACCGAATTACAAATCGGGTGCTATTTAGCTACCGATAAGTGTTGGTCGCCGAACTGTGTATTTTTTTTAATAGTGAAACTAATAGTAAATTATTACATATGATTAATAACCACTATTAGTTAACAGTTAATAAAATGTTATTTTGTTATATAGGCACCAAAAGTTCCCAAAAACAAGGGTAATATTCTCTTGGCGAAGACAAGCCCTCCTGAGGTCCATAAGGCATATTTGGATCAATTTGCGACAGACTTTAAAACATTTTTAAGGGCTCGAACAGAAGAAATAATGCCTCGAGGTCGAATGGTTCTTATTCTCCCTGGAAGAAATAATGATAATATCGATAATTCCAATCACTATTTTTTTAACAGCATTGAATTACTTGGAATGCTGCTAAATAACATGGTTTCTGAGGTAATTAACAATATTTCTCCATTTGTTCGGTTTGGTTTATACCAACATATCCAGTAAGTTCCATTTTTTTTAATGGCAATTTTAATTTGTTCGGTTTTCAGAATGAACCGATTAAATGTTTACCCTTATTTTAAATTTAAAATTAATTAGAGTTATTAGTAACAAGTTAGATGGCAAAACCTATATATTTTGGTTTGTTGTTTTATCTTTTTGAGGCAGTTGGTTTTTGGGATCAAACAGTTGGTCTAAATGTATTTGGTTATATTTATTATTTTTATATTTTGTGTTAATAGCTCATTGCTGATTCAATCTCAATCAAACGGTTGATTCTATAAGCTCCAGTTATTTTGCCTTTTATAAACAGTTGTCAATTTTATATATAAAAAGGCATTATTATCCTTTTATAAATTTATAGATATCGGATGCCTTTGATATGAGAAACCATTGACAATTGTGTTTCAATATATTTCAATGCCTGATACTTGAGGACCGTTAGTAAGGTCTTAATTTTATATGATTATATCATATGATATATAATTGATGTCCGGTTTAATATTATAGGGATTGATTGAAGAATCGAAGTTGGATACGTTCAATGTTCCAGTTTACGGACCATCACCTCAAGAATTGAAGAATGTGATTGAAGAAGAAGGGTCCTTTAAAATTATTAAGTTTGAATCATTTAATGTGAGCATTGATATTGACGGTCACAAAGAGGAAGAAGATGAGTTCACAAGAGGCAATAGAATAACAAAGCCAATAAGAGCTGTCTTTGAACCCATCATGGCCGTTTATTTTGGGATTGAACTTGTTGATGTTATATTCCAAAGGTTCTCCATCAAGATGGCTAATTACCAGGGAATCATCGCTAGGGATGTTTATAGCCATGCCATTTCCATGATTAAGGAGTGATAAGGAAATGCATGTCTGTCTCATTAATTTGCGAGGTGTTGTACCATTTTGCTATTTTGTCGATTCTAAGTAAACATTGTTGTCTCCCAATAAAATAATTGCCTTTTTTTTTCCTGGTAACAAATTTATCTTCGCTAGTGATGTTTATGGCCATGTCATTTCCATGATTAATGAGTGGTAAGCAAATATTTGTCTGTCTCATTAATATGCGATGTGTTGTACCATTCTACTATTTTGTTGATTCTAAGTAAACATTATTGTCTCCCAATAAAATAATTGCCCTTTTTTTATTCCTGGTAACAAATTTATCTTCGCTAGTGATGCTTATAGCCATGTCATTTCCATGATTAATGAGTGGTAAGCAAATATTTGTCTCTCGTTAACTTGCGAGGTGTTGTACCATTCTGCTAGTTATGTGGGAATAGAATCTGTGTGAAAACATTATGTAACCAAGAGAGAACATGGTATAAAATGGAAATTTGTGAAATAAATGCTGGAACTATATGAATGACACCTAGAAAACATGTATGAAATAAATTATCGTGATGAATTAACATGTGAGGCTTTGCTCCATGCTTGGCCGATTGATATATTATATGGTAATGGCCTGCATATTACTTAAGTGTCATGAAAAATGACGGAATGTTGTCCTTCGTTGAATATTGTATGTGATACATAAGTATGAAATTTTAACATGATGTGAAAAAAGAATATGTTTAAGATGATAATGTGGTATAAAGGATGTAATTAGATGATAAATTATAAATGCCCTTGGTACTTTTAGTTAAACCAGAAGTATGTGATATAGATGGTTAGTCATAGGAACTTAATACGGTGGAATTCAGTCAAAAAAGTTTGTTTTGGATTGGAATGTTGGCCACCACAAGCCATCACTTTGATAATTTATGGACAATTGGAATTCTCATCACGCATATCCAGTTTGAGAGTTTTCACTGGATAGTACTAAACACAAAATCATAAGCGAATAATGAAAGTAAGGTTATATACGATTTGAAAGTAAAAGTATGAAGGGTGAAGATTAAACGGTAATACACATCTAGTGCGTGAAAATGCAAACGAGTCTTTTTTTTTTTATAAACAGTATAAACAAGTTGACATGAAGCCAAATATGAGAAGGCCGTAAATAATAAATTACTATATATTGGTTCAATTCTGTTCTACTCAATTATTCTCCAAAGACAATTTGCACCTAAGTTTTGAAATCCTGACCAAATAGAATCTTTCGATGTAGCTGCCTTGAGTACCGCTTCTTTAAGATTATTAGCATTCTCTCTGATTTTCTTTCCTTTATCATCTGAAAAAATGATTTTCAGGCTCTTAATAATTCCACTTTTTGTGATTTTCCCATCTCCAACTCTGATTCCGTTGCCCCAGACTTGCTCGATCATCTTTGAAATTATATGATTATCAGCCAAAACTGACCTACAAATCATGGGCACCCCCCCAAAAATACTCTCATAAACAGAATTTGATCCACAATGTGTGATGTATACACCCACAGAAGGATGTTTCAGAACCTGATTTTGTGGTGCCCATGAAACTACCTTTCCTTTCACCCTGTCAGGAAATCCTTCAGGTAAATAACCCTTCAACTCATCACTGAGAACCCAAAGAAATGGAATCCCACTTGATTCCAGGGCTTCGGCTAGTGGTTTTATCTCATCTACAGGGAATCCTACGCAGTTCCAAAAGATATGTATGCAACTGATTCGGATTTTTGCCGGTCAAGCCATGACAGGCACCCATTATCATTATCCCCAAGCCAGGTATATGATGATCCAGACAAGTTTAAAGCACTCAAATAGAGTAATTTCTCAAACTTGGGCTTGAAATAGTATGCCAGTATGTCAGGATTGAGTTCCTGATAGGAATTCATTACAATTGAAGATAAACTCATTCAATGAAAAACTGGACTCAATTGGATCAATTAAATCCATTTCAAACATTTTATTGAAGTTAAACTTCAGCATCTGGTCTCCAATCTGATAAGCTTCAGCATTATCATTATAAATAATTTATGGTAAAGAAAATAAAATAATTCCAATAAATCCCATGCAAAGCACGATTATTAATTTATTAACACTTTGGATGTCAATAGCGTTCTGTAATTTGTTACGGTTCGTGATTTGGACATATTTATCAATATATAAAGTTCCATACGTATCATATATATATATATATATATATTATTTGTATTAGCTTAGAAGATATAATCAAGTAAAGAAATAAAATCTGATGATTCTCATACTAATTAACAATTCTGCTGATAATCAAACTCAGCTCTTAAAATTCAAGAGTGGTATACAGTATACTGGCATCAGAGCGGCAGAGCCTAATAACTTTATGGACCATGAAGATTCAAAAGTTGGTAATCTTGAAAAAGCCGATTGAAGAATGGAGCTCAATTAATATCAGCGGGTTGTGCTGACAAATTACAAGCCCAATGCACAAAGACTTGCGGTCTAAAACCTGGAGCCCAAGAAAAAATGTTCAATGAGAAAGAACCCAAGCAAATACAAGGCCGAGCAATTAAGGAAAAGAGATCTGTGGTGACGAGGATTCAAATTCTGATTCCTTAGGAATCAGCAGCAAGAATTAAAATCCTCCTTTGAGTAGGATTAGTTTTATTTCTATATTAGTTATCTATTAAGAATAATTAAATTTCATATTCATCAGTGGCTGCTTATGTACGCAATGTTAATTCAATCGCAGATAAAACCCAATAATCAGGTTTAGACCACTTAAATCACAGATAATACATCTTCAATGCTCATTCATTTAAAACCCAATACTCAGGTTTAGACCACTTAAATCCAAAACCTATCTGTTTCTCAGGATTTTTATTTTGAGTCACAATTTGAAATTCTTACTCATCAATTAGTCTATGAATATTCACGATATATTTGATTATGGCCATAATTCAGCCAACAATCTGTCCCTCGTAATTGTTCCTGCTATGAATGAACTTATGATTTTGTTATTATTTTTATATCGTACTCAGTGGTCTAAAAATATTTATAATATTCAGTTGTGACTCGACTAGATCTTTTGACATGTAACCATTGCTATCAATAGAAAAATTATTTATAAAAAAGTGGAAAAGATTAAACTAGCTATTTATAGGAACAGCTAAACCGACGGATCAAAAAATATGTAAAGAAATATTATAAAAAGCCCAACCAAATAGGTAAATAAGCGAAAACTCGGCTGCAGAGTTAATTTCACCCATAGTCACTGGATTTACGCCTAATCACCCAAAAACAATTTACTTATTTTTTATTACTTAAATGTCACTGAACTTATAACTTTTTGTAGAAAGGTCATTTTTACTAATTTTTGACGATAATTCTTGAATGCTGACGTAGCATGCTACGCCATATGCCTGAATACACGTGACATGATACGTCGGCAGTCACGTTACCGAAAGATGTCATATCACACAACATGTCAGTACATCACGTCATATTTCTGGACACATGTGGCGTCTTTTGGTGATGTGGCTGCTGACGTATTGTGCCACGTGTGTCCAGACATATGACGTGACGTGCGATGTCAACATTCCGGAAAGAATAATAGCCGAAAATCGGTCAATATGACTTTTTTAAAAAAATGTGATAAGTTTAATGATATTTAAATTATGAAAAATAAGTCAGTTACTTTTGAGCGATTAGGCATAAGTCCAGTGACCATAGATGAAATTGATCCCTCGGCTTCACATGGGAAACAATATAAAATTGTCATTGGTTAATGCCAAATTAAAATTAAATGTTTAATTTTAATTTGCACGCTACCCTTCGCTGTCTTGTTGATAACTAATTTTCTAAAAGTTTATGTTAATAAATTAAGCAAATTATTTTCTACTTAATCTGTCATATATATATATCAGCTTTTTCACATTAAAATGAACGAAAAAACTTTCCTGTATTTGCGAGATTAAATAAGCATTGGCTATATTGCAAAAATTTTTAGATTAAGTATTGTTAAATCTGTGTGGCCTGTAGAGATTTAAGCCCATTTCGATTTGTCCATGATGTGTCGAATTCGCAAAGTGACATAATCCAATTTGATCCATTATGTGATCTACTTATGACAAACGTATAACTCGTGTATATTATGTATAATTTTATAATTTTTTTATACGATGTAAATATAAAAACAATTGTTTTTATAGGTTCTAAATCCATAATCTTTTTCTTTTTAATTATAAGAATAATGTTATGAAATTTGATCTTTGATTATACAAACAGAAGGAGGCGATACTAAAAGCAAAGCCAGTATTACAAGGAAGCATAGCAGAGCTATGCAAGAAGAGTTTGGAAGAATGCGTAACAGTGGCAGACATGGGTTGCTCTTTAGGGCCAAATGCTTTGCTGCCAACATGGGAGATCATAGATGCAATTCATGGAGAATGAAATCAACTTAACAAGAAAACTCCAACACTGCAAGTTTTCTTGAACGATCTACCAGGGAATGATTTTGACTCCGTTTTCAGATCCTTGCCAAGTTTTTACAAGAAAATTGAGGAAGAAAAAGGCGGTGAATTTGGGGGCTGTTTCATTGGAGCAATGCCTGGGTCTTTTTATGGAAGGCTCTTTCCTCCTCAATCTCTTTACTTTGTTCACTCTTCCTATGGCCTCCAATTGTGCTCTCAGGTTATCATTCCATTCTACCTATTTTCTTCTGATTTGAAATATCTTTTTCTTTATTAAAGTAAAAAACCTTTATTTATTTATTTATTTTGAATTTTTAGTTTTATCAAAATTTATTTATATCCCATCATTTTTCCAAATATATTAACAATAATTGCAAAATTAAAAAAAAACAATAATTACTATGATATAATATACTATTGCCATTTTGTTTGTTTAAGCATAATCATTTCTTAATAAAATTTTTATTTAAATTCAATACACAAATTTTTCATGATTCAGGGATCATAAAAAAATAATTTAGCGAAAGGTTGAATTCAGTTGCTTAAACAATTTAACGACCTATTTTGACTTATAACAAGCAGTCTGTTGGCTCAAGACCCATATTGTATTTTGATGATAACCAAAACAACTTGCTTCGTGTTTTATCAGATCAAGACATGATCGTGCTCTACTCTTATCAGAATAGAATCGGACCTGATTGTTTAAAACAAATCTGAAGATCACGTTTTCTTTAGGAAACTTATGTATAGTCATTTCTGAGGATTCATACAATCACACTAATTATTTTGCTTACATTCTCATTTCTTTCACTACAAGAAAATATGAGAATAGCAACAAAAAATAGCAATGCAATTGATTTTGTTGCTAAATTCGCAACTGAAATTATATTATGTTGCCAAATAGCAACGCAAATTACTTTCTATAGCTAAAATTGGTTAACTTTGCAGATTTAGCAACGAAAATAATTTTGATAAACTTCCGTCCTTAAAAGTTGAGGGATTTTTTAGAGCCAAAATTTAGTAACGGAATTAGCAAACAAAATTCTATACCGTTGCTAAATAAGGCACCATCATATGGCAGAAAAATTTTGGAACAAAAAATACCAACGGAAATAAATTTTCATTGCTAAATTTGCAACCGAATAATGCTTCCGTTGCTATTTTAGTAACAGAAGCGAAATTCTGTTGGTATTTTTAGTCCCAAAATTATTTTACCCCCTTGGGGCCAAAAATACCAATGGAAATAGATTTTCGTTGGTAAAATAGCAACGAAAATATTAGTAGGTTGCAAGTTTAGCATCAGAAATTCATTTCCGTTGGTATTTTTGGCCCTAAGGAGGTAAAATAATTTTGGGACTAAAAATACCAAAGGAATTTGATTTCCGCTGCTAAAATAGCAACCGAATAATATATCTGTTGCTATTTTATCAACAGAAATTTATTTCCATTGGTATTTTTGGCCCTAAAGGGGTAAAATAATTATGGGACTAAAAATACCAACCAAATTTTTTCCGTTGCTAAAATAACAACAAAAATTTTATTTAGTTGCAAATTTAGCAACAAATCTTTTTTTCGTTGGTATTTTTGACCCTAAAGAGTTAAAATAATTTTTTAACTAAAAATACCAACGGAATTTCACTTCCGTTGCAAAGTTAGCAATGGAAATTTTTATTTCTAAAGAAGGGTAATAAGTTTGGGGCCAAAAATACCGGCGGTATATATGGTCCATTGCTAAAATAGCAACGGAAACTTATTCGGTTACAATTTATATATATATATATATATATATATATATATATATATATATATATATACTGATATATAACACTGATCGTTCTTTTGCCACTCAGTCTCAACCTTGGGAAATCTCACCCTTTCTTTTCTTCGCAATTCTTTGCTCGATAAGGTCTCACCATCTCCATCATTGAACTTGTGACTGTCAGCCTCCCCATCTTCGCAATTTACATATGTGCCTAAAATAATATGTAGAATATTTGGTAGCAAAAAGTAAATTTTTCGGTAACACTGGTATTTTTGAATTGGATCGATAAAATTGAATCGGACCCGAAATAAACTCCGATTGGGCTGAAATTTTAATTATAACCTATTTTTAATGTGATATGAATAATGGAATCAAATTTGAAGATAATTGAATTTGGAAAGTGGGAAAAATTAATTAAGACTATTTACCGGGTAATTAGTGGGCCTAAACAATTAAATTGTTCAAGCCCACTTAAAAGACAGCCCAAGCCCATTAAAAAGACCTAAAAAATGCCAAAAAATCCAGAACTCTCCAGCAACAGATCGTTCTCCTTTAGTTCCTTGGTGGCCGAACACTTCACATCCATTTTCTTCACTTTTTTCTTCCAATTTTCTCTCAATTCTCACCAAATCAAAGCATAAGAAATTGATTTCAGCGTCTCTATAGTACCCTAGCAAGCTCTAATCTTTGATTCAAGGAAGAGAATCAAGAGAAATCAAGGATTAAAATTTAGGTGTCAAAGTTAGGTAAGTGAATTAATTGATTTTAATTTGGTTTTTAGGTGCCTACTACTAGTTTTGGGTGCCTAGAGTTCATTTTTTCTGTTAATTTTAGAATTTGAGGCCAAAATAATTGAGTTTACTTTGATGGGAATTTCGGTTTGTGAAGGAATCAAAGAAGAGGAGCAAATTTCTCAAGCCAAAGGAAAAGGAAAGGAAGTCTAGGCAAGGCTAATCAATAGAAAAAGGTGTGTGACTAATTAATACTTTTATTTTCCTATTAATTAAGCGAATTTTCTTTAGGTTTCTTAAGAAAAATTGCACATATTGGGGTATAATTGAAAGTAATGCTATATTCATTCATTTAAGAGTTATATATGCTTATTAGAAACCTTAAATGAAGTTAAAGGAAATTGTATGATGGAGTTGTAGTGTAGGCCGAATGATGATTCATAAGAAACTATTGTAAATTTGGGTGATTTTAAGCTTTCTAATGTTAATATTAATGTAAATAAATAGTTATGAATTTTTATAGAATTTATGAAAATTAAATGAATATTTTTGGAATAAATGTTAATTAGGTATTAGTTGAAAAATGTGACATTTGAATGAATTATGGCATAATTTATAGATTAAATGGTGAACTACTGTGAAATGATTTATAGATTGCGTAAAGAAGACTGGCTGTAATTATAAGGCACTGATACTGTATTGATAAGAAATGAAAAGTAAGGAAAATGATGAAAGATTAAATAATAAAGGAAAAATTAAGAAAATTGTGCCCTTAAAAAGAGTCAGGCAGTAAAACCTAGTTCAGGATATAATTGGCTGGCCATGAGGATACATATACCGCGGTGCAAGTCATGGCGACTTGCTTTATTATGGTTGGATCGTTGATCACTATAGTATATATATCATACGTACTGTCATATGTTCATATGTTATATGATGGATGATTCTTGGAGGTCATTTCTCATTCTGTTGTGGCCCTATGGGGTCCACGTCCCGCTTATCCGGTCTGAAAATTTTCTGCCGGGTCTATACTATGGACATATTGATAAGAAAATGTTAAAAGTATAAAAAGAAAAGCTAAAACGGAAGTTTAATATGAAAAAGAACTAAAATGAAAAGGGGTTAAAAGTTTAGGGGTAAAACGGTAATTTTCCCAAAAGATGAAATTAATAAGTAAAAGTGAAAAAAAAAATAAGTAATAAGGGTAAAATGGTAATTTGGTCAATTAATTGGGTAAAAAGTCAACCTTATAAAGTTAAAGGACTAAAATGAAATTTTACATGAAAAAGGTGAAAATAAGGATTATTCAGTAATTTATAAGCTAATTAATAAGGTAAAATAAGAAAATAAGGAATAAAATGGCAAACTAGTAATTAATAGTATAAAATGATATTTTTTGAAATAAAAGAGAAGTTTAAAGACTAAATTGAGAATATAAGAAAGTTTATAAATTAAATGGAAAGTTAGTTGTTAATAAAATAAATATTATTTTTAAATAAGAAAAATCGATAATAAATAACTTAAATCAAAATTATTAAAGATATATATATTTTAGGAAAATGCTATGATTTTTAGTTACCACTGGGCATATTTAATGCTCAGTACGTAGGATTTACTGCGTGCAGGTACAAATAGTTTGGAGCGTGGATACACAGGAGAAATTGAAGCTGAAGAGCTAGGAAGAATATTTTGTGGCATGTATATATACCCATTATGTTTTGTTTTATGAGAACGATATTATATCGATAATTGTACTTTGTATTGTATATAGTGGTATGTGGATGAGGAATTACAGAGAATGGATGGTATACATGTGTTGCTTGATAATATTTGTGGATTTGTTATATGATTGGATTTAAACTGTTGTACCTCTGAGAGATTGTATAAGTGTCTGCTTTTCAGGGGGCTAGTTAAGAATATAGCCGTTATATTGTCAAAATTTTATTAAATGCATAATAAATTTCGGACAGTTATAGGTTGAGGATTAATGAAAATCATATATGATGATGATGATGATTAAGTTAAAGGATAAAAAAAATTCCGATCAATTATCTGTCCGATAAGGCTATTACAATAAGGGTGTTACAGTAGTTGTATAGGTCACTGACTCAACTGTTAGTTGTTCCTATGCCATCTGCTTATGTAGTATTTATAATGTACTTCACATTAATAAAATCATGCAGAGAAAGGAATTCTTTTAAATAAGAGCTAATTAAATACGAACAAAGTTAACTTTACAGGGAGGCCAATGAAGAAAATGGCAATTTATGTGGCCACAACATAATTTCTCATGACATACAACATCATTTCTAAAGGCAGAAAAAAGAAAATCTTGGACTCAGAACTGGGCTTAATTGGAGCTTAAATTTATGGACCCAAAATCCAATAGTTACATAAACACATATTACATGTTATTTTTATTGATTGAGAATTGTACCCGTTGTTCATGCTATTTTATCGATCTGTCTGTCTTCAATAATTAATTTTCTTTGACTCACATCCTATAGAGATCATCCCTTCCTCTATGCTTTGAAATTTTTTTAACTCAACTAATTCAAATATATATATATATATATATATATATATATATATATATATATATATATATATATATATATATATATATTATTTCCATCAAATTATATGATCCAATTAAATTATTTTCTGAAGTTTTCAGTTTTTTTGTTTTTCGATTTTTAAACCAATAAAGGTAATAAATCTAAATTATTCCAGAATTAGTTAAAATTAAAAAATTAGTTATAAAGAGTTTCGAATTCCAATAAATAAAAATCACAATAGAAGAATCAAAGGAAAATAAAAGAAATAATTTAAAAATTGTATTGATTCATTTTCTTAAGATGTTTAAAAAGAGCTATAATAAGTTATATTCATATATTATTACTTGCAAGTGTAGTGGAAATTGCTATTTATTTAACTTTATGCGAGCACATATTTTTATTGATTATATAAGATTAATAAATTCAATCTTATTTATAAAAATTCATGAAATTTGAAAACAATAGAACGAAATTCAGCATATGCCACTGCTTGGAATACACATACATATCAACTCGAATCATATCTTAATCTCTTATACATGAGGAAGTAGATAATAATTTGCTTTATTTATTGACATAAACTTTTAGAAAATTAATTAGTCATAAGCAAGACAGCGAAGGGTAGCATGCAAATTAAAATTAAAACATTTAATTTTGCTTTGGTATTAGTCAATGACAGTTTTTATTTTCTTTTCCATATGCAGCCAAACTTTGGCTTATTTTGGTTGGTTTTTTTATATAGTTTTTTTTTTTTTGAGCCATCGGTTTAGCTGTTCCCATCAATAATTAATTAGTTAATTTATTATTTATTGTTGGACAAACGGTGACATCGATTGTTACGTGGCAAATGATCTAGATGGAAAGTCAAATTACAATTGAATGCTGTGAATATTTATGGTGGATATTTATGTACTATTGAATAAAGTGTAAGAACAATGAGAATAACTTTTCTAATACTTTCTCTTTTTTTTTGTTATTTTTATTATTTTTATTAAAATTAAAAAATAATAAATAAATTTAAATTTAATATTAAATTACATAATTAAAATTAAATTATCAAATTTAATTGATTCTAACTTTATTAAAAAAGAAAAATAAATTGAAAAAAAATTAATTAAATTATATATAAAATCTAAAAATAACATATAAATAAAATTTAAATTATACTTAAAAGTAACACATAAAAAAATAAAAGGAGTAACTGTTAAGTATTTATATTTAGCAAGAGCAATTGTTGAGAAGGGGACCGATTGTTTCGTGGCAAAAATCAAAATAAAAAAATAGAATATTATGAGGACCCGTAAACTACTTTAAATTGCATAAATTATAATTATAGTGCACTTTTCAATACCAATTAATTTTAAGAAAAAATTTTACACCAAATGCTACCCACAACCTTTTTATGACAAGTCATGCAAGAATAATCACACCATGAAGTATCTTCTGAAATAACTGATAATAGTTGGCCAGAAAAAACATAAAATTTTGTATAGACAAAACAAAGAAAGGGGTTTTCAGGAAATCGAAATGAAACAAAATGGCACATTTTGTACATTTTTATATGAATTTGAGAAATTTATTATTAACATTATGACTCAAAAAAAAAAAAAAGGCCTAAGAAGCAGATAGGCTTTTGTTGAAAGTCATAAATTTAGTTGTGGACTTTGAAATTAATGGTGGAGACATGGAAAATGGATCAATGGTAGGTGTGGACTTTGAATGTGAATTGGAGTAGCATACCAAATGAATAGTTGGGCAAGAATGTGAATTGGAGTAGCATGCAAAATGAATAGTTGGGCAAGAATGTGAATGGAAGAATTTATGGCCATTTTTGTTGACTTTCTCATCATCAATATGCCTATAAATACCAAGGCAATCTTTGTCTTCAAACATATAAGAAGAGAAGTAGTGTATTTCATTTTGAAATTTTCTTTTCCTTTGCAAAGCTATTGCAATAGCTTATTAAAGAGAGATTTTTATTTGTGAGGTTTATTTGCTTGTAATTTTCTTGTGAGTGTTAAATTTATTTCTCCTTATATAAAAATTTTATTGTCATCAATTCTTTGGTTCCAACATTTGGTATCAGAGCTTGATTTCAATGGCCTCCAATAATTCTATTCCGCTGCAACTTCCAAAATTAAATGGAAGGAATTACAACAATTGGGTTGTCCAAATGAAGGTATTTTTCAAGTCACAAGAATTATGGCATCTTGTGGAGAGAGGTTACACCGAAGTAACTGATCAAACGATGTTTGAAGCTTTACCGGAGGAGGAGAAAAAATTATTGGTCGAGAACCGCAAGAAAGATCAAAAAGCATTATATGCTATTTTCCAGGCAATTGAAGAATCGATATTTGACAAAATATCGAGTGCGGAAACCTCAAAGGCGGCGTGGGATATTTTGCAAAAATCCTACCAAGGAGATGATCGTGTCAGATGGGTGCGACTCCAAACACTACGAGGAGATTTTGAATCATTACGCATGAATGAGTCAGAGTCAATTGCTGGATATTTTGATCGTGTACAGTCTATTGTTAACCAATTAAAAGTTAACGGTGAACTACTCACAGATTCTCGAATCATCGAGAAAATTTTACGATCTTTGACAGACAGATTCAATTATGTTGTGACAACAATTGAGGAAGTACATGATCCTGCTACTATGACAATAGAAAGATTGATGGGTTCGTTGCAATCGCATGAGCAGCGAATGAACCAAAAATTTCAGACCTTAAATTCTGAGCAAGCTTTGCAAAGTAGAGCTCAAACAAATCGTGGAGGTTACCAACGAGGACAAGGTCGTGGATCTTGGCAAAATCAAGGTGGTGGATCGTGGCAAAATCCTGGACGAGGAGCCTGGCGAGGTAGAGGTGGAAACTCAAATTCTACTGGAAGAACACGAGACAAGTCTAAAGTCAAGTGTTTTAGTTGCAACAAATTCGGACATTACAGTTCCGAATGTCGATCAAAGGCACCGAGAGAACAGGGAGAACAAGCGCACGCAGCTGATGTTAATGGAAATATGGTGCTAGCATGCAAGAAGGATGATCCTAGCACTATGGATGCCAATATATGGTATTTGGATACTGGATGCAGTAATCACATGACAGGCAAAAAGGAATTTTTCTCACAGTTAGACGAGACTGTTCGTGGAGAAGTTAATTTTGGTAATAAGTCAAAAATTCCTGTGATGGGAATGGGGAACATTAGTATCAATTCCAAAGATGGTACTGATGTTACTATTGCAGATGTTTATTTTGTTCCTGGACTTTTTTGGAATTTGCTAAGTGTTGGGCAACTTTCCGAAAAAGGACACAAAGTAAATATCCAAAATAAAGTTTGTACCATTCATAGTCCGAACAACAAGTTGATCTCAGCAGTGCAAATGACGAGAAATCGGATGTTTCCATTGACGTTGCAGACAAATACCATTTCAAGTTTTCAAGCCATATTGAAAGACAAAAATTGGTTGTGGCATCTTCGATTTGGTCATTTGAATTTTCGTGGGCTAAAGTTGTTAGCTCAGAAAAAGATGGTGACTGGACTACCGGTGATAGATTGTCCAGATCAACCGTGTGAAGGATGTCTTTTGGGAAAGCAGCATCGTAATCCATTTCCGATTGGAAAAGCAAGGAGAGCAAAGCAACCACTGGAGTTAGTACATACAGACATCTGTGGTCCTGTGGAGGTAGAATCGATGGGGAAAAAGAGATACATCCTAGTTTTTGTGGATGATTTTACCAGAAAAACTTGGGTATATTTCTTGTGCCAAAAATCAGAAGCTTTTGGCAAGTTCAGAGAATTTAAAGCATTTGTTGAAAAGCAGAGTGGCTTTAATCTGAAGATTTTGAGATCCGATCGCGGTGGAGAATTCACATCAAATGAATTCTATGTTTTTTGCAAAACTCATGGAATCAAACGTCAGTTGACTACTAGTTATACTCCTCAACAAAATGGTGTAGCTGAAAGGAAGAACCGAACGATTTTTGAGATGGCAAGGAGCATGTTGAAAGCTAAGAAGTTACCAAAACCATTCTGGGCGGAAGCTGTTGCATGTGCAGTATTCTTGTTGAATAGATGTCCCACAAGAAGTGTTCTTGGAAGAACTCCAGAAGAAGCATGGAGCGGTCATAAGCCAGACGCTTCATACCTACGAGTATTTGGGTGTGCTGCATATCCCCTTATACCAGATTAAGACAGAAAAAAGCTGGATGATAAAAGCCAAAAGTGCATTTTTATTGGATATAATGATGCTACGAAGGGTTATAAGCTTTATAATCCTATCACGGAGAAGGTGATTATCAGCAGAGATGTTCAATTTCTTGAAGAAGAAGCTTGGGACTGGAATCAAACAGTTGATGAAAGAAGAATCAACATTGAAGGAGAACCATTGAAGGAAGAAGAATCCCACAATAAAGAAGTTCCAAATTCACCTGCTAGTTCATCAGAATCACTAACTGAAGAACTAGAACTACGACGATCACAGAGAGTTCGTGAAATGCCAGCAAAATACAGGGATTATGTTGTTGAACGGAGAAATAACAGTGTTACTGATGAAGTCACTGATGAAACCATGGTGAATTTTTGTTTATTTGCTGATTGTGATCCTATTTCGTACGATGATGCAGCAGTAGATGAGAAATGGGTCAAAGCGATGGATGAAGAAATTAACTCCATTGAGAAAAATGATACTTGGGAGTTAACTTCTTTACCAAATGGCAAGAAGCCCATCGGAGTCAAATGGGTGTACAAGACAAAGTACAGGCCAGATGGTCAGGTGGACCGTTATAAAGCCAGACTAGTGGTGAAAGGCTACAAGCAAAAGCCAGGTATTGACTATTTTGAAGTGTTTGCACCAGTGGCTCGAATGGACACAATCCGGATGATTTTAGCTTTGGCGGCTCAAAATTTATGGAAAATTCATCAGATGGATGTTAAGTCTGCATTCCTCAATGGCTTTCTTGAAGAGGAAGTTTATGTGGAGCAACCACAAGGATATGTGATGCAAGGGCATGAAGATCAAGTCTACAAGCTGGAGAAAGCATTATACGGGTTGAAACAAGCACCTCGAGCTTGGTATACTCGCATCGATACATACCTGTTGGAGAATGGATTCCAGAAATGTCCATATGAACACACCTTGTATATCAAGTCAAATGATGATGGCGATATATTAATTATGTGTCTATATGTTGATGACTTGATATTTACAGGAAACTCTGAGAAGATGTTTGCAGAATTCAGGGAGGTTATGACTAGTAAATTTGAGATGACAGATCTGGGATTGATGTCTTACTTTCTTGGAATTGAAGTGAAGCAGACCAATGATGGCATATTTATTTCACAACAGAAATATGCTAATGATATATTGAAGCGGTTGAAGATGGAGTCACTTAAACCAATGCGAAACCCTGTAGCCGAGAGACTGGAATTGAAGAAAGAAGGAACCGGTGAGCTAGTAAATCCAACATATTTCAAAAGTATTGTAGGAAGCTTACGATACTTGGCATCAACTAGGCCAGATATTACTTATGGTGTGGGAATCATCAGCCGATTCATGGAGAAACCTTACCAATCACATTTGCAGGCAGCAAAGAGAATTTTACGGTATGTCAGCGGTACTCGTGGACATGGAATTTTATATACTCATACTAATGATTTCAATCTAGTGGGGTACACAGATAGTGATTGGGCAGGAGACATTGAAAGTCGGAAGAGCACTTCAGGATATGCATTCTTTCTTGGAAATGGAGTGATTTCATGGTCCTCAAAGAAGCAACAAGTAGTTGTGCTCTCAACAGCTGAAGCAGAATACATGGCAGCGACGTCAGCAGCATGTCAAGCAGTATGGCTGCGGAAAATGCTTTATGAATTGAGGCATGAACAGTCAAATCCTACACGGATTATGTGTGATAACAAGTCCGCTATCGCATTATCGAAAAATCCAGTTTTTCACGGGAGAAGCAAGCACATTGATATTAAGTATCACTATATCAGGACATTGATCAAGGATGAAGAGATTGAGCTAAATTTTTGTAAATCTGAAGATCAAATTGCGGACATTCTGACAAAACCACTGAAGGCAGATTCGTTCGACAAGCTAAAAGCAATGCTTGGAATTACCAGAATCCCAAACTAAATTTAAGGGAGGCTGTTGAAAGTCATAAATTTAGTTGTGGACTTTGAAATTAATGGTGGAGACATGGAAAATGGATCAATGGTAGGTGTGGACTTTGAATGTGAATTGGAGTAGCATACCAAATGAATAGTTGGGCAAGAATGTGAATTGGAGTAGCATGCAAAATGAATAGTTGGGCAAGAATGTGAATGGAAGAATTTATGGCCATTTTTGTTGACTTTCTCATCATCAATATGCCTATAAATACCAAGGCAATCTTTATCTTCAAACATATAAGAAGAGAAGTAGTGTATTTCATTTTGAAATTTTCTTTTCCTTTGCAAAGCTATTGCAATAGCTTATTAAAGAGAGATTTTTATTTGTGAGGTTTATTTGCTTGTAATTTTCTTGTGAGTGTTAAATTTATTTCTCCTTATATAAAAATTTTATTGTCATCAATTCTTTGGTTCCAACAGCTTTGGATTTAAGTGATCTAAACCTTATTATTGGGTTTAAATGCATAAACATGTATTATAATTTAATTAGAGGCGTTATCTGTGCTTGAATTAATAGTTTTTTAATTGAATATTAGCGATTTGTTTGACTTCGAAAACCTTATATAAAGGATCCAATTGAAAATAATAATGATTGCAATTAAGGTCAACCTTTGACAGCGTTGCTTCTTGATGGATAATTTGTACCAAAGACTCAAAGACAACTACGCAATACAAGCTGGCATATTGTGACATTTGGCCAATTTATATCATTTCCCTTCAAAAAATTATAATTCTATCTTGTAACGTTTTATTTTAGTATTCACTAATTGAGATAGAGGTTTGTTTTTTTCGTTAATTAATAATTATATATTATTTAAACATTTAAGTGTTTAATAATTCCATTAAAAAAGTTAAATGTTTGAAATATCTTCAAATTTAAACTCAATTCAATTAAATCCTTGTTGATTAATGTCTTAACGTTTTCATGGTTTATAATTAGTAACAAAATAATACTCATTTTCTGATTTACCAAAAAAAAAAAAAGAATGTTCAAACTTCTAAATTCAATTAGATCAATTGAAGTCCCATAATAGTTGTTAATAACCATCTTAACGATGATTAATTTGGGAAGTAAAATCAGATCTTTAATTCCTAATTACACGATCTCACATAAAAGGTAAATTATATATATATATACACACACACTTTTTTTGTAATAGGGGAGCATAATACCTCATTATAATTATAAGTGTTACTAGAAAAGACCAAATAGTTTATGCACTTTTAATTGAGTTTTAACCGTCAAAACTATATATTTATTGATTATATTTAGTTATAATGTACATTTTTCTTTGATCTATTTTTCTTTTCTGTTGATTTGGTTTGAGAATTTTATCAGAATTCAAATGTGAATCCAAGCTTGAAAAAATATATAGATTTTTATTGCTTAGCTAAGTATCAAAATAGCTGTTTTTCATCTCTAAGCAATGAGATGTAATGATAGAATTTATTTTTTCTTGGTTTACGAATGATAGAATTTATTATTCTTTGATCAATTGTTCTAAATTAAATATTAAGCGTTTTTAAATATCTAAAAGTGAGTTTTTTTTTAATTATTTTTGTAAATCTGTTCTAACTAAATTCAGATTAATTAAATTAGTAAATTTCAATTAAATACTATTTTATTTTTCTTCAGTCCATGAAGTTTATAGAATTACTTCATTTCCACAGTGGCCTACAAGATGTTCAATTTCAACTTGAGGTGAACATTCAATGGTTTGCCAATTCAGCATTTTTGTTAAGCTTATCATCTGGTCCAGGAAATTTTTTTTTAATTAAGTTTTTTTTGAAACGTTAATTAAGTTAATCATGTGGCATCGAAAATTAATATATCTATATATATATATATATATAAGTCAATAATCTTTCAAATTACAACATGGGAGGAAAGAAAAATTTATTCTTTAAGGAAATATTTTATATATGCATTTACTTGCACGATTTCCTCCTTAATCATATGCTGTGTAGGTGATCAACTTATTTCTTACGTATCCTATTAAAAGCCGAGACATATTTTAACGAAAACTCCGAAAGTACACCGCTTTGAAAACATCAATTTAACGCCACATAAGGACAACATTTATAATTAATCATCGCTATATATATATATATAACCATATATAAGCTGAAATCTCTATAAATAGTTTTATCCCACAAAATCATACCCAATTTTCTTAATAAACCCAAACAACCATGGAAAAGAAAATTGAGATCATGCACAAAGAAACTATGAAACCATCTTTGCCAACTCCTCAAAACTTGAAATTCTTCAAGATTTCTCTGCTAGATCAGTTCACTCCAATCACTTACACACCTTTACTCCTTTTCTACCCTTTAAAAGATGGCGACATAGATCAAAATAAAAAATCCCAGAAACTGAAATCATCTTTATCAGAAACATTGACCCATTTTTACCCACTTACAGGCAGGCTCAAAGATAATTTCTTTATAGACTGTGATGATCAAGGAGTTGAATTTACCGAAGCTCGAATCGGTTATTCTCTCTCAGAAATTCTGAGAAAACCTGATCCACAATCTCTAAAACAGTTCCTGCCTGCAGCTATAGAATCTCCTGAAGCAGCTTCAGGTAATTTGTTGCTTGTTCAGGCTACTTTTTTTGACTGTGGTGGATTGGCAATTGGGGTATGTTTAACACATAAAGTAGCAGATGCAGCCACATTAAGTACCTTCATCAAGTGCTGGTCCGCCACCGCAATTGGCTCCAGTCAGGCGGTGGTTCCGACTCTCTTGGGTGCTTCTATTTGTCCTCCGATGGAGCTGCCAGTTCCGGTGGATTCAATTGAGCTGCAACAGAGAAAATGTGTAACGAAAAGATTTTTATTTGACGGGTCAAAAATAGCTGCTCTTAGAGCTAAAGCTGCAAGTGACAAAGTGCCAAAGCCAACAAGAGTTGAAGCTGTTTCAGGACTAATGTGGAAGGCCGCAATTATTGCTTCAAGATCAAGTTTGAAAGTGTTTAAGCCATCTATTTGGTCTATTTCTGTGAATATACGTTCAAGGTTCGAACCTCCACTCCCTCAGAACTCTGCAGGAAACTGCGTACTTTGCATCACTCCGAAAGTCGAGGATGATGGTGAGATAGAATTGAAAGAATTAGTGGGTAAAATAAGGGAAGAGATGGAAAATTTTGGGGAGAAATATATAAAAAGGTTTCAAAAGAAGGGTATATCAGGAGCTTGTGAGAATGCCAAAGAATTTGAAAAAATGGTGATGAGTGATGAAATAGAGCACTATATATGCACAAGTTGGTGCAAATTTGAGTTTTATGGGGCAGATTTTGGATGGGCGTTTGGGCAAGCCATACAAGTACAAGTTATAGAAATGCAGCTGTTTTAATGGATACAAGAGATGGAGATGGAATTGAAGCATGGCTTACTTTGAGTGAAGAAGATATGGATTTCTTTGAATCTAATCAAGAACTGCTTCACTTTGCCAATGTCAACCCAAGTGTTACCGTTTAGTCTCCTTAATTAATGCTTTTTTTTTTTGAGAAATGTTATGCATAAAGGTTTAGTTTTGAATTTTTCTTTAATAAAAAATGAAAAATTGATAAAATTAAATACAAGTCAAAAGAATTTAATTTCATAGATTTATACAAACTTATTATCCAAAATAACTTTGATGATTATAAAAATACATAAAAATAAAAATAAAAATAAAACGAAGGAGCACATCTGACCTCTCAAACTTTCATGTTTTACTTAATGTGAAATAGGAGAGTTTTTAGCTGTCGCCTTGTTAACTCCCTGCGTTTTTTTTATCGGTTACTTTTATTGTTTTTATTAGAATTAAGAAATAATAAATAGACTTAAATTTAGTATTAAATTACGTGATTAAGATTAAATTATCAAATTTGATTGGTTCTGATTTTATTGAAAAAGAAAAATAAATATGAAAAGCAAATTAAATTACATTAAAAATTTAAAAGTGACAGATAAATAGAATTTAAATTTTACTCAAAAGTGACAGATAAGAAAATAGAGGGAGTAATTGATAATTTGCTAATGATAAAAAATTATGTGAGTTTAGATGAAAAAGTCTGATTAAATCAACGAGATAAATTGAATTTACAAATAATAAAAAATTATGTGAGTTTAAATGAAAAAGTTTGATTAAATCGACGAGATAGATTGAATTTGCAAATAATAAAGGTTTAATCGGGTAAAACATCAATATTCCGAAATTTAAATTAGTAAATTTAATAAAGTTTTAAAAGTCCAACATCTGACCCGTTATATGGTTCTGTCATCAATCCATAAATTGAATGACTGCTAATTGAGTTTAAGTTTTTGTTGCAAATTGAATTTTGGATCTTTAAATGAGTTTTGGTAACATAATGATGTCCAAATAATAATATTGGGTATTATTAGTAATGAAGTGTAGTAGTGCATTTCGATTTTTGGAGGCATACTTGTATTTGGCATCGTGGGCTATTACTCATATTCATGGAAACGGAGTAAAACAAGGGAACAGGAGAGGGAAGAGGATTTATACAGAAAGAAATATTTGCCCAAATATGTAAATTGGGCACTAGTCTAAATTCTAATCGGGTGGTTGGTTGGCGATGTAAAATCACTAATTCTAATAATATTTTTTCTCATTGACTAAAATGCCCTCTTTCCCAAACACATCGTTTTCTGCTTTGTGGTATTCACTAACAACTTTTTGTGGCCCTGCATACTTCCTGCAAAATTTTTTATTAATTAACAATAGGCTTATTTGTTTAATTTTATTTTAAATAATATTGATTAAGTAAGCTCGTAATTATAAAAAGAAGAAAATTGTAGGAAATCACAATCGAATCACTAGAAAATTTTTCAGAATCAATTTCATGTTCATAAATTAAAAAGAACAGTTCTCTTTTTTGCTGTTTATTGTTGAATTCAGCCATAAATAAAATATATTTTTCACTAGTTAGGTATATATTTTATTAGTAAAAGTGTTCAAAATGACTATAAGTTTATAGAGATGACAGCGATAAGAAATAATTCGTAAAAGTGAGAACAGTTCAATTAATTATAAATAGTGTTATATCCTTTTAAAAAACTGATGTAAATATTTGATACACAATTTCACATATAACGTCACCTACAGTGGAAAACATATATGCAAGAAATGTTGATTATAAAGTTTATATAACTAATAACTGCAGGTAGTTTAACATTTCAAGAGATTTTTGATACCGTATTAAAAACAATAAATTGCAACCTAAAAAAAATTGAGAACTATCTAAACAAATATAAAGAATACTAATATGTAATACTTGATGCAGCTAATGTTTGCGAGAGCTTTTGAACTTTGACACTCTGTTAAGATTGGCAAAAATATGATAATCTGTGGGTATAATTGAATATAGTTAAGGCTGAAAACGACAATTTATTTCGGATTTAAGCAATTGATTAAATTATTGAATTTAGTGGTTACAAGTACATTTTATCTCAGTAAAGAAAGAGGAGGAAAGTGGGTGATAGTAATAATAGAAAGAGCCATAATCTAAAGAAGTTGGATACCGGCACACAAACATGCTGGTTTCTAGCATTCCAAGGGTCCATGATGCCAAATACCGGTACACAACCATGCCTATTTTCAGCAGTTCAAGGGACCCACCAGTCGGATACTGGCACAATATTTTGCCAGTTTCAAGCATTTCAATTTGTCAAAGATGTGGGGCCTATTGATAGGGGACTGATTCCCATGTTCCATTATCAATCAAAGCATTATATTCGGTACGCATAGCTTCTCGCCACTGTGAATGTTTGAAAGCTTGTGTATAGCATGTGGGCGTTTCAAGTTGGACGTTTGCAAGCATGGTTCGTGGCTTTAGTGTTCCCGTTTGTGTCCTGGTTATCATTTTGTGGGTTTTGGTGGATGCTGGTACAGGTTGTGATGAGCAAGGTGCACTTTTTTGAGAGGATTTGAAGGTAGTTGGCAGAGTTTGGGTAGTGGTGTATTGAGTGAGATCGACAGCTAGTGGGATTGATGGTAAGGTATTGGTGGATTGGATAACTTGTTGTATGAATTGTTTTCTTGGCATATAGGGAATTATGGCACGGGTGCAATCGTTGGTTGTAGTAGCGTTCGACGGGTGATGATGGTGAGAAAATATAGGTGGCTCATTGGTGTTTACAGTTGGTGGAATGGCTACAAATGGTTCTTTGAAGGCTGGAAATGTGACTGTATCCACTGAACTAGACTGACTGGTTTTTGTTGATTGGCAACACTCACGAGCTAACTCCGGATATGGAAACTCCTGTTCATTGAACACAACATGTCGTGAGATAAAGAGTTTATCAGTAATCAAATCAAAGCAACGATATCCTTTATGAACTTTGCTATAACCAATTTCCCATGTTCCATTACCAATTCAAACATAATATTTCCCTATTATTTTGCATAGCAGAATCATAGCAGAATCAGTCCCCTATCACCTATTATGTTGGGTACCGGCACATACCCCATCAGTTTTCAGCATTTCAAAATTAAAAATATGTTTACTGTAGCCTCTGTTTTTGAAATTTTTTTAAAAAATATCCTACTTTCAAAAAAACCCCTATATATCGTATGTCTAATCACGTCTCAATATAATATTTAGAAGTTGCATTTTTTTTTCAAAATAATGAGATATCAATTTATTATTATTTTTTTGAGACAACATAAAAAATATTTAATTAGTAAAATATATATATTTATTTTTCAAATAGCAATTTTCAGGCTGCAAACTTTCAAGGAAAATGAATGGAAGGAGTTCAGCTCTAAATATATATGACCTTAAACAGAGATATATAATGAAGGAGCAGAAAATTAATTAATTTTCATTTTTCTCAATTTCTTAAACAGAGATATCATCTTTATGCAATGAAAGTCATCAAGCCTGATCATTATTTCTAACTTCAATATGAGTTTTCTATTTTGACTTATTCTTTGCATCATGATCAAATAAAAGTATAAGAATTTAATGTGATTGACATCAGGGCTAGGGATCAGTTTTTTCTCCAATAGCAGTGAAGAATGCTAGCTTAATTGTTGGCTTTGGTTATATTCATTCTTTTTATGCTATTGCGGTTTGTTTTGATTTCGGTTGTTTACTGGTATTTGCTTTCAGGAAAAAAAATAAAAAGGACAGAGAATGATTTTGTATATTATATTTCAATCTGTTAATAGAAATATTAATTTATTTCTTTTGTAAATGCATTCTCAATCTGAATACAAAATTACAAAACTCTCAAATCTAAATTAATTTCATCCGTGATCATTTAAGTTTGGCGATTGTAATGTTATGGTTACTATACTAACATTTATAACGAAAAAATCACCAAACTTTTATTTTGTAACAGAAAAATCACAAAAATTGAAAAATTAAAAATTCGGCCACCAAAATATAAAAAATATGAAAATAAATATATCTTTTATCTATCGAACATCCAACAAATTTTGATATTAATGATTTTAAGGTTATTAGATAGTGTACTTCTTTTTGCCGTCAATAAATTTTACTGCTGTCATTAGTTTTGATGGCTGAATTTTCGATTTTCAGGTTTTTATGATTTTTCTGTTATAAGATAAAAATTGAGTGATTTTTTCGTTTCAAATCGAAATATATTAATTATAATGTTACAGTCGCCAAATTTGAATGAGTACAGATGAAATTAACTCCCCAAATTTATAAAAAATTATAAATGTGTGAAATCAACTTTTCTATTTCAGGAGATGTGGGAATTTTTTTTTAAAAAAATAAAGTGCATAGTGTACTAAATCAATAATATATTGATATGTACAAAAATTAAAAAAAAATTATATATCAATATATCATTAATTTGGTGTACTGTATTTGTGTAAAAAAATTAAATTCGTAGATCAGCTAATAAACTGCAACAAATTATGAAATCTAGATCAAATTCCATATATTGTTTAGATTAATCAAATTATACCATGTCCATGTCAAAATCATAGCTTTATAAAATCCAATCATATTAGATCATGAGTTGTAATAGATTTGGGATAAAATTGACAGCTGTAACAGAAATATGGCAGAACAGAAAAAATTATCTTCTATTATTTCTATTATTCCATATATTGTTTAGATTAATCAAAGTGAATCATATTCTATTCTAAAACTTTACTTTACGAACCGATTTTAGAGAATAATTTTCTTAATATGTTGGATTGTCTTTTAATTTTCCATTCTAATTTTCTAATGGTGTAGTATTTAACCTTCTTTAGCGTTAATTTTTGTTTTTCTACTAGTAATTAATCTCCACTGTTTCTATAGAATGGAGGTAACTGATTTAACGACATAAGTATTTGTCTTTTTCTTCATATTTAGGGTTGGTATGAATGAGGCGAGTCATGTTGTATGTTTCCAAAAATGGCATGCTATATTATAAATTAATTTTTTTTAGAATCAAAAAGTCAAAAAATAAAAACAATATATTTTATAAAAAAATAAGATTATAATTATATTAGAATACAATGAATATTTTTTTTAAAATTAAATAAGAATAGTGGTTTAAAAATTTAAGTAAAAATAATTCACGATTTAACCATCAAATACCATATACATGAGTTGAAAATTTTTCCAAACAACCATCCAACCAATGCCTTACTATTTTTAATTATGATCTAAACAAGAGATTAATGCCTAAAATCTTTTAAACCCATAAAAGTGTAATTATATTCATTCAAAAGGGATGTTAAGGATGTGCCTTCTATCACATTAAGCATGTACATATTATACCCAACTGAATTTTGCCTAAAAATAACATTTTTTTATGCTAAAACGGTAACTTATGTTTATTGATTGCGGTAATTAATTCAAGTTGGAGCGAAACATACCCATAAAAAGGAACATGATATTTTCTACTAATTATTTAAAGGTGCTATGCATATATAAGATAAGACTCAAATGCCAAACCTTTGATGGAAGGAGAAAACAAGAGTCAATTTTACCCATAATCACCAGACTTACGCTTAATTGTCCAAAAATAACTAACTTATTTTTTGTATAAAAATCATTTTAACCGGTTTTCGACGATAATTCTTGCCGTAATGCTGACGTAGCACGTCATGTCATATATCTAAATACACATAACATGACAGGCCAGCAGCCAGTCACCAAAAGAGGTTATATCACATAATACGTCAGTACACCACGTCATATTTCTAAATACATTTGGTCTCTTGTAGTGATGTGGCTACTGACGTGTCGTGCCACATGTGTTCAGATATATGATGTGACGTGTCATATTAGTATTTCGATAAGAGTAATCGTCGAAAATCGGTTAAGATGACTTTTCTATAAAAAAATGATAAGTTCAATGACATTTAAATTATAAAAAATAAGTCAATTATTTTTGAATGATTAAACATAAATACAGTGACAATAAATGAAATTGCCCCAAAAAAAACAACATTGCCATTATATCTTTTTTAATAAGGGTTTGAACTTTGAAGATAGCATTTTAATTTTTATGACATTTGATTGCATCAGCTTTTTCTTTTAAAAAAATTATAAAATAATATTAGGTCAAAAGATCAAATAAAAGCATTTTAGATATTAAATTTCAGTTGACTTATACATACAACGAAAAGAAATGATAACAGTAACCATTGCCAAGCAAAACCTTCTGTCTCACTCTCTCCATCTATAAATTAATCTCTTCCATTTCTTAATCTGAACCATTCCAAATCATGTCTTTCAAGATCCAATTAACTGGCTATGGAGACCAAAGTTGAGATCTTACACAAAGAAACCATAAAACCATCTTCTCCAACTCCTCAAAACCTGAAAATTCACAAGCTTTCCCTTCTAGATCAGTTCTCTCCTACCATCTATGTACCTTTAATTCTCTTTTACTCTGTAAAAGATGGTGGCAAAGATCGCCATGAAAAGTCCCTGAAGATAAAAACTTCACTATCAGAAACATTAACCCATATTTTTACCCATTTGCAGGCAGGCTTAAAGATAATTTCTTTATAGACTGTGTTGATCAAGGAGCCGAATTCATTGAAGCTCCAATCGATTGTTCTCTATCAGAAATTCTGGAAAATCCTGATCCAGAACCTTTAAGCGAATTCCTGCCTGAAGCTGTAGGATTTGGGCCTGAAGCAGCCACGGGTAGGTGGGAAGCAACGAGGGCAATTGCCCCTAAATTACTATTAAGTTCCTGTATGTTTTTTTATTTTAATATTTGTCCACACTAATCTATTAATCTGTATATTTAATTCACCTGTTATATGAAACGAAATATCATATATAAATTTGCCTATTGAAATTAAATTCTAGATTTGTCATGCAGGTAATAATCTATTACTTGTCCAGGCTACTTGGTTTAATTGTGATGGACTGGCGATTGGGATATGCGTATAGCATAAAATAGTAGATGCAGCTACATTAACCACATTCATCAAATGCTGGTCTGCCATTTCAGGTGCGAATCACCTTGTGATTCCAGAATTTATCGGTCCTTCAATTTTTCCACCACTGGACTCCTTACCCATTCCAATGGGCCCGAAGCAGCAGCAGAAAGATAAATGCATAACGAAACGATTTGTGTTTGATGGAACAAAAATTGGTGATCTCAGAGCTAAATCTGCAAGTACAAGAGTGCCAAATCCAACATATATATATATATATATATATATATATATATATATATATATATATATATATATATATATATATATATATATATATATATTTGTGGGTGGGTGAAAATATACCAAAAAAAAAAAGATTTTTTTACACTTTTTAGCAAAAAATTCGATTTTGTCCGGTTTTTCGGTTCAATTCGATTTTTTACCAATTCAGTTTTTAATAGTTGAACCAACCGGATGACCAAATGACCAAAATGGCCTGCACAAATTTATTAAAAAAAAGATCTTTTGTTTTCTCATTTGTTTACTATATGCCCACATTCCATTCACTAAAAATATTTAAAAATAATAATAACACCATTTTTGTGGCCGGTTTTTGTGGCTTTAATATATTTATATTTCATTATTATTTTATTTGAAAATTAATTTAATTACTATATTAAATCATAAAACCAAGCAATATCTTTTTAATTCGTTTCCCGCTCTTTGTATGTTAATTTACAAGTCTTTTTCTATTATTATAAAGAGACATAAAGTATTATTATAAAGATATTATTAAGAGAAAGGAAGCCAAAAATTTCACAATTTTCTGAATAAATAAAAAAATGAGACCACATGAGATGAGATATTAAATCATGCCTTACAAGGTTTTTTAACGGTAAAATTAAGATGGAGCCAACTCGCAATGAGATGGCATCACTATCTATGATACAATTATTGTTAAAGTTTGACCATTTCTTTCCAGATTTTTTTGCTTTATTTCTGTTATGGTTTATCATGTCCTAGTTATTAGGAAGTAGTTGAGATTTTCTTGTTTTAGTGGTCATGTTCTCCTATTTTTTTAGATTCCATGATTATGCTTTGTACTGCCTATAAAAAGGCCACGTTAGTATTGAATAAAGTGAATTCAGTTGTCTCCACTTCTCTTCTGTGATAACAGTGATATCAGAGCCTAGTGAGTTAAGATTGTGAGAGATTGTAGAGAGTGAAACACGTGAGGTGAGAGAGAAACAAAAGCAGCAGCTATATTTCTCAACAATGGCTACAGACACTAGTTTTGTACAACCCGCGATTCCACGCTTTGATGGTCATTATGATCATTGGAGTATGCTTATGGAGAACTTCATAAGGTCCAAGGAGTATTGGCATGTTGTTGAATGTGGAGTAGTAGGAGCTACAGAAACGCAACAAACAGATTTTGAAGCCTTGAAATTGAAAGATCTTAAGGCCAAAAACTATCTTTTCCAAGCAATTGATCGAGCAACTTTGGAGACAATTATTTGCAAAGATACCTCCAAACAAATTTGGGATTCCATGAAGAAAAAGTATCAAGGGAATGTCAAAGCCAAACGGGTGCAGCTTCAAGGACTTCGCACTGAATTTGAGACTTTACGTATGAAGTCAGGTGAATCAGTAGCAGAATTTTTTTGCAAAAACGATGACAATTGCCAACAAGATGAGGATCCATGGAGAGAAAATGGAGGACGTCACCATCATAGAGAAGATTCGTCGATCAATGACACCAAAATTTAATTTTGTTGTATGCTCTATTGAAGAATCCAAAGATATTGATGCATTAACAATTGATGAGTTGCAGAGCTCTTTACTAGTTCATGAGCAAAAAGTTTTCCACAAGAAAAAGAGGAACAAGCACTGAAAGCCTCAATAGAAAATCATTTAACAACAACAGGAGGCCGTGGAAGAGGACAAGGCAGAGGTAGAGGTAGAGGAAGAGGAAGCAGTGATCGCAGCAACCAACAACAAAATCAACATCAAGCTAATCAATTTCATGGAAGAGGAAGAGGACGTGGAGGTTTTCACTCAACAACTTATAGGCCAAAGTCAGCAGACAAGTCAAATGTTGAGTGCTATCGTTGTCATAGGTATGGTCACTATCAATCAGAATGTCGAACAAATTTAGATAAGCAAAATGGAGAAGTATCTAACTTTGCAGAAAAGGAAGAAGAGGTGTCCCTTTTGATGGTATGTCATGTGGATGAAGAAACTCAACAAAACTTGTGGTACTTAGACACTGGTTGCAGCAATTACATGTGTGGAGATAAGAAGGCATTTGCAAATCTAGACGAGTCTTTTCGCACTACTGTCAAGTTTGGTGACAACACCACCAGATCAGTTATGGGAAAAGGAAAGGTCACTCTTCAAACAAGAAATAACTCTATTCATACTATTTCAAATGTTCTTTTTGTCCCAGATTTAAAGACCAACTTGCTTAGTGTGGGCCAGCTTCAAGAGAAAGGGTATGAGATCTCCATTAAAGATGGGACATGTCCAATTCAAGATCCAAAGTTGGGCCTGATTGCTCAAGTTAAAATGATAGCAAATCGAATGTTCCCACTTTATCTCCATAGTACCACTAATTCATGTTTCTTGGCAAAGTTGAAAGATACAACATGGTCGTGGCATTTTTGCTATGGTCGCTTAAATTTTGGTGGCTTAAAGACACTCAAACAAAAGAAGATGGTGAATGGCCTGCCGTTGTTCCCTGCTCCTATGCAAGTGTGTGAAGAATGTGCTATTAGCAAACAACATAGAGATCCATTTCCCAAAGGCAAAACACAAAGAGCACAGAAGTTGTTGAAAATTGTGCACTCAGATCTTTGTGGGCCAATTAATCCTGCTTCCAATGGAGGTAAACGTTATCTCATCACTTTTATTGATGATTTCAGTAGAAAGACTTGGGTATACTTCTTACAAGAAAAATCTGAGGCCTTTATCGCTTTTAAAAACTTTAAAGCTCTTGTGGAAAATGAAGCAGGATGTTCAACACAGGTGTTGCGTACTGATCGTGGAGGGGAGTATATCTCAAATGAGTTTGCAGATTTTTGTGCACCTCATGTCATTCGGGGACAACTGACAGCAGCCTACACGCCACAACAAAATGGGATTTGTGAACGAAAAAACCATACTATTCTAAATATGGTAAGGAGCATCCTAACAAGAAGTGACGTTCCAAAAATGTTCTGGCCTGAAGCAGTCAATTGGAGCATTCATATTCTGAATAGAAGTCTTACACTTGCTGTTCAAAATATGACACCAGAGGAAGCGTGGAGCGGTGAAGGCCCAATGTGGATCATTTCAAAATTTTTGGGTGTATTTGTTATGCTCATATTCCAAACCAAAAAAGGACCAAGCTAGAAGACAGAGGTGAGAAATTTATTTTTCTTAGTGTTAGTGATTATTCTAAAGCTTACAAACTATATAATCCTATCACCAAGAAAATCACCATTAGCCGAGACGTCATCTTCGACGAAGAAACTTTCTGGAAATGGAGTGTAGTTGGTTCTCCACAATAAATTCCAGCAGATTTTGATAGTCAAGAAGAAGGAGAAAAGCAACAAAGTCCAGATATATTGTAGCAACCAATCACAGCTCAAGATCAGCAAGAAGTGGTGGAAGATTCACTTATAACAGTTAAAGAACCACGAAGAAGGAGAAGACCAGCATGGATGAACGATTATGAGGTAACAGGAATTGATCAATCTGAAGATCCACTTGTGCATTTTGCTCTTTTTGCAGATTGCGATCCCGTGATCTTTGAAGAAGCTATCAAACAATTAAAATGGAGGAGAGCAATGGATGAAGAGCTTGCAGTAATAGAAAGAAATAATACTTGGGAGTTAACAGAACTTCCTAAAGGGCAGAAAATCATTGATGTGAATTGGGTATACAAGACCAAATTGAAAGAAAATGGTGAGGTTCACAAATACAAAGCTCGGCTCGTTGCAAAGGGATACAAACAAGAACATGGTGTTGAGTACAATGAAGTATTTGCTCCTGTTGCAAGGCTCGACACTATTCGATTGATTATATCCATTGCTGCTCACAACGCATGGCCTCTTTATTAATTGGATGTAAAATCAGCATTTTTGCATGGTGACTTGGAGGAAGAGGTGTACGTTAATCAACCACCTGGATATATAAAGCAAGGCCAAGAAAATCAGGTATACAAGTTAAAGAAAGCACTATACGAGCTGAAACAAGCAGCACGAGCCTGGTACAGTCGTATAGATACTTATTTCGCTAAGGTTGGATTTTTGAAATGTCCTTATGAACGCACACTATATATTCAATATAGAGATGATCAGAAAATATTAGTTGTGTGTTTATATGTTGATGATCTCATTTATTTCAGCAATGAAAAACTGATGTTAGCTGAATTTAAGAAATCCATGATGAAGGAATTTGATATGACAGATTTGGGAATGATGCATTATTTTCTTGGTCTTGAAGTGGTGCAGTCAACCGCTGGTGTATTTATTTCTCAGAAAAAAATATGCCCTGGAGATTCTTGACAGGTTTAAAATGAAGGATTGCAATTCAGAGACAACTCCAATTGAAATGTGCTTGAAACACTCGAAGTATGGAACAGAGAGAAAAGTAGATGCTACACTTTACAAGCAAATTGTTGGGAGCTTGATGTATCTAACATCAACAAGGCCAGATATTATGCACTCTGTTAGTTTGATAAGCAGATATATGGAGAATCCAATTGAAGTTCATCTTTTGGTTGCAAAGAGAATTCTTCGCTATGTAAAGGGGACTGCAGATTTTGGAATTCTCTACAAAAATGGTGGTAAATTGAAATTGGAGTTTTATGGATTCTCAGATAGTGATTATGCAGGTGATGTTGATGATAGAAGGAGTACATCTGGGTCTGTGTTCATGGTAAATTCTGGAGCTGTCATATGGTCCTCTAAAAAGCAACAGGTAGTAACATTATCAATAACTGAAGCAGAATTCGTTGCTGCAGCATCAAGTACATGTCAAGCAATTTGGATACGAAGGTTACTTGAAGCTTTGTACATTGCACAACAAGGCCCAACCGTGATTCATTGTGATAATAGCTCGGCCATTAAGCTGTCAAGAAATCCAATTCTACATGGGAGAAGCAAACATATTGATGTTCGGTTTCATTTTCTGCGTGATTTATGCAAATAAGGTGTTATTGATTTAGTTTTCTGCAGAAGTGGAGACCAAGTTGCAGATATTATGACTAAGCCACTAAAATATGATGCATTTGTAAAGCTTCGCAGTATGCTTGGAATGTGCTCCTTAAAGGATTTTAAAATTATTTCCTAAACTGATTCTGCAGATATCAGTTTAAGGGAGGGTGTTAAAGTTTGACCATTTCTTTCCAGATTTTGTACTTTGTTTCTGTTATGGTTTATCACGTCCTAGTTATTAGGAAGTAGTTGAGATTTTCTTGTTTTAGTGGTCATGTTCTCCTGTTTTTTAGATTCCATGATTATGCTTTGTACTGCCTATAAAAGGCCACGTTAGTATTGAATAAAGTGAATTCAGTTGTCTCCACTTCTCTTCTGTGACAACAATTATGAGCCTTGTTGTCATCTACTGTTCCAAAACCTAATTTTCCCCCCGAAATTCAACTCTAAAAATAAAAATTAATGCAACTTATGGTAATTTTGAAAAGAAAAAATGAATTTTCCTTAATTCTGAACATGGACATTTCATTTTAATTCTTATGAAACAAACTACTAGAGGAGTTTTTTTTCTGTAATATGAACAAATTGGAGTAATGTATAAGTATATTTCCAACAATTATATATATGTGCGAAGGCAAAGAAAATAAATTAAAAAATAAAATTTTTAATTCAGAAAATAATTGAAATACCAGTTTTTTTCCATTTAGATGAAATTTTAAATTTAATTTTATAAATAACAAAAAAAACAATGGTACGAGAATTTCGCTGCTAACTCAATTTTCGTTTGGATAATGTTAATAATAATATAAAAAATTAAAATAGACAAATGAGCATTCCTAAAACAACTGTACCTCACCACTTTTTAAAATCATATAATAGGATCACTATTGTATCTCTCCAAAATTCACAATTTCCTGCTTTTCTCTCCCTCTATATATATATTTGTCTTTAAACTCAAATCAATTAAGTTCAAAGGGCAAAAAAAAAAAGTAAAAAGAAAAAACTAAAACCCTTCCTTCAGCCAAAGGTGTCCTTTTTAATGATTCCCAAAATTTTGTTTTTAAGAAAAAAAATAAAAAAAAGAAAAAATTGGACAGCTGAAAAAAGCTGGGAGGAAAATCCACTCCTACCAAAATCCGTTAGTCTTCATGCTCGGCTCCATCAACTTGGATATATTTTTTTAAAATTAACATGTTAGAAACCGACATACAAATGTGCTAGTTTCTAGCACAGGTCTGACATGCTCTAACAGAATCTAACACACATGTATGCTGGCTTCTTACACCAAAATCTATTTTTTGTGTGGATCCCACTCTGATAGAAACCGGCACACATGTATGCCGGTTTCTAACACACTGGTTTTCAAAATATGTTTACTGTAATACTAACTTGCGAGGTGTTGTACCATTCTGCTATTTATTGATTCTAAGTAAATATCGTTGTCTCCCAATAAAATAATTGCCTTTTTTTTAATTCCTGATAACAAATTTATATTCGTTAGTGATGTTTATAGCCATGTCATTTTCATGATTAATGAGTGATAAGCAAATATTTGTCTGTCTCATTAACCTGCGAGGTGTTGTACCATTATGCTATTTTGTCCATTCTAAGTAAACATCGTTATCTTCCAATAAAATAATTGACTTTTTTTTGTTATTCTTGGTAACAAATTTATCTTCGCTTGTGATGCTTATAACCATGTCATTTTCATGATTAATGAGTGGTAAGCAAATATTTGTTTGTCTCATTAATTTGCGAGGTGTTGTATTATTCTACTATTTATTGATTCTAAGTAAACATCGTTGTCTTCTAAATCCCAATAAAATAATTGACTTATTTATTTATTTATGTTTCAAATAGAAGACTCAAAAAACTATATTTTATTCATCATATTAACAGGCCATTTTATACAAGAGAATGAATCTTCTATCTTTGGTATATAAAATATCACCAAATCAAGCTTCCTAATTTACAGAAAATAATCCCAGATTTTTCTCCTAAATTATAGGAGATTTTCAACACTCCCCCTCAAGTTGGTATATGGATATCCATCATGCCCAACTTGCTAAGTGAGTTATAAAACCTCTTACTACATACCGCCTTAGTTAAAATGTTTGCTAACTGGTCCTCTGATTTTACAAAAGGAAATCTGACTATCTTCTCTTTAAGGTTTTGCTTTAGAAAATGTCTATCCACTTCTACATGCTTCGTTCGGTCATGTTGAACTGGGTTGTGAGAGATATCAATGGCAGCTTTGTTGTCACAAAACAAATTCATCTCACATTCAGGAGGAAAACCAAGTTCGGTCATCAAAGATCTAAGCCAGAGAAGTTCACACATTCCTTTTGCCATACCATGAAACTCAGCTTCTGTACTTGACAAAGCCACAAATTTTTGTTTCTTACTCCTCCATGTGACCAAGTTTCCTCCTACAAATGTGAAGTACCCAGATGTTGACTTTCTATCTGAAACACTCCCAGCCCAATCTGCATCGGTACATCCTTCAATATGCAGATGACCATTCTTTGCAAACACAATACCTTTTCCTGGGCAAGATTTGAGATACCGAAGTATCTGAGTAACTGCTCTCATATGGTCTTCACTAGGAGAGTGCATAAACTGACTGACCACACTCACAGCATACGTTATGTCAGGTCGGGTATGAGAGAGATAAATTAACTTGCCAACTAACCTTTGATATCTTCCTTTATCTGCTGGAATTTGGTTCGGATAGTTTCCAAGATGATGGTTCTGGATTATAGGTACATCAGCTGGTTTACAATCCAGCATTCCAACCTCAGTAAGTAAATCGAGCACATATTTTCACTGAGAGAGAACTATCCCATGATTAGACCTGTCAACTTCAATTCCTAGAAAATATTTCAGTTCTCCTAGGTTCTTTATCTCAAACTCAGATGCCAACTGTGACTGTAGTTGTGCTATCTCTTCTGTGTCATCACCTATGATGATCATATAGTCAACATAAACAATTAAAGCAGTAATTTTACCCTGCCTGTGTTTTAAAAACAAAGTGTGATCTGAGTTACTTTGCGTAAACCCATACTTTTTCATTGCCCAACTTAGCCTTCCAAACCAAGCTCGAGGTGACTGTTTTAAGCCATACAATGCTTTCCTCAACTTGCAAGCCATGTTACTCTTATCATTTGCCATGTATCCAGGAGGAATATCCATGTAAATTTCTTCTTCAAGTTCACCATGGAGGAACGCATTCTTTACATCAAATTGATGTAAGGGCCAGTCCAGGTTTGCTGCAAGGGACAAGAGAACTCGTATAGTGTTTAATTTTGCTACTGGAGAGAATGTTTTTTGGTAGTCTACTCCATATGTTTGAGTGTAACCTTTAGCAACCACTCTGGCTTTGTATCTCTCAATGGACCCATCTGATTTGTATTTAACATAAAACACCCATTTGCATCCTACTGTACGCTTTCCCTTTGGTAGAGTAACAAGGTCCCAAGTTTTATTCTTTAGTAATGCACTCATTTCCTCTTCTATGGCTCGAGTCCACCTTGGATCTTGTAATGCTTCTTCCACATTTGTGGGGATGTAGTGAGATGATAACCCAGTTGCAATAACCTTCAGAGACGTAGACACCATTCCTGTTGATGTATAATTTGCAATGGGGTATTTAGACCACCTCTCTTCCACCCCTGGTGAGTATCGGTTTAGAGGCTTGCCACGGTTCTTCCTTGCTGGAAGTGTAAACCCAGCCACAGGACCACTAGTGGCTGCAATATCAGATAAGTGGGGACCAAAAATAACAGGGGGTGAAGATGGCATTACCTCAGGAATATTCACAGCAGAAGGTGGATTGTTAGCCATTGGAGAAGAGGGGAATGGAGCACAGTCATTGGCACGCTCACCAGCACCTTCACCAGCAGTTCCAGCAGTAGAATCACCTTCATTTCCACACTCATCAGCAGACCCACGCTCATCAGCAGACCCACACTCATCAGCAGACCCACGCTCATCAGCAGACCCGTCATTGTCACCAACAGCAGCAGACCCGCCAGTCTCCAGATATTCACTCAACTGCACTTGAGATTGTGGCCATTCATACTTCATCTAGCTCACTTCTTCATCATAATTCTCCCCCTGACGAGGTGAGATGGGTGGCCTAAAAAAAAACATAGCTGACTCAATAAACATAACATCCATTGTAACATATGTCCGTTTATGAATGGGATCAAAACAACGATATCCCTTCTGATGAACTCCATACCCAATGAAAAGACACTTCACAGCACAAGGATTAATCTTTGTTTGTTGGTTCTTCTGGACATGAACAAAGACAAGACATCCAAACACGCGTGGGGGCATCATCAAAGTAGATGGTACCTAAACAAGAGTAGACAGTGCCTGAATGGGAGTCTGCATTTCAAGAACTCTGGATGGCATTTTATTTATCAAAAACACAGCATACATGACAGCATCCACCCAATAATGTCTAGGCATATTAGCTTCAATAAGTAAAGCTCTTGCAGTTTCCAGTATGTGCCTATTTTTTCGTTCCGCGACTCCATTTTGCTGGGGAGTTTGAGGGCAAGATGTCTCGTGAACCATCCCATATTGATTAAAAAATTCTTGAAACCGTTTGTTTTTAAAATCACCCCTATTATCTGATCGAAGTACCTTGGGTTGAGCTGAATATTGAGTGCATATCATCATATAAAAATACTGGAATATTTTAAAGACCTCATCCTTACTTTTTAATAAATACAGCCATGTCATCCTTGTGCAGTCATCCATAAAAATCACAAAACACCGAAAAACATGCAAGTTAGGCTTTGGAGACGGGCCCCACACATCAGTATGAATAAGAGACAAAGGAACCGGGCTTTTATTGAAGCTCAAGGAATAATGAGCACGGTGACTTTTAGCCAGGATACACGTTTCACACTTCAAGCTAGAAGCATTTACATTGGAAAATAATGTAGGAAAAACATGCTGTAAGTATGCAAATGAGGGATGGCCCAATCTCCTGTGCCAAAGCCACACTTATTCCTCCTTGAATTTATTTTTAACCGTGGTCTGAGAAACTGTTCCTTGATCAGTCCCCGTATTGACATCTGCTAGGTAGTAGAGCCCCCCCTTCTCAATACCACGGCCAACAATCTCCTTGGTCTGAATATCCTGAAGCAAAACATCATTAGCAGACATGATAGTAACACAATTTAGGTCTTTAGTAAGCTGGCTCACTGATATGAGTTTATGAGACAGAGATGGAACAAGGAGAGTATTGGACAGCGATAATTTTGCTGTCACCGTTACTGTCCCAGCCCCTGTTACCGGAGAGAGTCTTCCATTAGCATTGGTAATACTGATGCTTTTAGGTGGAGATTGATGTGAAAAATCGGTCTCTTCATAAGTCATATGGTCGGTGGCTCCTGAGTCAAGGATCCAATTTTTATGATCATTGTTTTTACCGAAAAAAATGGAATTCATACCTGCAACTGAACTATGGTAATCAACTGTGTTAATAGTATTAGCTTGAGCTGGGATTAAGGAAAGATGCCCATCACTGATAGTAGCTCCTTATTCACTCTTGCCGATATTCCTGTTCCCATCTCCATTACGTTTTTTCTTTACCTGTAGTTCATGCCACCACTCAGGATAGCCATGGATCTTAAAACAAGTCTCTCTAGTGTGTTTGGTTCCACCACAATGAGAACATTTTAGTTCATCAGCCCCTTGTTTGGTTTTAGAAGAAGAACTCGATTTTCCATTGTGAGAGTGTGTGAACAATGGATTTCCAATTCTTAAACCTTTAGAAGCCAGAACTACACCTGATGTTTCAATTGCCATAGGCCCTACCATCATAGCTTGGTGCATAGCTTCTCTTCGAACATGTCCATAAGCTTGTTCTACTGTCGGGAATGGTTGCATTTGTAAGATATCTCTTCGTATGTTATCCAGCCTTTCATCCAATCCATCCAATAACCGATACACACGATCCTCCTGCACCATGGTGTTATAGCATTGAATGTCAGCCTGACACTCCATGGGATTTGGTCTTCTAAAGTCAATTTCTCTCCACAATTCTTGCAGAGTATTGTAATATTTTTCCACCGAGCCACCTGCTTGTTGCAATTGTGAGACCTTACGTCGAAGATCATAAACTCGAGAGGCATCACTCCCATCGAAGAAGGTGGTGGCCATAGCATCTGTTAAGATGTTAAATGAGCATGTATTTGGTTGATTTTTGCTTAATATTTTGTGCTCTTTTAAGTCAGTTTTAAGTGCTTTTCATTGATTTGTTTATTTTTCTGACTGTAGGAGTGGATTTTGAGAAAGTTATATTTTTGGGGCTAATTATTGATGATCCGGAGAAGCAAAAACTTTTTGAGGTTGAATGGAAGCAAAGAGTTGATAGTTAAAGAAATTCTGGAAGAAGCCTTGCCCAAGGGAATCGCTCAGTTGCCCAAGGCAGACAGCCAAGCCTCGCCCAGTTCCCTTGCCCAAGGGAGCTGTCCAAGGGAGATTGACAGTGGACAACGTTTTTTCAAGATAAATTCAAGCGAATTTAACCTAGCCGCCACTTAAACCCTAGCTAGTATTTAGGAATTTTAAGACTTTATTTTAGGAGTAAAAGGGGAGTGATTTGAGGAATTTAGAACTTCTTTAGGAATTTTCTTTTAAATTTCCTAGTTTGTTGGATTTACTTCCGATTTTATTTGTCTATTATTTAAGAAGGGGAGTTCTAAAGATTAGGGGTTCCTTCTGCGTTTTTGGGGATTGAAATTCTGTGGCAGGGGGTTTTCTCAACTTCTACTTTTTATTTTATGAGATTTCTATGGCCATGAGTGGCTAGAATATTATTTTCAGTTAAAGATTAATTCAAAACCAGGATTTATTTCAATGTGAGATTGTTGTGCTTACTTTTTGTTTTATATTTCATTTGGTGTTCATGTTGCTTACTATAGCTTAGAAAAAATTTCTTCTCAATTGTTATTTGTTGCATGTTCAATGAAGCGCCGTTGTTCATTTGATTAAATAACATATTGCTAATTGGAGATATCAAATCCGTAATTGTTTGGTGAATTCAATAACAAGTAGCAACCAGTTTAGCTACCTTACAAGGGTTGTTAGGTTGAGTAAATGCATGATTTGGTCTAAATCGATATCGCTTGTGGATTGGTTGGCTTAGGTCGGGTCTTTCTATTTCTAAATGCTGTCAATAGATTAAATTCTTGCGCTTGTTAAGGGTTGTCTATTGGTTAGAAATTAATTACAGTCTTACTTGATTAATTCATTAATACGAAAAGATTAGGTCGAGAGCGCGATGCCGACGGCTATAACTGGCCCATTATTTGATTTTCTTAGAATTATTTCTTGATCTATGATCAGTTGAATAAATCCTGTGTTGAGAATATCTTTAACTGAAATTATCACCCATTTAATTTTCTTTTAATTAATTTCTAATTCGTTTATTTATTTCATCATTTTACTTTTAATTTATTAAATTCCCCCATTTAATTTTATTGTTAAAAATCTGGTTGTTTAAAATTACTTCAGTGCTAGTCTCTATGGATTCGACCCTTTCTTGCCCTATTTGCAATTTATTTGTTGGGAAAAGTTAGGTTTTTATTTTTGGTGGTTTCGACACCCATCAAATTTTGGCACTGTTGCCGGGGGCTAGTCTAACTTGATTTAATTTGTGAATGACCAGATCTGAAATTTCGGGAGAATTATTGTTCGACTCTGAAATTGAGAAAACAACCCGGAGATTGATGAAGGAGACAAGAATACGCAAAGAATTTACTGGAACTTCCTCCAAACAGCAAAAAGAAGAAGAGGTAGTTGATTTTACTGAATATCCAGCTGAAATAGAAGAGGAAAAGATGGCGGAAAGGACCTTGAGAGAGCTACACATGCCACCATTGAATCAGCAATCGCTGTGCATTACATACCCAGCAGTAGACACTACTTTTGAGCTAAAATATGGATTGATTCATCTGCTACCCACTTTTCGAGATTTGGAAAATGAAGATCCTTATAAGCATCTTAAAGAATTTCATGTTATTTGTTCAGGAATGAAGCCACATGGAGTTACCGAGGAGCAAGTAAAATTGAGAGCTTTTCCTTTCTTCTTAGCCGACTCGGCAAAAGACTGGTTGCTGAATTTACCATCTGGAACTATCACAACTTGGACTGATATGGTAAGAATATTTTTAGATAAATTTTTTCCTGCATCTAGAGCTATTATAATTCACAGGAAAATCAGTGGGATTCAACAAAAAGATTTAGAGTCACTTCATGACTAGTGGGAGAGGTTCAAAAGATTGTGTGCAAGCTGTCCTCAACATGGTATAACTGAGCAGTCCCTTATTCAGTACTTTTACGAGGGTCTGTTGAGTATGGAAAGAAAAATGATTGATGCAGTAAGCGGCGGAAGTCTCAACAACAAAACTCCAACTCAAGCACGGGAGTTGATCCAAAACATGGCTGCAACCTCCCAACAGTTTGGGCGTTATCAGGACCCTCCTAGATGAGTAAATGAGGTACAATCTTCTTCCCTTGAAGAAACAATTAAAAATCTCACTTTTCTTGTGCAAAACATGGCTGCAGGTAAGACTCCTCAAGCTCAAGTGTGTGGAATCTGTGCTTATGCTGGACATACTACCGACATGTGCCCCACACTTCAAGATGAGGCATAAGAGCAAGTTAATGCACTAGAAGGATATGGTGGACAACCCCAAAGAAAATACGATCCATATTCAAATACATATAATTCAGGGTGGCGTGATCATCCCAACTTTGGTTATGGAGCAAGGCAGCAAAATTCGCAGCAAGCTTTCCATTCAAGAGCACCACCACCACCACATCCTTTTCAATCAGTTCCTAAGCAAGGTATGTCTCTTGAGGATGTTGTACATTCTTTAGCAACTAATACAAAAGATTTACAGCAGCATATAGAAAAGACAGATTCGAGGTTTCAGAACTTGGAAAAACAGATGAGTCAAATAGCAATGTCTCTGAGTAGAATAGAATCCCAAGGATGTTTGCCATCACAAACCATAGAAAACCCAAGGCAAAATGCAAGTGCCATTGTTCTAAGAAGTGGGAAAGAGCTGGAACAACCCTTGCCCAAGGAGGACAATCAGAAGAAGGCAAAAGAAGTGGAAAAAGAGATAGAAATAGAGCAAACATAACAGTCCATAGGTCAAAATTCAAAGCAGCCCCCTGTTTTAGTTATACAACCCCCATTTCCTGACATGTTAGCCAAATCAAAGAAAGAGAAAAGAGGAAAAAGACATATTTGAAACTTTTCGCAAGGTTGAGGTAAATATTCCTTTGATTGATGCTATCAAACAAATACCAAGATATGCAAAATTTCTCAAGGAACTTTGTACTAACAAGAAGAAACAGATTGGTTATGAGAAAATTACTGTCAATGAAAATGTTTCTGCTGTTATTCAAAGAAAAATGCCTCAAAAATGCAAGGATAAAGGTATGTTTGCTATTTCCTGCAAAATTGGTAATTTAAGCATTAAAAGAGCCATGTGTGACTTAGGTGCATCTATAAATATCATGCCAAAGTCCATTTATTCCTCTTTAAATGCTGGACCTTTAGAAGAAACAGGGATAGTCATTCAATTAGCAAATAGATCCATTGTTTATCCTGAGGGATTGTTGGAAGATGTGTTAGTTCAGGTTAATGGTCTGATCTTTCCTGCTGATTTTTATGTGATTGATATGGAAGATGATGAAAATTCAGGGAAGTCATCTGATATTCTATTAGGTAGACCATTCCTTCAAACAGCTCGGACTAAAATTGATGTTTACAAAGGTACCCTCACTATGGAATTCGATGGTGAAACTGTTGAATTCAATGTGTATGATGCTATGAAATATCCATGTGAGATGTCTTCTATTTGTGGAATTGATGTTATTGAACCTTTGACTCAAAAAGTGTTTGAAATAAATAGAACTGACAAGTTGCAAGTTGCTTTGAATGAAAGTGTTCACAGGGACAGCTTTGAAGCAGTAGAAGAGGAGTTACATCTTGAAGAAGAGCTCGAAGAAGTAGTATTGGAGTTGGAGGCTTTGAAACCAGTGGTAAATGCATCTAATCCTCTGAACTTCACCGGCATTTACAAAAAACTTTTACCATCTGTTTTGCAGGCACCGACATTGGAGCTTAAAGTATTACCCAATCATTTAAAGTATGCCTACTTGGGTGAGGAGAAAACACTTCCAGTAATTATTTCCAATATGCTGACTTCTAAGGAAGAAAAGTTACTGATCCAAGCATTGAAAGAGCATAAACAAGCCATTGGATGGACTATAGCTGACATCACCGGCATAAGTCCCTCCACGTGCATGCACAAAATTTATTTGGAAGATGATATCAAACCCAGCAGACAAGCCCAAAGACGTTTAAACCCACCAATGATGGAAGTAGTGAAAAAGGAAATCCAAAAGATGCTGGATGCAGGAGTTATATACCCTATTTCGGACAACAATTGGGTGAGTCAAGTCCAAGTCGTACCCAAAAAGATGGGAGTTACAGTTGTGAAGAATGAAAATGGCGAGATGGTGCCAACCCGAGTCCAGAATGGGTGGAGAGTTTGCATAGACTATAGGAAGTTGAATACCTCTACTAGAAAAGATCATTTTTCACTTTCTTTCATTGATCAAATGTTGAAAAGACTCGCTGAAAAATCTTACTATTGTTGTCTTGATGGTTACACAGATTTTTATCAAATACCGGTGGCGCCCGATGATCAGGAGAAGACAACCTTCACCTGTCCCTTTGGCACATTTGCTTACCGGCGGATGCCATTTGGACTTTGCAATGCTCCAGCAACTTTCCAACGTTGTATGGTAAGTATCATTTCAGATTATGTTGAGAAAATAATAGAGGTGTTTATGGATGATTTTACAGTTTATGGTAACTCATTCCAAGAATGTCTATCCAATTTAATTAAGATTTTGAAGAGATGTTTAGAGTCTAATCTGGTTCTTAATTATGAAAAATGTCATTTCATGGTAGATAAAGGGTTGATTTTGGGCCATATAGTGTCTTCAAAAGGAATAGAAGTAGACAAGGCTAAAACTGATGTTATTCAGTTACATAGGCACCAAAAGTTCCCGAAAACAAGGGTAATATTCTCTTGGCGAAGACAAGCCCTCCTGAGTAGTTTAATAGCACAATAATTTACTAACAATATACCCGACAATAGCTATTAAATAGACAAATAAAGAACACCAGAATTTAACGAGGTTCGGCCAATTATACCTACGTTCTCAGACACTACTAATTTATATTTCACTATTTAAAAAAAATAATACAAGTGAAATATTTACAAAACAGAGAAAGAATTTAGCCTTTAGAAAAGATAGACAATTTTGGAATGATTTAAATAATCAAAAGTGGATTGTATATATAGGAACTCAAATCCTCCAATATCACTTGAATTTCCAGTATAGCTATTAAATAGACAAATAAAAAATATCAAAATTTAACGAAATTCGACCAATTACACCTATATCCTCAGACACTATTAATTTATATTTTACTATTTTAAAAAAATAATACAAGTAAAATATTTACAAAACAGAAAAAAAAATTTAGCCTTTAGAAAAGATGGACAATTTTGAAATGATTTAAATAATCAAAGGTGAGTTGTATATATAGGAACTTAAATCCTCCAATATCACTTGAATTTCCAATGTGGGATTCCTAAGATTTGCTAAAGTCAACAATTGTGGGTGGGATTTGCCACAATTGTTAACAACTGCAACGACGCCAAAAAGAAGATCGGTCACTAAAAGTTAGCAACTAAAAATTGGACCACCAATACTAAAATAGTCAGTCGCTAATTTCCATGAAAATTGATCGATTTGGATATTTATTGACTGAATTTTTCAGTCTAGTTGGTAGCGAATATTATTAATACATTTTTTTATTAAAAAAATTTCGGTGACCGAATTATCAGTTGCTATATTGGTTGCTATTTTATTGCTATTTAATTTGAAATTTTATTATTATTTGCTATTATTCAATTTTTATACAATATTTAATTTTAACTTTTCTATAATTCCAATTTTTAACCAGTTCACAATTAATAATAAAAAAAATTTCTTAATTTCTCAATCTCATTAATCTAAACATCTTTATGATATCATCTGCTGCATCACATTGCAAACATTTTGTTATAAGGAGAAAAACTATAGACATGGTGTATTATGCATGTATGTGCATTCTTATCAGGAGATAAATTTGAAAAGTTTAACAGTGGCTTACAGGCTTCTTATTCCAGTTATTTAACTTTGAATTGGTTAGCATGTAATTATGAAGGCCCTTCACCTTCCCCTGACCCTGCAATAAAAGGTTTTCTGCATTTCTTTTCTTTTTTGCCACCTAATTACAAATCGGGTGCTATTTAGCTACCAAAAAGTGTTGATCGCCGAACTGTGTATTTTTTTTAATAGTGATACTAATAGTAAATTATCACATATGATTAATAACCACTATTAGTCGATACAACCAGTTTGTTGTTTTATCTTTTTGAGGCAGTTGGTTTTTGTGATCAAACAGTTGGTCTAAAGGTATTTGGGGGTTAATTACGTTTGTAATCATCTAATTTTTAGACTTATAATTAGATGGTCACAATAAAATAATTTTTAACACAAAAATCATCAAAAATTCTAGTTTTTCAATTGAAATAAAAATGATCTGAAAATTAATTTTTTTATATTATCAGAGTAACAGTTAAACACACCACGTATAATTACAACGTCATTTTAGGACTAATAACTTTTATAAGTTGAACAACTAGATGAAAAATGTTTCACGCCATCATATAAACATGAAAAAAATGATGTGTATAAAAAACAAAAAAAATTTAAGTAACTAATCATAATCTATTTGTATATATAATTGGTATTAAAATGACATGGCAATCATATATGTCATGCTTAATTGTCACTTTGGTGACATAAAAAATTAAATTTCAGGTCATATTTATTTTAATTGAAACAAAATAGAATTTTGATAATTTTTATATTATAAATTATTTTATTGTGACCATTTGGTTATAAGTCCAAAAATTCATTGATTATGAACATAATTAACCCGGTATTTTGTTATTTTTATTATATTTGTTTTTTATATTTAATAGCTCATAGCTGATTCAATCTCAATCAAACGGTTGATTCTATAAGTTCCAGTTATTTTGCCTTTTATAAATAGTTGTCAATTTTATATATAAAAAGGCATTATTATCCTTTTATAAATTTATAGATATCGGATGCCTTTGGTATGAAAAACCATTGATAATTGTGTTTCAATATATTTCAATGCCTGATATTTGAGGACCGTTTGTAAGGTCTTAATTTTATATGATTATATCATATGATATATAATTGACGTCCGGTTTAATATTATAGGGATTGATTGAAGAATCGAAGTTGGATACGTTCAATGTTCCAGTTTACGGACCATCACCTCAAGAATTGAAGAATGTGATTGAAGAAGAAGGGTCCTTTAAAATTATTAAGTTTGAATCATTTAATGTAAGCATTGATATTAACGGTCACAAAGAGGAAGAAGATGAGTTCACAAGAGGCAATAGAATAACAAAGCCAATAAGAGCTGTCTTTGAACCCATCATGGCCGTTTATTTTGGGATTGAACTTGTTGATGTTATATTCCAAAGGTTCTCCATCAAGATGACTAATTGCCAGGGAATCATGGCTAGTGATGTTTATAGCCATGTCATTTCCATGATTAAGGAGTGATAAGGAAATGCATGTTTGTCTCATTAATTTGTGAGGTGTTGTACCATTCTGCTATTTTGTCAATTCTAAGTAAACATCGTTATCTCCCAATAAAATAATTGCTTTTTTTTTTTTTATTCCTGGTAACATATTTATATTCGCTTGTGATATTTATAGCCATGTCATTTCCATGATTAATGAGTGGTAAGCAAATATTTGTCAGTCTCATTAATTTGCGAGGTGTTGTGCCATTCTGCTATTTTATTGATTTCAAGTAAACATCGTTGTTTTCCAATAAAATAATTGCCTTTTTTTTTAATTTCTGGTAACAAATTTATTTTCGCCAGTGATGTTTATAGCCATGTCATTTCCATGATTAATGAGTGGTAAGCAAATATTTGTCTGTCTCATTAATTTGCAGGATAAAAATGAAGATTTTTTATTAAAAAAAAAGATCTTTTGTTTTTTCATTTGTTTACTATATGCCCACATTCCATTCAATACAAATATTTAAAAAAATAATAACACCATTTTTGTGGCTTTAATATATTTATATTTCATTATTATTTTATTTGAAAATTATATTAAATCATACCTTAAATGGTTTTTTAACGGTAAAATTAAGATGGAGCCAACTCGCAATGAACTGGCATCACTATCTATGATACAATTATGAGCCTTGTTGTCATCTACTGTTCCAAAACCTAATTTTTCCCCCGAAATTCAACTCTAAAAATAAAAATTAATGCAACTTATGGTAATTTTGAAAAGAAAAAATGAATTTTCCTTAATTCTGAACATGGACATTTCATTTCAATTCTTATGAAACAAACTACTAGAGGAGTTTTTTTTTTTTTTCTGTAATATGAACGAATTGGAGTACTATATAAGTATATTTCCAACAATTATATATATGTGAGAAGGCAAAGAAAATAAATTAAAAAATAAATTTTTTAATTCAGAAAATAATTGAAATACCAGTTTTTTTCCATTTAGATGAAATTTTAAATTTAATTTTATAAATAACAAAAAAAAACAATGGTACGAGAATTTCGCTGCTAACTCAATTTTAGTTTGGATAATGTTAATAATAATATAAAAAATTAAAATAGAAAAATGAGCATTCCTAAAACAACTGTACCTCACCACTTTCTAAAATCATATAACAGGATCACTATTGTATCTCTCCAAAATTCACAATTTCCTGCTTCTCTCTCTATATATATTTGTCTTTAAACTCAAACCAATTAAGTTCAAAGGGCAAAAACAAAAAAAAAAAAAGTAAAAAGAAAAAACTGAAACCCTTCCCTCAGCCAAAGGTGTCCTTTTTAATGAATCCCAAAAATTAGTTTTTAAGAAATAAAAAATAAAAAAAAAAAGAAAAAATTGGAAAGCTGGAAAAAGCTGGGAGGAAAATCCACTCCTTCCGAAATCCGTTAGTTTTCATGCTCGGCTCCATCAACTTGGATATATTTTTTTTAAATTAACATGTTAGAAACAGGCATACAATAGTGCCTGTTTCTAGCACAGGTCTGATATACTATGACAGAATCCGGCACACATGTATGTCAGCTTCCTACACCAAAATCTAATTTTGTGTGGATTCCATTCTGATAGAAACAAGTACATATGTTTGCCGGTTTCTAACACACCAGTTTTCAAAATATATTTACTGTCATAACAACTTTCTAAAATTTTATAAAAAAAACTCCATTTTTAAAAAAATCTCTTAATTTGCGAGATGTTGTACCATTCTGCTATTTATTGATTCTAAGTAAATATCATTGTCTCCCAATAAAATAATTGCCTTTTTTTTTATTCTTGATAACAAATTTATCTTAGCTAGTGATGTTTATAGCCATGTCATTTTCAAGATTAATGAGTGATAAGCAAATATTTATCTGTCTCGTTAATTTGCGAGGTGTTGTACCATTCTGCTATTTTGTCCATTCTAAGTAAACATCGTTGTCTCCCAATAAAATAATTGCCTTTTTTTTGTTATTCTTGATAACAAATTTATCTTCGCTTGTGATGCTTATAGCAATGTCATTTTCATGATTAATGAGTGGTAAGCAAATATTTGTCTGTCTCATTCATTTGCGAGATGTTGTAGCATTTTGCTATTTATTGATTCTAGGTAAACATCGTTGTCTTCTAAATCCCAATAAAATAATTGAATTTTTTTTTTCCTGATCACAAATTTATCTCTTGATCCTGATCCACAAGCTAATAATAAATTTGCTTAACAGATAAAAATTATTACAAAAAAAAAAACCAACAACTTTTATAACTTTTTATTTTTTTTAACCAATATTTCATTGGTTTGGTGTATTATATACCGAATGTTTCGTTTTATATATACTAATTTGATATGTAAGTATGCATGGCGTATGTGAAAAATTATTTTGATGAAACAAAAAGCCACTAGCGTAATTCACATTGAAATAAAGGATTTTTCTGGTATGGGTTAAGTCCATGCGAATAAAACCAACCAAAAACTGCCATGTGTAAAGAAAAAAAATTATTATTACATTTACGAAGTTTGAACTAGCTCTAATTAACAGGTATCAAGAACAAATTCCATCTTGAGATTTTCAAGGTTATGTCCACACGGATTAACTCGATATCACGTAAGTAATCAATTGACAAAAAATAGTTAAAATAATAAATTTGTCAGTTTTGAAGTGATATTTTCCAATTTGTGAATTTTAGGGTAGATATTGTACCAAAACAAATATTAGGGGGCTAATTGCTATTTTTGTCAAATTTCAAGGGATAAATTGCACCTTTGGCCTTTTAATTATAAGAATAATGTTATAAAATCTGACCCATTTATAATATATAATGGTTTATTTCAATTTATTAATTGGTAAAAAAATTACCAATTAGTACATACTTGCATATATAATATGAAGGAATCTTAAAACTTAGTTAGACCACAGTCATAACATTCTCCCTATTTCAGAATTATATACGCTAGAGAAAACAAAGGAGAGAAGCTATGGCTTTGCAAAGCAAAAATGGTGACCTACAGCTACAACAGGTGCTACACATGAATGGAGGAGATGGAGACAACAGCTACGCCCACAACTCCCCCTTTCAGGTCGGTCTTTCTTTCTTTCTTTCTTCAAATTTATGCCAAAATTATTAATTCTATTTTGATTATACAAACAGAAGGAGGCGATACTAAAATCAAAGCCAGTATTACAAGAAAGCATTGCAGAGCTATGCAAGAAGAGTTTGGGAGAATGCGTAACAATGGCAGACATGGGTTGCTCTTCAGGGCCAAATGCTTTGTTGCCAACATGGGAGATCATAGCTGCCATTCATGGAGAATGCAATCGACTTAACAAGAAAACTCCAACATTGCAAGTTTTCTTGAACGATCTACCAGGGAATGATTTTGACTCCGTTTTCAGATCCTTGCCAAGTTTTTACAAGAAAATTGAGGAAGAAAAAGGCAGTCAATTTGGGGGCTGTTTCATTGCAGCTATGCCTGGATCTTTTTATGGAAGGCTCTTTCCTCCTCAATCTCTTCACTTTGTTCACTCTTCCTATGGTCTCCATTTTTGCTCTCAGGTTATCATACCATTCTACCTATTTTCTTCTGATTTGAAATACCTTTTTCTTTATTAAAGTAAAAAACCTTTATTTATTTAATTATTTTGAATTTTTAGTTTTATCAAAATTTATTTATATCCAATCATTTTTCCAAATATATTAAGAATAATTGCAAAATTTTTTTAAAAAAACAATAATTACAATCTTATAATATGCTATTGCCATTTTGTTTGTTTAAGCATAGTAATTTCTTAATAAAATTTTTATATAAATTCAACATACGAATGTTTTAGAATTCAATTACTATAAAAAAATAAGTTTAGCAAAAAGCTGAATTCAGTTGCTTAAGCAATTTAACGACCTATTTTGACTTATAACCAGTGGTCCAATCAATTTGGAATTAGTTTTTAAACGCCTTGTTACTACAACAAGGCCGAAAAGAAGATCGGTCGCTAAAAGTTAGCAACTGAAAATTAGACGACCACCAACACTAAAATCGTCAGTCGCTAATTTCCGTGAAATCGGTTGATTTAAGTCGTTGCTGACTGAATTTTCCATTCTAATCGGTCGCAAATATTAATAATATATTTTTTTATTAAAAAAATATCGGTGGCCGAATTATCAGATGCTATATTGGTCACTATTTTATTGCTATTTAATTTGAATTTTTATAATTATTTGCTAAATTTCAATTTCTATACAATACTTAATTTTAACTTTTCTATAATTCCAATTTTTAACAAGTTCACAATTAATAATAAAAACAAATTTCTTAATTTCTCAATCTCCTTAATCTAAACATTTTTATGATATCGTCTGCTGCATCACATTGCAAACATTTTTTATGAGAAAAACTACACACATGGTGTATTATGCATGTATGTGCATTCGTATCAGGAGATAAATTTGAAAGTGTAATAGAGGCTTACAGGCTTCTTATTCCAGTTCATCAACTTTGAATTGGTTAGCATGTAATTATGAAGGCCTTTCACCTTCCCCTGATCCTGCAATAAAAGGTTTTCTGCATTTCTTTTCTTTTTTGCCACCGAATTACAAATCGGGTGCTATTTAGCTACCGATAAGTGTTGGTCGCCGAACTGTGTATTTTTTTAATAGTGAAACTAATAGTAAATTATTACATATGATTAATAACCACTATTAGTTAACAGTTAATAAAATGTTATTTTGTTATATAGGCACCAAAAGTTCCCAAAAACAAGGGTAATATTCTCTTGGCGAAGACAAGCCCTCCTGAGGTCCATAAGGCATATTTGGATCAATTTGCGACAGACTTTAAAACATTTTTAAGGGCTCGAACAGAAGAAATAATGCCTCGAGGTCGAATGGTTCTTATTCTCCCTGGAAGAAATAATGATAATATCGATAATTCCAATCACTATTTTTTTAACAGCATTGAATTACTTGGAATGCTGCTAAATAACATGGTTTCTGAGGTAATTAACAATATTTCTCCATTTGTTCGGTTTGGTTTATACCAACATATCCAGTAAGTTCCATTTTTTTTAATGGCAATTTTAATTTGTTCGGTTTTCAGAATGAACCGATTAAATGTTTACCCTTATTTTAAATTTATAATTAATTAGAGTTATTAGTAACAAGTTAGATGGCAAAACCTATATATTTTGGTTTGTTGTTTTATCTTTTTGAGGCAGTTGGTTTTTGGGATAAAACAGTTGGTCTAAATGTATTTGGTTATATGTATTATTTTTGTATTTTGTATTAATAGCTCATAGCTGATTCAATCTCAATCAAACGGTTGATTCTATAAGCTCCAGTTATTTTGCCTTTTATAAACAGTTGTCAATTTTATATATAAAAAGGCATTATTATCCTTTTATAAATTTATAGATATCGGATGCCTTTGATATGAGAAACCATTGACAATTGTGTTTCAATATATTTCAATGCCTGATACTTGAGGACCGTTAGTAAGGTCTTAATTTTATATGATTATATCATATGATATATAATTGATGTCCGGTTTAATATTATAGGGATTGATTGAAGAATCGAAGTTGGATACGTTCAATGTTCCAGTTTACGGACCATCACCTCAAGAATTGAAGAATGTGATTGAAGAAGAAGGGTCCTTTAAAATTATTAAGTTTGAATCATTTAATGTGAGCATTGATATTAACGGTCACAAAGAGGAAGAAGATGAGTTAAGAAGAGGCAATAGAATAACAAAGCCAATAAGAGCTGTCTTTGAACCCATCATGGCCGTTTATTTTGGGATTGAACTTGTTGATGTTATATTCCAAAGGTTCTCCATCAAGATGGCTAATTACCAGGGAATCATCGCTAGGGATGTTTATAGCCATGCCATTTCCATGATTAAGGAGTGATAAGGAAATGCATGTCTGTCTCATTAATTTGCGAGGTGTAGTACCATTCTGCTATTTTATCGATTCTAAGTAAACATCGTTGTCTCCCAATAAAATAATTGCCTTTTTTTTTCCTGGTAACAAATTTATCTTCGCTAGTGATGTTTATGGCCATGTCATTTCCATGATTAATGAGTGGCAAGCAAATATTTGTCTGTCTCATTAATTTGCGAGGTGTTGTACCATTCTACTATTTTGTTGATTCTAAGTAAACATTATTGTCTCCCAATAAAATAATTGCCCTTTTTTTATTCTTTGTAACAAATTTATCTTTGCTAGTGATGCTTATAGCCATGTCATTTCCATGATTAATGAGTGGTAAGCAAATATTTATCTCTCGTTAATTTGCGAGGTGTTGTACCATTCTGCTATTTATGTGGGAATAGAATCTGTGTGAAAACATTATGAAACCAAGAGAGAACATGGTATAAAATGGAAATTTGTGAAATAAATGCTGGAACTATATGAGTGACACCTAGAAAACATGTATGAAATAAATTATCGTGATGAATTAACTTGAGAGGCTTTGCTCCATGCTTGGCCGATTGATATATTATATGGTAATGGCCTGCATATTACTTAAGTGTCATGAAAAATGACGGAATGTTGTCCTTCGTTGAATATTGTTTGTGATACATAAGTATGAAATTTTAACATGATGTGAAAAAAGAATATGTTTAAGATGATAATGTGGTATAAAGTGTTGGGGTACAATCCAAGTCCCACATCCCAAATTTGAAAATTAAGGAAGAAACACCTTGAATATAAGTGTGTCCACCTAACTCTATTAGTATGAGGCCTTTTGGGAGGAACCCAAAAACAAATCCGTGCGGACTTAGCCCAAAACGGACAATATCATACTAATGTGGAGATGAGAGGACGTTTGGCGGTCCCAACAAGTGGTATCAGAGCCAGGTTTGGAGATTGAGCCAATGGTGGATTGCGTTGTGTGGGATGTCCTCGGTTTGTTCGTGCGATTGGAGATTCGTGTTTGGTGCCTTGCGTCGAAAGTCTTCCTGGTATTGTGGTGGCCAGGCGGCGTGTCCCGTTGGTTGAGAACGGCGGTGCAAGATGATTTGACGAATCAGTGGATTATCGCTGGAGAAGAGGCCACGTGTTGTGTGGTCCTTGGTTTGAGGGGAGGACTATTGGGGTACAATCCAAGTCCCACATCCTACATTGGAAAATTAAGGAAGAAACATCTTGAATATAAGTGTGTCCACCTAACTCCATTAATATGAGGCCTTTTGGGAGGAGCCCAAAAATAAATCCGTGCGGGCTTGGCCCAAAGCGGACAATATCATACTAATGTGGAGTTGAGGGGACGTTTGGCGGTCCCAACATAAAGGATGTAATTAGATGATAAATTATAAATGCCTTTGGTACTTTTAGTTAAACCAGAAGTATGTGATATAGATGGTTAGTCATAGGAACTTAATACGGTGGAATTCTGTCAAAAAAGTTTGTTTTGGATTGGAATGTTGGCCACCACAAGCCATCACTTTGACAATTTATGGACAATTGGAATTCTCATCACGCATATCCGGTTTGAGAGTTTTCACTGGATAGTACTAAACACAAAATCATAAGCGAATAATGAAAGTAAGTAAGGTTATATACGTAAATGTTGATTTAATTAGCACAATATGGATAAAAGGGTAAAAAAGCATTAAAAAGTATTAAAAAGAATAAAAATGTAATTTGAAAGTAAAAGTAGGAAGGGTGAAGATTAAACGGTAATACACATCTAGTGCGTGAAAATGCAAACGAGTCTTTTTTTTTTTTTTTTCTTATAAACGGTATAAACAAGTTGACATGAAGCCAAATATGAGAAGGCCGTAAATAATAAATTACTATATATTGGTTCAATTCTGTTCTACTCAATTATTCTCCAGAGACAATTTGCACCTAAGTTTTGAAATCCCGACCAAATAGAATCTTTCGATGTAGCTGCCTTGAGTACCGCTTCTTTAAGATTATTAGCATTCTCTCTGATTTTCTTTCCTTTATCATCTGAAAAAATGATTTTCAGGCTCTTAATAATTCCACTTTTTGTGATTTTCCCATCTCCAACTCTGATTCCGTTGCCCCAGACTTGCTCGATCATCTTTGAAATTATATGATTATCAGCCAAAACTGACCTACAAATCATGGGCACCCCCCAAAAAATACTCTCATAAACAGAATTTGATCCACAATGTGTGATATATACACCCACAGAAGGATGTTTCAGAACCTGATTTTGTGGTGCCCATGAAACTACCTTTCCTTTCACCCTGTCAGGAAATCCTTCAGGTAAATAACCCTTGAACTCATCACTGAGAAACCAAAGAAATGGAATTCCACTTGATTCCAGGGCTTCGGCTAGTGGTTTTATCTCATCTACAGGGAATCCTACGCCAGTTCCAAAAGATATGTATGCAACTGATTCGGATTTTTGCCTGTCAAGACATGACAGGCACCCATTATCATTATCCCCAAGCCAGGTATATGATGATCCAGACAAGTTTAAAGCACCCAAGTAGAGTAATTTCTCAAACTTGGGCTTGAAATAGTATGCCAGTATGTCAGGATTGAGTTCCTGATAGGAATTCATTACAATTGAAGATAAACTCATTCAATGAAAAACTGGACTCAATTGGATCAATTAAATCCATTTCAAACATTTTATTGAAGTTAAACTTCAGCATCTGGTCTCCAATCTGATAAGCTTTATCTTTATCATTATAAATAATTTATGGTAAAGACAATAAAATAATTCCAATAAATCCCATGCAAAGCACGATTATTAATTTGTTAACACTTTGGATGTCAATAGCGTTCTGTAATTTGTTACGGTTCGTGATTTGGACATATTTATCAATATATAAAGTTCCATACGTATCATATATATATATATATATATATATATTATTTGTATTAGCTTAGAAGATATAATCAAGTAAAGAAATAAAATCTGATGATTCTCATACTAATTAACAATTCTGCTGATAATCAAACTCAGCTCTTAAAATTCAAGAGTGGTATACAGTATACTGGCATCAGAGCGGCAGAGCCTAATAACTTTATGGACCATGAAGATTCAAAAGTTGGTAATCTTGAAAAAGCCGATTGAAGAATGGAGCTCAATTAATATCAGCGGGTTGTGCTGACAAATTACAAGCCCAATGCACAAAGACTTGCGGTCTAAAACCTGAAGCCCAAGAAAAAATGTTCAATGAGAAAGAACCCAAGCAAATACAAGGCCGAGCAATTAAGGAAAAGAGATCTGTGGTGACGAGGATTCAAATTCTGATTCCTTAGGAATCAGCAGCAAGAATTAAAATCCTCCTTTGAGTAGGATTAGTTTTATTTCCATATTAGTTATCTATTAAGAATAATTAAATTTCATATTCATCAGTGGCTGCTTATGTACGCAATGTTAATTCAATCGCAGATAAAACCCAATAATCAGGTTTAGACCACTTAAATCACAGATAATACATCTTCAATGCTCATTCATTTAAAACCCAATACTCAGGTTTAGACCACTTAAATCCAAAACCTATCTGTTTCTCAGGATTTTTATTTTGAGTCACAATTTGAAATTTTTACTCATCAATTAGTCTATGAATATTCACGATATATTCGATTGTGGCCATAATTCAGCCAACAATCTGTCCCTCGTAATTGTTCCTGCTATGAATGAATTTTGTTATTATTTTTATATCGTACTCAGTGGTCTAAAAATATCTATAATATTCAATTGTGACTCGACTAGATCTTTTGACATGTAACCATTGCTATCAATAGAAAAATTATTTATAAAAAAGTGGAAAAGATTAAACTAGCTATTTATAGGAACAGATAAACCGACGGATCAAAAAATATGTAAAGAAATATTATAAAAAGCCCAACCAAATAGGTAAATAAGCCAAAACTCGGCTGCAGAGTTAATTTCACCTATATTAACTGGATTTACGTCTAATCACCAAAAAACAATTAACTTATTTTTTGTTATTTAAATGTCACTGAACTTATTATATTTTTGTAGAAAAGTTATTTTAACCGATTTTTGACGATAATTCTTGAATGCTGACGTAGCATGCTACGCCATATGCCTGAATACACGCGACATGATACATCGGCAGTCACGTTACCGAAAGATGTCATATCACACAACATGTCAACACATCATGTCATATTTCTGGACACATGTGGCCTCTTTTGGTGATGTGACTGCTGACGTATCGTGCCACATGTGTCAAGGCATATGACGTGACGTGCCACGTCAACATTCTGAAAAGAATAATAGCCGAAAATCGGACAATATGACTTTTCTAAAAAAATGTGATAAGTTCAATGATATTTAAATTATGAAAAATAAGTCAGTTACTTTTGGGCGATTCAGCATAAATCCAGTGACCATAGATGAAATTGATCCCTCGGCTTCACATGGGAAACAATATAAAATTGTCATTGGTTAATGCCAAATTAAAATTTAAATGTTTAATTTTAATTTGCACGCTACCCTTCGCTGTCTTGTTGATAACTAATTTTCTAAAAGTTTATGTTAATAAATTAAGCAAATTATTTTCTACTTAATCTTTCATATACATATATCAGCTTTTTCACATTAAAATGAACGAAAAATCTTTCCTGTATTTGCGAGATTAAATAAGCATTGGCTATATTGCAAAAATTTTTAGATTAAGTATTGTTAAATCTGTGTGGCCTGTAGAGATTTAAGCCCATTTCGATTTGTCCATGATGTGTCGAATTCGCAAAGTGACATAATCCAATTTGATCCATTATGTGATCTACTTATGACGCACGTATAACTCGTGTATATTATGTATAATTTTATAATTTTTTATATGATGTAAATATAAAAACAATTGTTTTTATAGGTTCTAAATCCATAATCTTTTTCTTTTTAATTATAAGAATAATGTTATGAAATTTGATCTTTGATTATACAAACAGAAGGAGGCGATACTAAAAGCAAAGCCAGTATTACAAGGAAGCATAGCAGAGCTATGCAAGAAGAGTTTGGAAGAATGCGTAACAGTGGCAGACATGGGTTGCTCTTTAGGGCCAAATGCTTTGCTGCCAACATGGGAGATCATAGATGCAATTCATGGAGAATGAAATCAACTTAACAAGAAAACGCCAACACTGCAAGTTTTCTTGAACGATCTACCAGGGAATGATTTTGACTCCGTTTTCAGATCCTTGCCAAGTTTTTACAAGGAAATTGAGGAAGAAAAAGGCAGTGAATTTGGGGGCTGTTTCATTGGAGCAATGTCTGGGTCTTTTTATGGAAGGCTCTTTCCTCCTCAATCTCTTCACTTTGTTCACTCTTCCTATGGCCTCCAATTGTGCTCTCAGGTTATCATTCCATTCTACCTATTTTCTTCTGATTTGAAATATCTTTTGCTTTATTAAAGTAAAAAACCTTTATTTATTTATTTATTTTGAATTTTTAGTTTTATCAAAATTTATTTATATCCCATCATTTTTCCAAATATATTAAAAATAATTGCAAAATTAAAAAAAACAATAATTACAATGATATAATATACTATTGCCATTTTGTTTGTTTAAGCATAATCATTTCTTAATAAAATTTTTATTTAAATTCAATACACGAATTTTTCATAATTCAGGGATCATAAAAAAACAATTTAACGAAAGGTTGAATTCAGTTGCTTAAACAATTTAACGACCTATTTTGACTTATAACAAGCAGTCTGTTGGCTCAAGACCCATATTGTATTTTGATGATAACCAAAATAACTTGCTTCGTTTTTTATCAGATCAAGACATGATCGCGCTCTACTCTTATCAGAACAAAATCGGACCTGATTGTTTAAAACAAATCTGAAGATCACGTTTTCTTTAGGAAACTTATGTATAGTCATTTCTGAGGATTCATACAATCACACTAATTATTTACTTACATTCTCATTTCTTTCACTACAAGAGAATATGAGAATAGCAACAAAAAATAGCAATGCAATTGATTTCGTTGCTAAATTCGCAACTGAAATTATATTCTGTTGCCAAATAGCAACACAAATTACTTTCTATAGCTAAAATTGGTTAAACTTTGCAGATTTAGCAGCGAAAATAATTTTGATAAACTTCCGTCCTTAAAAGTTGAGGGAATTTTTAGAGCCAAAATTTAGTAACGGAATTAGCAAACAAAATTCTATACCGTTGCTAAATAAGGCACCATCAGATGGCAGAAAAATTTTGGAACAAAAAATACCAACGGAAATAAATTTTCATTGCTAAATTTGCAACCGAATAATGCTTCCGTTGCTATTTTCGTAACAGAAGCGAAATTCCGTTGGTATTTTTAGTCCCAAAATTATTTTACCCCCTTGGGGCCAAAAATACCAACGGAAATAGATTTTCGTTGGTAAAATAACAACGAAAATATTAGTCGGTTGCAAGTTTAGCATCAGAAATTCATTTCCGTTGGTATTTTTGGCCCTAAAGAGGTAAAATTATTTTTGGACTAAAAATACCAACGGAATTTGATATCCGTTGCTAAAATAGCAACCGAATAATATTTCCGTTTCTATTTTATCAACATAAATTTATTTCCATTGGTATTTTTGGCCCTAAGGGGGTAAAATAATTATGGGACTAAAAATACCAACCAAATTTTTTTTCTGTTGCTAAAATAACAACTAAAATATTATTCAGTTGCAAATTTAGCAACAAAATATGTTTTTGTTGGTATTTTTGGCCCTAAAGAGTTAAAATAATTTTGGAACTAAAAATACCAATGGAATTGCACTTCCGTTGCAAAGTTAGCAACGGAAATTTTTATTTCTAAAGAAGGATAATAAGTTTGGGGCCAAAAATACCGGCGGTATATATGGTCCATTGCTAAAATAGCAACAGAGACTTATTCGGTTACAATTTTGATATATATATATATATATATATATATATATATATATATATAATAATAATAATAATAATGAGTGAAAAACCTAGATCGTTCTTTTGCCACTCAATCTCAACCTCGGGAAATCTCACCCTTTCTTTTCTTCGCAATTCCTTGCTTGATAAGGTCTCACCATCTCCATCATTGAACTTGTGACTGTCAGCCTCCCCATCGACGAATTGACCAACTGACCAGCATCGGAACTCACCTGAGAAAGGTACATCTCTGTTTGATTGTCACTTTTTTTTGTTCCTTTAGTTTGCTTTCTATCAATGAAGGTGGTTTGGTTTGTTTCTCCCTTTTGGGTGGGTGGCTGTTTCTCTCATTAAGTCTAAGTTGTTTCCCTCCTTGGTTTTGTTTTTCTTCTCCTGCTAGGGTGCTCTCCATAGTTGCTCTATTGCTGTTGTCTTTTGCTTGGTAGGTTACTGCTGAAGATTTGGTTTTTGCTTGGGGCTGTTGTCTGAGTTTGGGTTGCATAAAGTTTTGTATTTTGGCTCATTATCTCCAAGTCTTTGCTTTTTCTGTTGGGATGTGTGGGGTCGAGGGTTTTGAAGATTTTGCTTTTGTGGGTTGTGTTTGCTCGGAAAAATGGGCAGTTGCTATGTATCTGTTTTGGTTTTCTCTTAATAATACATATGGCTTATAAAAAAAATGGAATGTAGGAGCATATAAGGATGTGCGAGATTCAACAATTACTAGAGGTATTTTTGTCTTCATAATACTGCCAGTTTTGTGGTCTTAATTTCAATTTCCATTTAATCTATGTGTGCCATGTGTGAGATTTTAATTCTATTGAGCTGAATGTGCAATTGAAGTTCCATTCATAAATATTATTGATAATGAATGGTGATTTCAATTAGTTGCTGCATTATGTTGATTGAGAATGTCATGAAACTGAAATCATGAGTTTTGATGAACTTTGGTTTGATTTTGATACTATTGTTTTGTTAAAATTACTTGTTGATATAGCAAGCATATGAACAAACTAAATATATATTGTTTATTTGAAGTAGCACAGTTATGTGTGTATGTTTATACTTATGGGTATATTGGTATATTTATAGCTCAGATTCAAAAAATAAAGTATTTTTACTGATGTTTTTTTTTTCAGGTTGTTCCCCAAGCTGATAGAGTCCTTGTCTACAGTTTTTAACAAGGCTTGACAACGCATTGTTGATTTTCCCATCTGGTGGCGTTAGAACTGCTTTCTCCCTTCAAAGCTTGGTTATAGCCGCTGTTTCCTACAGGATCGATTGCTCTTGGGGCTTGACTTTCTTGGTTTCTTGGTTTCTGTTTGGGTAGTCTCGAAAGGGAGTTCTGAAGCTGTTCTTCTCAGATCCTGGTTTGCTCCTTCTTTTTTGCTTATTGATCCTGTGTCAGCAGACCCTTTCTCTTTCTGATAGAGAGCTGGACCTAGATGCAGGTCAAAGTGATTGCAAAGCCCACATATGGAAGGGATTTTCAAGAAGGCCAAAGGAAGAGGCATGGACACAATTCTGTTGCTGATGTGGCAGTAATTAGTTAGAGCGGGAGGAGGGATAATAAGTATAAAAGGGATAGAGTGGCTATGGAGGAGGAGGTGGAAGGAAAATATTTGGTGGTCAGCTGTTTGGCTGAAAAAGGGAGAGAGGGGCGTAGTGCATCCCTGCTCTTGGAGTGTTGTTTCTTTCTTTATCTTTTCATTACTGTTGTTTTCATTTTCCTTGGCTGTAAGGTTTCTTATAGTGAACTCTTACTGTAACTGGATTTTACAATTAATACAAGTTCTTTTCATCCAATTGCTTAGCCAATTTCTCTATTCCTTTTCGGTGCTATTGTGAGTTCCTATCACTTTCTTTTTGTTGTGCTGTTCTAATAATTTTCTTGCTATTCTCTACAGGTTGGTCTTGTTGTTGCTGTTCAGTTTGTGATGGTATTTAGGAAGTAAAGATCTTCATAGGGTTCTCTTACTTAGTTGAAGCAGTAAGCAATGGGCATAAAGAGGCTGGTTCCACTCGGTTTGTGATGGAGATAATGCTACCAGCCCAGGAATCTACGCCAGAGGCCCACCATATGACAAAGGGAAATGCAAAAGGCATGAAGGATGGCACAAGGAATGAATGAGCTGGCAAATAATTAGTTAGGAGGGAAAGGCAAGTATAAGAGGGGAATCGGGTTTGTGAGAAAAGGGGGGGGGGTTTTGAAAATCATTTGTAACTTTCAGCGGAGGCTGAAAAGGGGAGTGAGGGAGAGGAGAGCAGAACTGTGTTTGGCTGCCCTTCTTACAGTTGGCCCTTGCTATTTTCTTCTTATGTTTTTCTTTTTCTTTTGAGTGTAAACCTAGAGAACTTATGCTGTAATTGATTCCTTCTTATCAATATCACAGCTATATTTCATTTTATTCTCGTTGTGTGGCTTACTGTTGAGTTTTGATTATCACAATCTTCATCATTGGTCCGACCTGCCGGATCCAACAGGAGAAGCAAGATACCATGGAAACTCGTTTGCAAAAAAGTCACAATCGTTTGGAGAAAACTGAAAACAGGGTAAGGAATATAGATGAGTGTTTGAAGGAGATCTCAAAATCCATCACCGAGATTCAAAATCGTATGGCTGATTCTGAACTCCGTTATCAGGCAAACAAGAAACAGGAGGAGTTAAATAAGCTAAAGGAGGAGGAATTCCGGAGTTATGTGCTCAGCTGGTTCAAACGTCAAGACAAACAAACCAATCCAACTGAGAATTTTAACTCAAGTGGAGCACCGGAAATGGAGGGGAATGGTTTCCATCAGGAGGACCAAATCAAGGAAGAGATAAAGACACAATATCATAGCAGTTACTCTCACAGCTTTTATGAAGACTTTGCAGATCTACAGCAAGGGGAAATTGTAGAAGAGAACATCGATTTTTTCGAGATAGGGGCTGCTAATACGACTTGGTGTCTCGAACAACAAGACATCGGGAACTGTACCGGAAATTTGAGAGAAGAAAACATGGGAAGGATGAAGGAGCTTGAAGAGCACGAGGAAGCCTTAAGACTTACCCATTCCATGGAGGTGTCGCTGCAGATCGGGAAAGGAAGATCGACTTCATCGCTGCAAATTTTCCTTCAGAAGAGAGCCAATTCTATTAAAACTCAGATGGACCAAGATGGCGGGAATGAATCTGGGAGTTTTGGCCCATTGAATCACTTACGCATTCCTATACCAGGCCCAAACCAACATCCAACCTTCCAATATCTTCCAGCCCATCAGCAGCAAACCCTTTCTCTTTCAACTGAATTGCATCGATGGGGACCAAAGGGAGTAGGAGCTCGTACAGGGACCAAAATAGAGTGGAAGAAGCGGCGCCGGAAGGGGTCTGGTCTACTCAGGAGAACCGTCGCGCTGGAAAAGATTTCTTCGCCGAGGAATGCTACGGTAGAAGGTGTCAGGGAGTTGAATACCATCAAATTGATGGGAACCACCAACGAGTTTCATACGTTGATGCGGGTGGATAGCGGCACAACGCACAACTTCATTTCGCCTCAGCTGATGTCTGCGTTGGAATTTCAGGTATGCCGCATTAAAATCCTTAATTCTTATCAAACTCCACCTGGCATCTTTGGGTGGCTTGAAAACTGTTTACAACTCGGTTGCAATTCTGCTTGTTTCGTTGAGCTGCCACCTCTAGTTTATAAAGATGGAAGTTCTATTGTAAGCGTGGAACGGATTCTAGACTCCTTTCATAGTTTATTATGTGGTGGTAAGCACCTAGGGAAAAAGCTGTCATCTAGAGTTTACTGTAATGTTCCCACGGGTTCATATTGCACAAATGCGGAGCTCACTGTTTTGGCAATGGTTGGGAAAAGATTTGGACTTCAACAGCTTGACTCACTACCTCCCGGTGTATCTCTAACTTTACGGCGTGTGCTGTATAAGTGTCGGGAATCTTCTCCAGCTGACTGGCCTGCAGCTGTTCTCGGTCGAGAGGATCTGGCTTTGCAACATTTAGGGCATTCTTACAAATTTCAGGAGCTTGAAACCCAACCAAATGTGAATTTCATATTCATATCTGCACCTTATATGCTGCCTTTGCATCCAGTGACAATTCCTTCTGCTGTCTCCGATACAACTGGGCTAGAAAGTTCCAAGTTTGATGATACAAATTCTGCTGATGGATCCATGATTGATGGAATGGAACACATCTTCAACTCTTGCACTCAGTTGCGAATTGGTCATGATCTGCGATTGAGTGAGCTTGTTTTAGCAGGGCGGTTGCCTGTTCAGCAAAATGCAACTATTAATCTGGATCCTAACATAGGGAATATTCAAGAAATCAAATCTTGGCCAGAGTTTCACAATGCTGTCACTGCTGGATTAAGGCTGGTCCCACTTCAGGGAAAAGTGTCAAGAACATGGATTAGATATAACAAACCTAAAGAACCAAATGTTGTTCATGCTGGACTTCTTCTTGCTTTGGAATTGCATGGATATTTGCGTGTCTTGGTTATTGCCGACATATACACCCATTCTATGCAGGAACATGAGAGCAGGAACTGTAGGATTAATGCTTGGCCTGGCAGCTTCTTACAGGGGGACAATGCAACCAGCAATATCAAAGTCACTTTATCTGCACATACCTGCCCGACATTCTTCTTTTCTAGAATTGGAATTACCTACACTTTTGCAGACAGCAGCATTAGTATCCATGGGGTTTCTTTATGAAGAATCAGTACATCCGCAAATGATGCAAGTTCTATTGGGTGAAATGGGCAGAAGAAGTGGAGGTGATAATGTGCTTGAAAGGGAAGGCTATGTTGTTGCTGCAGGATTTGCTTTAGGTCTTATTGCTTTGAATCGAGGGGGGGATGCACCCGGTTTAATGGACAGTTTAGTTGATCGATTACTCGTCTACATTAGTGGCAAAGAAGTTCATCATGAAAGATCCCTTTTATTGACACCACCTGCTAATGAACACCATCGTGGTGTTGAGCAGAGGATGGATGGAACTACTGTAAATGTTGAAGTTACTGCCCCTGGAGTTTTAAATTACTCTAATATCAGAAAGAAATGTGAGGGGAGCCTCTACTATGACTTCTCAGATATGGATAAATTTTTGAACCAAAAATCTGCCAGGTATTCATTTGAAGTTGGCAATATGAGCTTTGTATCTGGCAGCATGACAGTGTATCAGGCAATGTTAATGGATTGGAGGAGGAATCTTGAAGAGGGCCTTCCTGGCATCTCCACTTCAGTCTTGAGGACAAGACTGTTTCCCCACCGGGCGGCAAAATGATGGAGATAATGCTACCAGCCCAGGAATCTACGCCAGAGGCCCACCATATGACAAAGGGAAATGCAAAAGGCATGAAGGATGGCACAAGGAATGAATGAGCTGGCAAATAATTAGTTAGGCGGGAAAGGCAAGTATAAGAGGGGAATCGGGTTTGTGAGAAAAGGGGGGGGGTTTTGAAAATCATTTGTAACTTTCAGCGGAGGCTGAAAAGGGGAGTGAGGGAGAGGAGAGCAGAACTGTGTTTGGCTGCCCTTCTTACAGTTGGCCCTTGCTATTTTCTTCTTATGTTTTTCTTTTTCTTTTGAGTGTAAACCTAGAGAACTTATGCTGTAATTGATTCCTTCTTATCAATATCACAGCTATATTTCATTTTATTCTCGTTGTGTGGCTTACTGTTGAGTTTTGATTATCACAATCTTCATCAGTTTGTTAGCTATCTTCTGCAAGTTCTAGCTCAAGTTCTTCCTTGTCTTCATTTTTCAAGAAGGTTATCTTCTGCCCTGTTGGTTTTTGATTCACTATTCTTGGTATTTGTAATGAATAGCAGAGAAAAGCCGCTTCTGCTGTGAGCTACAGAAAGAAGAGTTTTTATTACTTTGCTTTTGGATTCTTTCTTTGGGTCCATTTTAAAGGGCTGTTTGGTGTTGCCGTTGCTCAGTTTGGGGTGTCTTTGGTTTTGTCCTTTTGGCTTGCTTCTATTTTTTATTGGTGTTTTTCGTAAGAATTGTTTGTTTTGTGCTTTTGCTTACTTTTTTGGCTGGTTTGTTTCCCATGTTCTCTTGTCCTCTTCCTTGCTCGGCCTTTTTGCTGGGTTTGAGCTATTTTCTCTCTTGTGTTAACCTTTTTATTAATGTTATTTGGATTATAAAAAAAAAAAAGTAATGTCTCTCTCTTCTATGGAAAACCTATTCAATTTCCTGTTTAATAAAGAGCTAATGTGTATTAATTACGATGGTAAATTGTTCTTTTTGATTAAACTTGAAATTTGTGTTAAAAAGTCCTGATTATCGTGTGAAGTATTAGAGCATTGAGTGGGAACTTAAATGTTGCTTATCTCCAGTGATGGATATACCTTAATTTGAATTCTAATTGTATGCTTTTTTTTACTGATGATTATTAATATAGCTCTGATTCAAAAAATAAAGTTTTTTTATTGATGCCTTTTTCAGGTTGTTCCCCAAGCTGATAGAGTTCTTGTCCATCTGTATCAGCTATCTGAGGTAGATTTCATTGCTTGTGCTTTGTCTACAATCTGTTCACCATGTGCTCAAATAAAGTGTAGACATCTTTTGGCAAAATCCTCAGAAATATATATATATATATATATATATATATATATATATATATATATATATATATATATATATATATATATATATATATCAGTAGGTGAATTTTAGGTATAAAATAAAGTTCAGGTATCAAATTTTTCTTATTTGCATTCCTTTTTTATTTTAATCACAAATTATAGTTTATTTTTCATTTTAAAGTTATAGTTATCATGTTAAATATTTGATATATCCATATTTAATGTGTATTATGTATACACATATTAACAGTTTTTACTTTACTAATATATTCCTAAGTGATGTAAAGATATATTAAAAATTTAACAATTGAATCATATTATTTAATTTTCTTAAAATGTGTTTCTAAAAAACAACCTGAGCAGAAAAGTAACTTTAAACAATATATATATATATATATATATATATATATATATATATATATATATATATATATATATATATATATATATATAATTTCAGTACTAGATATAGCCAAATGTTTGAGAGTTAAAAGAAAATGGAATTCAACAGAGACTAGCTGTTATCAGTCTCTGCAGATGATATTATGGCTTCCAACTATTGCTTCCGCTTTTAAGATTAGTTGGGAGATTAGCTTCTAGTTCAGCTTTTCTTGTTTCAATCTAGGAATTGGAAATGTATACAGTATGAGATTACAAACGCAGAAAAGAACAATACAAGACAAAAATAAATTAACACTATTGAACCTCAATCCGATCTGTTCTGCAGGAAAAGTTTCTATTTGAAATCAGCAATTTCAGGGTTCAGTCTAGATAAAAGATCTTTTTCCTCTGGGATAAAACACAAATCGTTCTTAAAACTTTAAGAACTAGAACTTCTAAGAATTCAGCTCATGCCCATGCTGCCACAAATGTCATAAATGGCAAAATACAATTATTGTGGGAGTACTTAAGCGACATGATGTCCTTACCTTCCTCAACACAAACGCCAAGTACAAATAAGCTACTTCCCATTCATCCGGCGACAGTGTGCCTGGATATCAAATGGCAAAATAAGAACAGAAAATGTATATACATATATTCTAAAATGAATTAAAAAAAGTTAAAGAGGTAAATATATTCTAGAAGAAAAATGGAATTGTGCAAGATCATACTCTGATCTTGGTTACCATCACCCAAAGCACGTTACCATCACCCAAAGCACCAAGCCTTCTCATTAAGTCCACGTATTCTGGTTTTTCATATACTCATGGACATATTCATGTGTATTCTTCACAAAAATCAGCTCCAAACCATACTGCAGAAGTTGAAAGCAAATTAGGCTTTTAAGTAACCAATTTGCTGTCTATTGCTCCTCAAAAATAAAAATAAAAAAATAATTGACAGTTCATTCTATTAAATTTTTATGAGAAGTACATGTAACTGAAAGTCTTACTACTATCTTAATTGATCGGAAATTTATTTCCGTTGGTATTTTTGGCCCTAAGAGGGTAAAATAATTATGGGACTAAAAATACCAACCGAATTTTGTTTCCGTTGCTAAAATAGCAACTGAAATATTATTTGGTTGCAAATTTAGCAACGGAAATTTTGTTTCGTTGGTATTTTTGGCCCTAAAGAGTTAAAATAATTTGGAACTAAAAATACCAACGGAATTTTACTTCTGTTGGTAAAATTGCAACCGAAATATTATTCGGTTGCAAAGTTAGCAACGGAAATTTATTTCAGTTGGTATTTTTCGTTCTAAAGAAGGGCAATAAGTTCGGGGCCAAAAATACCAATGGTACATATGTTCCGTTGCTAAAATAGCAACGGAAACTTATTCGGTTGCAATTTTGATATATATATATATATATATATATAACACTGAGCAAAAAACCTAGATCGTTCTTGTGCATATATATATATATATATAACACTGAATGAAAAACCTAGTTCGTTCTTTTGCAGCTCAGTGTCACCCTCAAGAAATCTCACCCTTTCTTTCCTTCGCAATTCTCTGCTCGATAAGGTCTCACCATCTCCATCACTGAACTTGTGACTGTCAGCCTCCCCATTGACGAACTGACCAGCGTCAGAACTCACCTGAGAAAGGTACATCTCTGTTTGATTGTCACTTTTTTTTGTTCCTTTGGTTTGCTTTCTATCGATGATGGTGGTTTGGTTTGTTTCCCCCTTCTGGGTGGGTGGCTGTTTCTCTCATTAAGTATGAGTTGTTTCCCTCTTTGGTTTTGTTTTTCTTCTCCTGCTCAGGTGCTCTCCATAGTTGCTCTGTTGCTGTTGTCTTTTGCTCGGTAGGTTACTGATGAAGTTTTGGTTTTTGGTTGGGGCTGTTGTCTGAGTTTGGGTTGCATAAAGTTTTGTATTTTGGCTCATTATCTCCAGGTCTTTGCTTTTTCTGTTGGGATGTGTGGGGTCGGGGGATTTGAAGATTTTGGTTTTGTGGGTTGTGTTTGCTCGGAAAAATGGGCAGTTGTTGTGTATCTGTTTTGGTTTTCTCTTAATAATACATATGGCTTATAAAAAAATGGAATGCAGGAGCATATAAGGAGGTGCGAGATTCAACAATTACCAAAGGTATTTTTGTTTTCATAATACTGCCAGTTCTATGGTCTTAATTTCAATTTCCATTTAATCTATGTGTGCCATGTGTGAGATTTTAATTCTATTGAGCTGAATGTGCAATTGAAGTTCCATTCATAAATATTATGATAATGAATGGTGATTTCAATTAGTTGCTGCATTATATTGATTGAGAATGTCATGAAACTGAAATCATGAGTATTGATGAACTTTGGTTTGATTTTAATGCTATTGTTTTGTTTCAATTCAACTGCTGCTGCTTGATGTCTCCTCACAGCGATGAACATATCAGGTCAGTCTTTTCTTTTCACATTCTCCTTGAGTAAGAATCAAGCTTTGATTGATGAATGAAACTGTAATACTAATTATTATTTGCATTGTTCTATAAACTATTAAAAATTAAAATCTAGGTAAAAGAACTCAGCTCAGGCATATATGGAACAGTTTACCATGGAAATGGATAGGGTCTGATATTGTATCAAGAAGATAAAACCACGTTTCTTCAATAAAGGGTCAGTTGGATCTAATTCCATTAAGCTCAGTTTTTAAATTTTACAACATGATACACACATATATATTGACAGATCAAATAAGTGGCGTGCAAGTCAGTTTTTCATATTTCGAAATAGGACACATGGATGTTGGTGGACAATTGAACTTGAAGTGTGAGTAGTGGGTAGCAATCACACCCCTCAATTCAATGGAGGCAGCCCAACATATGGTGCTAGCCATGTTTGCTAAATGGCTGTACTAGGACTCTACTCACTGGCTTTACGCAAATTTGGTGATTAGGAAACATGCGTTCCCCACATGGCTCGTTCTAATTGTGCAGTAAATGAGCTGAAAAAAGTAGCAGATACATAAGTTGCACTATTCTTTGAGAATTTGTACAGGATGTGGCACACGCTAACATTTTGGTGTTTTTCACTTTTACATGAAACTCAACTAAATCATAGTAACAAACTCAACTAATAAGTGTTCAAAATCATACTACTAAACCATTTTAGAACTCAATTAACATGTTCATTAATAAGGCATGTAAATTGATATCTTTATGATCATTAAAATGTATATGATGGAGAAACTAAGGACTTTAGATTTAAATTAACAATAAAGGACTGGTTTATAATGTGACACAATTATGCAGAGGAATAAAATACTATACTGTGAAATTAATTATGAGTTTAAAATTACTTGTTGATATAGCAAGCATATGACCAAACTAAATATATATTGTTTATTTGAAGTAGCACAGCTTTGTGTGTATGTTTATACTTATGGGTATTGGTATATTTATAGCTCAGATTCAAAAAATAAAGTATTTTTACTGATGTTTTTTTTTTTTCAGGTTGTTCCCCAAGCTGATAGAGTCCTTGTCCACAGTTTTTAACAAGGCTTGACAATTCATTGTTGATTTTCCCATCTGGTGGTTTTAGAACTGCTTTCTTCCTTCAAAGCTTGGTTATAGTCGCTGTTTCCTACAGGTTTTTTGCTTGATAGGTTGCTCTTGGGGCTTGACTTTCTTGGTTTCTTGGTTTATGTTTGGGTAGTCTCGAAAGGGAGTTCTGAAGCTGCTCTGCTCAGATCCTGGTTTGCTCCTCCTTTTTTGCTTACTGATCCAGTGTCAGCAGACCCTTTCTCTTTCTTTTTGTTGTGCTGTTCTAATAATTTTCTTGCTATTCTCTACAGGTTGGTCTTGTTGTTGCTGTTCAGTTTGTGATGGTATTTAGGAAGTAAAGATCTTCATAGGGTTCTCTTACTTAGTTGAAGCAGTAAGCAATGGGCATAAAGAGGCTGGTTCCACTCGGTTTGTTAGCTATCTTCTGCAAGTTCTATCTCAAGTTCTTCCTTGTCTTCATTTTTCAAGAAGGTTATCTTCTGCCCTGTTGGTTTTTGATTCACTATTCTTGGTATTTGTAATGAATAGCAGAGAAAAGCCGCTTCTGCTGTGAGCTACAGAAAGAAGAGTTTTTATTACTTTGCTTTTGGATTCTTTCTTTGGGTCCATTTTAAAGGGCTGTTTGGTGTTGCCGTTGCTCAGTTTGGGGTGTCTTTGGTTTTGTCCTTTTGGCTTGCTTCTATTTTTTATTGGCGTTTTTCGTAAGGATTGTTGGTTTTGTGCTTTTGCTTACTTTTTTGGCTGGTTTGTTTCCCATGTTCTCTTGTCCTCTTCCTTGCTCGGCCTTTTTGCTGGGTTTGACCTATTTTCTCTCTTGTGTTAACCTTTTTATTAATGTCATTTGGATTATAAAAAAAAAAAAAAGTAATGTCTCTCTCCTTTCTATGGAAAACCTATTCAATTTCCTGTTTAATGAAGAGGTAATGCGTATTAATTACGATGATAAAATGTTCTTTTTGATTTAAACTTGATATTTGTGTTAAAAAGTCCCGATTATCATGTGAAGTATTAGAGCAGTGAGTGGGAACTTAAATATTGCTTATCTCCAGTGATGGATATACCTTAATTTGAATTCTAATTGTATGCTTTTTTTTTTTTTTTTTTAACTGATGATTATTAATATAGCTCTGATTCAAAAAATAAAGTTTTTTTACTGATGCCATTTTTCAGGTTGTTCCCCAAGCTGATAGAGATCTTGTCCATCTGGATCAGCTATCTGAGGTAGATTTCATTGCTTGTGCATTGTCTACAATCTGTTCACCATGCGCTCAAATAAAGTGTAGACATCTTTTGGCAAAATCCTCAGAAATATATATACGTATATCGGTAGGTGAATTTCAGGTATAAAATAAAGTTCAGGCATCAATTTTTTCTTATTTACATTCCTTTTTTATTTTAATCACAAATTAAAGTTTATTTTTCATTTTAAAGTTATAGTTATCATGTTGAATATTTTATATATCCTTATTTAATGTGTATTATGTATACATATATTAACAGTTTTTACTTTACTAATATATTCCTAAGTAATGTAGAGATATATTAAAAATTTAACAATTGAATCATATTATTTAATTTTCTTAAAATGTGTTTCTAAAATGCCTATTAATTGCGATGGTAAATTGTTCTTTTGGATTCAAACTTGATATTTGTGTTAAAAATTCCCAATTTGGGTTAAAAATTCCCGATTGCCACATGTGCTTATAGTGTTTAAAAACATTTTTTTAGCTACTTGATTTCTATTCTTAGTTTTTACCAAGTTTACTGAACCTTTTTTTATCATCTTCATTGATGATGTGTTTATTAACTGGTCTATGAACAATTCTTCTTTTAAATCCACTACATTAATTCCAGTGTTAACCTCAGGTCACTATCATCACTACTGTTTCATCAAGAATTGACATGTGTTTGCAATGGTAGACTATTGTTATATTAGGGGTCTACTAATCAAATAAAACCAAGCAACAACTTTCCCAATTGGCCAACACACATGCGTAGAACTAGAACTTAAAAAAAAAAAAAACTTTTTATGAATTGAGTGCTTGTTTAATTAGCCTACATATCCTGAATTATTTATGCACACCCACACAAAAAAGCATGATGGTCAGACATTTGTCAATACCCGTTGCAGATAACTCAATGTATGTAAAATTTGTACATCACTATTAGTTATTTTATGAAAATATAGCTAATTAATTGTAACTATTGTAATGATAGGATCAAATACAAGAGACACTCATTCAATAGCGGCAGACCTCTAAAAGTGTTGATGAGAGTTAAATATTTCTTGAAGCAGTTAGTGGCAAGAATAATCGTGGAAGGATTTTTGGTTTAGGTTCAATTACAACCGCTTCCCATTCGAATACCTCTGCATCATCTATAGCTGCTTGTGGTAAGCGATGTGAATCTTCTCAAAAAGTCATTCAACTAGCTAGAGACCACACGTAGCATGTTGATGGATGCTGTAACCCAGCTAAAGAATCGGGTAGAAGATTTGGAAACCAAGGGTGCTCAACAATCATATCATCCTCCTTCACCTTCACCAACTACATAGCTTAGATTTGTAACTTTTAGTTAATGATACTGCATTTATGTTGTTTTTCTTATGATTTTTATGGATTTTTACCTTACAGTAATATAATATATTTTTAGGATTTTAATTATTATGCATTATAATTTTTATATTATATTATCAATAAGAATATTTTCTAAAATTTTATTATGAATTTGAATTGTATTTATTTATAAATAAAAAATTTGATTGAAATTAAAATATTATGCCAAGCTAGCATAATTATATAATTTCTGATATTAAAAATAGCAACGGAAAGATTAATTACGTTGCTATTTTTAGCAACAAAATTGTAATTTGGTTGCTATAAATAGCAAAGAAAAACTAAATTCCATTGCTATTTTTAGCAACGGAATGCTATTTGGTTGCTAAAATTTTCCAAAGGAAATTCAAATCCGTTGCTATAAATAGCAATGGAAACTGAATTCAGTTGATAAAATTAGCAACGGAAACTTTCATGCCATTGGTAAATATAGCAACAGATTCCGTTGCTAATTTAGCAACAGAAAAAAATTTCGTTAGAAATTTTGACAAATTCACCAACACATATATTGGTTAAATTTAGCAACGAAAAATAGATTCGGTTGCTAAAAATACCAACCGTCAAAATTGTAATCAAATTTTCCGTTGCTAATTTTTTTAGCAACAAAAATTCAACAAATTCGGTTGCTAATTTCCGTTGCTATTTGATAATTTTCTTGTAGTGATTTAAAAGATCTATTTCCTAAAACAAAAATTGATTTAAGTTTAATAAGAAAAGAAAAATATTTTTAACTATCAAATAATCTTTTAAAGAAATATCTTTTTTGGCAAAATATTTTTAGACGATTTACTTGATTTATAGAAAACCTAAAATCAACAAGAAAACGAATTTCAAATTTATGTTTATACCTAACAGTTATGAAATTTTTTCTATATATATTTTTGTTTTTCAAAGTATAAAAGATGAGCGAAATACTTTCGTTTTTAAACAACATTTTGCTGTAAATTTCACTTCATCATACACATCATTCACATATCCTTAAGATTATAGTTTATACTTATAATTATTTTATAGTGAGGTTTATCTATTATATGAGATAATTTGGGTTAGGTTGCTAGGGCCTAGGAAAAGAAGCTAGCAAGTGTTTAGGTTATTTTACTTGGAAAAATAACTAAATGTTTGGATCCTTTTACTTGGGAAAAAGGATTAAGGGTTTTTGAGTTTTTCACTTGGGTGAAAAACTTGGATAGCTATCATTGTAATAGGTTTTTGACTCTTACCAGTAAATAGAGTTATATTAGAAGAGAGAAACTCTTAAGACAAATTGTCTTAAAGAAAGGACGTAGGCATAGGCCGAACCTCTATAAATTACTATGTGAAATTCTATATCCCTCTCTCTCTTTACATTTATGGTTTATTATTTATATGCATGTTTATGTGCTATGTCCATTACAGAACTAAATTTGACTATCTATCATAAAAGTAATTTTATAAGATAAAATTATATCAAATCTATATTAGCTGCTCATTAAATTTCATATGTGAGATATTAATTTTGTTTTTAAGGTTGATCAACATATATTGAGTTATTTAGCTGTTATAAATTTATATGATCTCAATATATATAATTAAAATATTTTAATTTGTTCCACTAGCACTTAATTTTATTTAATACTCTATTTACCCCCCCCCTCTCTCAAGAGTATAATTGGGACTCACATGGTCCAATCAATTTGGAATAGTTACTAAGCGCCTTATTAATGCTGTTGTGGATACTCAAGTTAATTTTCACCAATAATAACAAATTTACCTTGAACACTATTGTGTAGATAAATCTTGCCTTTGCAAGAGTAAACACATAACCAGTAGTTGATCGCCATTTGTCCATCTTGCTTATTCGCTGAAATGCTAAACCAACATCTACGGTGTTCAGAATATACCGTAAACCCCATTTCACAGCTTGTCAATGTTCCTTTCCACGATCATGCATATACCTGCTCACAACCCTAACTGCTTGTGAAATGTCAGGTTTTGTACACACCATAGCATACATCAAGCTACCAACAACATTTGCATATGGTACTTTTGCCATGTATTCCCGTTTTGCTTCATTTTTTGGATACAAAGATGCACTGAGCTTGAAATGAGGAGCAAGAGGAATACTAACAGGTTTTGACTTTTCTTCTTACCAAAATGATTTAGTACCTTTCTCAGATACTATTTCTAAGTCTAACAAAGTCTCCCTAATTCCCTATCTCTGCTTATCTCCATGTTGAGAATCTTCTTAGCTTCACCTAGAACCTTCATTTCAAACTCCCTGTTCAACTGAGTCTTCAACTTCTCAATCTCTATTAGACTTTTGGAAGCTATCAACATATCATCAAAATAAAAAAAAGATATATGTAGGATCCATCTTGTAGCTTGCGCAAATACACACAATGATCATATTTACTTTTTGTGTACTTCTGCCCTATCATAAACTTGTCAAATCATTTGTACCATTGCCTCGAAGATTGTTTCAATTTGTGCAATGATTTTTCAAGCTTACACACCATATTCTCTTTACCAGTAATTTTGAATCTTTCAGACTAAACCATGTAGACTTCCTCCTCTAAGTCTCCATGTAAAAATGCAGTTTTTACATCCAACTGAACTAGTTCCATATCCAATAGCACTAGATGGTAGGTGATTAACGAGATGGTAAGCATATGTAATAGCTTTAGCCCAAAATTCTCTGCCCAACCCAGCATTGGACAACATACACTGAACTTTCTCCAGCAATGTCCGATTCATGTGTTCTGCTATCCCATTCTATTGTGGTGTATTTCTGACTGTAAAGTGTCTGACAATACCTTCATCTTCGTAAACTTTTATAAATGGATCACTCCTGTATTCCCCTTCATTATTTGTATGGAGACATTTGATCCTTTAGCCTGTCTGAGTTTTCACCATCTTTTTCATTTGAGGAAAACTGCTAGCACATCATCCTTAGTCTTCATAGTATACACCCAAACGTTCCGAGAAAAATCATCAACAAATGTCACATAGTAATGTTTTCCTCCTAAATAAGTCGTCTTGGAAGGTCTCCACACATTAGAATGAACATAGTCCAAAATATCCTTGGAACCATGGATTGTTGTTCCAAATTTCACCCTTGTCTTTTTCCCTTTGACATAATGCTTGCAAAAATCCAATTTGCAAGTCTGTACACCTTTCAACAATCCTTGTTTCACCAGGAGATTCAATGATTTTTCATGTAACACCCTTCTCGAAACAGTCTTTTCCGAAACGAAACTTAGCCGAAATCGTTGAGTTTTTTTTTTTACCGAGCAATTCAAAACATTTTAAAGTACTTTCCATTAATTCCAGAATTCAAATAACAATCTTATAACAATTAAAACAACATCATAACGAAACTCATACTGTCCATACATCCAAGACAAAAAAACATACAATCTAAATATAGTTCGAGCCTTTACCTTAATAGTCTAAGTATATACATGCCATAAGCTTAAACAATCTGACACTAAAATCTTTTCTTCCGATCTGGATCTTCAATGTACTGTGCTCCCGAGCACATCAGAACCTGCACGCAGTAAACACTACGTGCTGAGCATTAAATATGCCCAGTGGTGACTACTAATCCAAGAATTTCCCAAGAATAAGCATAATTTCATAATTTATGCTTCTATTGTTCTTATTTCATTAAACATTTCCTTTTATTTCGATTATCAATATTCATATTCTGATAATCATTGTTCCTTTTATTCTAAACTTTTAACTATACTATAGTATCTTTTTAGGTAGATCAATATCAGATTTACCTTTTATCTTTACGTTAATCTTTACGTTAACTTTTACTTTTTATCAGTACTTTCATTTTATCCTTTATCCATAGCAATTCAATCATCATTTTAAGTAACGACGTGTATTGGTACTCGTGTCCTTACTAGTACCAAAATAAACTACTTTCAATACTTGCTTTACTGGTCAATTATTCAATCTATAATCTGACTTCACTTTTTGCTATATATTCTATTACTTTACTTTAACTTTGATCTAATAATTACATTACTGTTAAGAGGCTTATAAGCTTCATCGCAAAGTGATATAGCCATTTTGGAGTACTTTGCAGTCAAAACTTATTTTTTTCTTATATACATTATTCATATTTAATTATCTAATTAAAACTTATATCTTGTACTTTACTTTTATTGCATAATCCTATGCCTTATATCATTTTACTTTTCAGGTAACTTATCTTTCAGAAAAGCGTTACCTAAGCATTAAGTTCACTTTTTGTCACTATCATCACTTTTTAACTTTAAGCAGGAAAATTAATATTATTTTCCAGAGTTGTCATTATCTTTACAGTGGTAAATGGTACAAGCATTACTGATTAATTAAAATTATCTTTCTCACATAAATCAAGATTTATTCGAATTTCCTGTAAAAGCTTAACTAAACATTGATTTAATATCTTACTCTTATAAAACATTTCTTTTTATTACTAATTACACTTTCCAGAAATCTTTACAGATTTATTTTGACTTTGCATTTTATTTCAAACGAATCGTTTCGTTATAACTTTCTGTATTCAAGTCAATGAAACAGTACTTATTTATTCATTTTGATGTGCCCCTAGTGCAATATAACAGGTTTCCCACAAAGGATACACGGGACTGGACCCAAAGGTCTCACGTAGCAGACAGAGAAATGATCTCGAAAGATCAAGTCTCACAAAACAGATACAGATACAGATACACTTTCACTTTTACAGAAGCTATGGAGATCAAAAATCCCGCCCATAGCTAAGCAAGTCGCCATGACTTGCACCGCGGTACAGAGATGTCCCTATGGCTAGCCAATTATATCCAAAACAAGAATCATACTACCTTTCTATCGCTAAGGGCAAACATAATCAATATCATTGCAAATATTTTTGAACATTTAAAAAACTTTTAATTTCTTTTCTTTTGTTTATTACTATACGTTATTTTGATCAAATGCACTTTTTCGTGCCTTGACTATTCAATAACTTTTTATTCACTTTTTCTGGTCACTTTTGTGAATTATCCTTCGATAATTCACTCAGATACTTAAACTTTTCAATCTTTTGCACATATTATAAATTATGAATTATTTACTAATAACTCATTGCTTTTATCATTTTCACTACCCAATAATTATTTCGAAACATTCGTCTGTTGACTTTTTATTTCTTGTCATTGACATTAATTTATTTTCACATTAAATCATCATGTTTGTCATTTTTATACAATTATGCATTAAAATTCAATTATTTTCATTATACATATTCACATAAAAATTCCAATAAAACCTCAATCAATTCAATAAATTTCAATAAATTTTATTTATGCATTATTTATTATTTAGCACCATTTCTCACTAAAATAATCAATTAATTCTCATTATATCACAATTTTCACTATGAACATATTCAATACATAGGCTTTAAAATTTCAAAATAAATTCCAATAATTCATTAAAAATTCAAAGGCACCAATTATCATCACTATATTCAATTTAGACCATCATATATTATTTTCATGCAAAATTTCACATTTTTCTATTAGGAAATAATTCGGCCATCACTACTTTTTCACCCTAAAAATTTCCTTTCACTCATTTTCACTTTTCATTTATCTCTTCTCTAGTCTAATTACAATAACCCTATCATAATTACATTAATTAACAATATTACCTATTTTTATCTTAGTTACATAATCAAGAAAAATTCATATTAAATGGGAAATTAAGGGATTTGGTAGTCACTTACCTTTTTCCATGCTTAACCTTCCTTAAACTTCATTTTTCTTCACCTAAAGCCAAGCAAAACTTCATTCTTCAACCAAAAACAATCTTGGACGAAATTACCCTTCACCAAAACACCATGATTTCATTCTTTTGAAGAGATGAGGGCACTAAACTTAATTAAAAAGGTAGAAATCACTATTTAATGGCTTGATTTGGTGTGAAATTGAGAGAAGAGAAGAGAAAAGCTTAACAAAAATGGTGGAATAGTTGGTCGGCCAAGGAGAAAACGTGGAGAAGAAGATGAGGCTGTTGTTCCAGATATTTTCATCTATTTAAATCTCCTTTAAGTGTGTGTAATGGGCTTGGGTTGAGTTTTGGGCTTAACTATTTAATTAAAGCCCAATAATAACTTAATTCAAAGCCCAAATGATTTCTCCCATTTTCTTACTCCAAATCACTCCAAATTTGATTCCATAATTTTTATCACATCAAAAATAGATAGGATATAAATTTTTGGCTCAATCGGAGTCCGTTATCGGTCCGATTCAAACTTATCGGTGCGATTCGATAATTGTCGACATCGTCGAAAAATTTTTTTTTTTACACCAAAATATTCTTCATAAAATTTCATTAAGAACTGCAAAATATGGCAATATTCGGAGGTCATTTACTATTTTTAATTATTTGTGCAAAATCAAGTCTCATTCCCTACCAGGAAAATTGACTCGCTATCTTTTTCGTATTTTTGACTTTTGGAAGTCTATTTGACCTCAAATGCACTTAATATTTCAACCATAGACTCGTCATAACTATTCCTTTCAAATGGTCCAATAAAATATTTTCGACTTTCGGATATCCTTTCAGACCCGGAAAACACTATTCACTGCCGGAAAGTACTATTCACGGCTGACCCGATGTTGAGGCCATTACATTTCACCTGCATGCCCTAAGCGTATATGCCATAACTTGGTTCTAACTCCTTCTCATCACTAGAAGCCACTGCTACTGCACCAATAACAATAATACATTGGTAGTGGTACAATCTGTTATTCTTTCGAACTCTCTTTAACACCACAAGTGCACCAGAGATTATCTTCATCACTCCATATTTTGCTTCCACCTTGAGACCTTTTTCTTCTAGAGCCCTCATAGAAATGAGATTCTTTGATAAATTGGACACATAACGAACATCTTTTAAGATTCTGATTGATCCATCATGGTTTTAAAAACGAATGGAACTAATCCCCCATGTGGTGAGAGGGAAATCATTTGTTGTATAAATAACTCCATCTTCTAGTTCTCTAAATTCATAGAACCAATTCGGATTGGGACACATATGATGACTGCAGCCTGAATTAAGTGCCCACACACTAAAAGAGCTAGTTGACGACATAACAGCAAGTGAAAAATCTGAGTCTTCATCATTATACTCAGCTATGTTTGAATCTACAACATCCTTTCCCTTATCAGGTTTGCCTTTATTCTTCAACTTAGGATAATACTTCTTCTAGTGCCCTTTTCCTAGCAAAAGGTACATTTATCTTTGCCTCACTTAGGCCTCGACTTGGATCTCCTTTTCTTTTCTTTAATCTGGCTCTACGAACTTCACTAAGAGACACAACAACCTTCCTATGGAGTAGAGTCATTTCAAGAAACTTATACTCCTCAGAAAGTGATTCCAACAATATTAAAGCTAGATCCTCATCTTCAAATGTCACAACTATATTCAATAAATCAGCAACTAATTGATTAAAACTGGTGATGTGATAATTTATTGTGGTACCTGGAATATAAGTGAAGCGAAACAATTTTTTCTTTATATGAAGCTTATTCTAACTGCTTTTCTTCAAAAAATTTTCCTCCAATGCCTTCATCAATTTACTTGCAAAAGTTTCTTTCGAGAAAGCATACTTTTGCTCTCTAGAAAAGCACGAACGAATTGTACCACACGCCAAATGATTAAGAGTCTTCTATTCTTTCTCATCAACATCATCCAGTTTCTTTTCTTCAAGGGCAATGTCTAGACCTTGCTGAAAGAGAGTGTCTAGAACCTCACTTTGCCACATGCCGAAATAACTCAGACCATCAAAATTTTCACAACTCTTGCATTTGTCATCGCATTTCTTGCCAAAATGGACGAGGAAGAAGCAGTCGACACAGATGGATTTGCCATTTCTGCTATAATTACTATTCAATAGCTGTCAATGTAGAATGCCAATAGCTTAAGGAAAAATCTTTTCTAATGTGGAAGATCAGATTACGCTGCAACCACATAGTATACTAAGAAAGAACCTTGGCTCTGATACCAATTATTGTAGAAACTCGGATTGATTTCCATAAATAATAACAAATTAGCTTGAACACTATTGTGAAGATGAATAGAGTGTGAACGATTGTACTGAAAAAATCATACAAGGTAAAATTTTCAGGAAATACTGGAGGGGTCACAAATGGTCCTACTTAAAACCCAATCTCTTTAGACCAAAATTTCCTAAGTAAGTTAATAGCATAATAATTTACTAATAATATATCCAACAATGGCTATTAAATAGATAAATAAAGAACACCAAAATTTAACGAGGTTCGGCCAATTATGCTTACGTCCTCAAATACTACTAATTTATATTTTACTATTTTTAAAAAAATAATACAAGTAAAATATTTACAAAACAGCGAAAAAATTTAGCCTTTAGAAAAGATGGACAATTTTGAAATTATTTAAATAATCAAAGGTGGGTTGTATATATAGGAACTTAAATCCTCCAATATCACTTGAATTGCCAATGTGGGATTCCTAAGATTTGCTAAAGTCAACAATTGCGGGTGGGATTTGCCACAATTGTCAACAACTGCAACAAGGCCAAAAAGAAGATCGGTCACTAAAAGTTAGCAACTAAAAATTGGACCATCAATACTAAAATAGTCAATCACTAATTTCCATGAAAATTGGTCAATTTGGGTATTTACTGACTGAATTTTCCAGTCTAGTTGGTAGCGAATATTATTAATACATTTTTTTATTAAAAAAATTTCGGTGACCGAATTATCAATTGCTATATTGGTTGCTATTTTATTGCTATTTAATTTGAAATTTTATTATTATTTGCTATTATTCAATTTTTATACAATATTTAATTTTAACTTTTCTATAATTCCAATTTTTAACCAGTTCACAATTAATAATAAAAACAAATTTCTTAATTTCTCAATCTCATTAATCTAAACATCTTTATGATATCATCTGCTGCATCACATTGCAAACATTTTGTTATAAGGAGAAAAACTATAGACATGGTGTATTATGCATGTATGTGCATTCTTATCAGGAGATAAATTTGAAAAGTTTAACAGTGGCTTACAGGCTTCTTATTCCAGTTATTTAACTTTGAATTGGTTAGCATGTAATTATGAAGGCCCTTCACCTTCCCCTGACCCTGCAATAAAAGGTTTTCTGCATTTCTTTTCTTTTTTGCCACCGAATTACAAATCGGGTGCTATTTAGCTACCAATAAGTGTTGATCGCCGAACTGTGTATTTTTTTTAATAGTGAAACTAATAGTAAATTATCACATATGATTAATAACCACTATTAGTTAACAGTAAATAAAATGTTATTTTGCTATATAGGCACCAAAAGTTCCAAAAAACAAGGGTAATATTCTCTTGGCGAAGACAAGCCCTCCTGAGGTCCATAAGGCATATTTGGATCAATTTGCGATAGACTTTAAAACATTTTTAAGGGCTCGAAAGGAAGAAATAATGCCTCGAGGTCGAATGGTTCTTATTCTCCCTGGAAGAAATAATGATAATATCGATAATTCCAATCACTACTTTTTTAATGGCATTGAATTACTTGGAATGCTGTTAAATAACATGGTTTATGAGTAATTAACATCATTTCTCCATTTGTTCAGTTTTGTTTATGCTAACATATCCAGTAAGTATCATTTTTTTAATGGCAATTTTGATTTGTTCAGTTTTCAAAATGAACCGATTAAATGTTTACCCTTATTTAAAATTTAAAATTAATTAGAGTTATTAGTAACAAGTTAGATGGCAAAACCTATATATTTTGGCCTGAGTCGACACAACCAGTTTGTTGTTTTATCTTTTTGAGGCAGTTGGTTTTTGTGATCAAACAGTTGGTCTAAAGGTATTTGGGGGTTAATTACGTTTGTAATCATCGAATTTTTAGATTTATAATTAGATGGTCACAATAAAATAATTTGTAACATAAAAATCATCAAAAATTCTATTTTTTCAATAGAAATAAAAATGATCTGAAAATTAATTTTTTTATATTATCAGAGTAACGGTTAAACACACCACGTATAATTACAATGTCATTTTAGGACTAATAACTTTTATAAGTTGAATCACTAGATGAAAAATGTTTCATGCCATCATATAAACATGAAAAAATGATGTGTATAAAAAACAAAAAAAAAATTAAGTAACTAATCATAATCTATTTGTATATATAATTGGTATTAAAATGACATGACAATCATATATGTCATGCTTAATTGTCACTTTGGTGACATAAAAAATTAAATTTCAGATCATTTTTATTTTAATTGAAACAAAATAGAATTTTGATAATTTTTATATTATAAATTATTTTATTGTGACCATTTGGTTATAAGTCCAAAAATTCATTGATTATGAACATAATTAACCCGGTATTTTGTTATTTTTATTATATTTGTTTTTTATATTTAATAGCTCATAGCTGATTCAATCTCAATCAAACGGTTGATTCTATAAGTTCCAGTTATTTTGCCTTTTATAAATAGTTGTCAATTTTATATATAAAAAGGCATTATTATCCTTTTATAAATTTATAGATATCGGATGCCTTTGGTATGAGAAACCATTGACAATTGTGTTTCAATATATTTCAATGCCTGATATTTGAGGACCGTTTGTAAGGTCTTAATTATATGATATATAATTTTATTATATCGGGATTGATTGAAGAATCGAAGTTGGATACGTTCAATGTTCCAGTTTGCGGACCATCACCTCAAGAATTGAAGAATGTGATTGAAGAAGAAGGGTCCTTTAAAATTATTAAGTTTGAATCATTTAATGTAAGCATTGATATTAACGGTCACAAAGAGGAAGAAGATGAGTTCACAAGAGGCAATAGAATAACAAAGCCAATAAGAGCTGTCTTTGAACCCATAATGGCCGTTTATTTTGGGATTGAACTTGTTGATGTTATATTCCAAAGGTTCTCCATCAAGATGGCTAATTGCCAGGGAATCATCGCTAGTGATGTTTACAGCCATGTCATTTCCATGATTAAGGAGTGATAAGGAAATGCATGTCTGTCTCATTAATTTGCGAGGCGTTGTACCATTCTGCTATTTTGTCAATTCTAAGTAAACATCGTTGTCTCCCAATAAAATAATTGCCTTTTTTTTTTATTTCTGGTAACATATTTTTATTCGCTTGTGATATTTATAGCCATGTCATTTTCATGATTAATGAGTGGTAAGCAAATATTTGTCAGTCTCATTAATTTGCGAGGTGTTGTACCATTCTGCTATTTTGTCCATTCTAAGTAAACATCGTTATTTCCCAATAAAATAATTGCCTTTTTTTTTTAAAATTTCTGGTAACAAATTTATCTTCGCTTGTGATGCTTATAGCCATGTCATTTTCATGATTAATGAGTGGTAAGCAAATATTTGTCCGTTTCATTAATTTGCGAGGTGTTGTACCATTCTGCTATTTGTTGATTTTAGGTAAACATCGTTGTCTTCTAAATTCCAATAAAATAGTTGACTTTTTTTTTCCTGATCACAAATTTATCTCTTGATCCTGATCCACAAGCTAATAATAAATTTACTTAACAGATAAAAATTATTACAAAAAAAAAAAAACCAACAACTTTTATATCTTTTTATTTTTTTAACCAATATTTCATTGGTTTGGTGTATTATATACCGAATGTTTCGTTTTACATATACTAATTTGATATGTAAGTATGCATGGCGTATGTGAAAAATTATTTTGATGAAACAAAAAGCCACTAGAGTAATTCACATTGAAATAAAGGATTTTTATGGTATGGGTTAAGTCCATGCGAATAAAACCAACCAAAAACTGCCATGTGTAAAGAAAAAAATTATTATTACATTTACGAAGTTTGAACTAGCTCTAATTAACAGGTATCAAGAACAAATTCCATCTTGAGATTTTCAAGGGTCTGTCCACACGGAATTAATTCGATATCACGTAAGTAATCAATTGACAGAAAATAGTTAAAATAATAAATTTATCAGTTTTGAAGTGATATTTTTCAATTTGTGAAATTTAGGGTAGATATTGTACCAAAACAAATATTAGGGGATTAATTGCTATTTTTGACAAATTTCAAGGGATAAATTGCACCTTTGGCCTTTTAATTATAAGAATAATGTTATAAAATCTGACCCATTTATAATATATAATGGTTTATTTCAATTTATTAATTGGTAATAAAATTACCAATTAGTACATACTTGCATATATAATATGAAGGAATCTTAAACCTTAGTTAGACCATAGTCATTACATTCTCCCTATTTCAGAATTATATACGCTAGAGAAAACAAAGGAGAGAAGCTATGGCTTTGCAAAGCAAAAATGGTGACCTACAGCTACAACAGGTGCTACACATGAATGGAGGAGATGGAGACAACAGCTACGCCCACAACTCCCCCTTTCAGGTCGGTCTTTCTTTCTTTCTTTCTTCAAATTTATGCCAAAATTATTAATTCTATTTTGATTATACAAACAGAAGGAGGCGATACTAAAATCAAAGCCAGTATTACAAGAAAGCATTGCAGAGCTATGCAAGAAGAGTTTGGGAGAATGCGTAACAATGGCAGACATGGGTTGCTCTTCAGGGCCAAATGCTTTGTTGCCAACATGGGAGATCATAGCTGCCATTCATGGAGAATGCAATCGACTTAACAAGAAAACTCCAACATTGCAAGTTTTCTTGAACGATCTACCAGGGAATGATTTTGACTCCGTTTTCAGATCCTTGCCAAGTTTTTACAAGAAAATTGAGGAAGAAAAAGGCAGTCAATTTGGGGGCTGTTTCATTGCAGCTATGCCTGGATCTTTTTATGGAAGGCTCTTTCCTCCTCAATCTCTTCACTTTGTTCACTCTTCCTATGGTCTCCATTTTTGCTCTCAGGTTATCATACCATTCTACCTATTTTCTTCTGATTTGAAATACCTTTTTCTTTATTAAAGTAAAAAACCTTTATTTATTTAATTATTTTGAATTTTTAGTTTTATCAAAATTTATTTATATCCAATCATTTTTCCAAATATATTAAGAATAATTGCAAAATTTAAAAAAAAAAACAATAATTACAATCTTATAATATGCTATTGCCATTTTGTTTGTTTAAGCATAGTAATTTCTTAATAAAATTTTTATATAAATTCAACATACGAATGTTTTAGAATTCAATTACTATAAAAAAAATAAGTTTAGCAAAAAGCTGAATTCAGTTGCTTAAGCAATTTAACGACCTATTTTGACTTATAACCAGTGGTCCAATCAATTTGGAATTAGTTTTTAAACGCCTTGTTACTACAACAAGGCCGAAAAGAAGATCGGTCGCTAAAAGTTAGCAACTGAAAATTAGACCACCAATACTAAAATAGTCAGTCGCTAATTTCCGTGAAATCGGTCGATTTGAGTCGTTGCTGACTGAATTTTCCATTCTAATCGGTCGCAAATATTAATAATATATTTTTTTATTAAAAAAATATCGGTGGCCGAATTATCAGATGCTATATTGGTCACTATTTTATTGCTATTTAATTTGAATTTTTATAATTATTTGCTAAATTTCAATTTCTATACAATACTTAATTTTAACTTTTCTATAATTCCAATTTTTAACAAGTTCACAATTAATAATAAAAACAAATTTCTTAATTTCTCAATCTCCTTAATCTAAACATTTTTATGATATCGTCTGCTGCATCACATTGCAAACATTTTTTATGAGAAAAACTACACACATGGTGTATTATGCATGTATGTGCATTCGTATCAGGAGATAAATTTGAAAGTGTAATAGAGGCTTACAGGCTTCTTATTCCAGTTCATCAACTTTGAATTGGTTAGCATGTAATTATGAAGGCCTTTCACCTTCCCCTGATCCTGCAATAAAAGGTTTTCTGCATTTCTTTTCTTTTTTGCCACCGAATTACAAATCGGGTGCTATTTAGCTACCGATAAGTGTTGGTCGCCGAACTGTGTATTTTTTTAATAGTGAAACTAATAGTAAATTATTACATATGATTAATAACCACTATTAGTTAACAGTTAATAAAATGTTATTTTGTTATATAGGCACCAAAAGTTCCCAAAAACAAGGGTAATATTCTCTTGGCGAAGACAAGCCCTCCTGAGGTCCATAAGGCATATTTGGATCAATTTGCGACAGACTTTAAAACATTTTTAAGGGCTCGAACAGAAGAAATAATGCCTCGAGGTCGAATGGTTCTTATTCTCCCTGGAAGAAATAATGATAATATCGATAATTCCAATCACTATTTTTTTAACAGCATTGAATTACTTGGAATGCTGCTAAATAACATGGTTTCTGAGGTAATTAACAATATTTCTCCATTTGTTCGGTTTGGTTTATACCAACATATCCAGTAAGTTCCATTTTTTTAATGGCAATTTTAATTTGTTCGGTTTTCAGAATGAACCGATTAAATGTTTACCCTTATTTTAAATTTATAATTAATTAGAGTTATTAGTAACAAGTTAGATGGCAAAACCTATATATTTTGGTTTGTTGTTTTATCTTTTTGAGGCAGTTGGTTTTTGGGATAAAACAGTTGGTCTAAATGTATTTGGTTATATGTATTATTTTTGTATTTTGTATTAATAGCTCATAGCTGATTCAATCTCAATCAAATATATATATATATATATATATATATATATATATATTATTTGTATTAGCTTAGAAGATATAATCAAGTAAAGAAATAAAATCTGATGATTCTCATACTAATTAACAATTCTGCTGATAATCAAACTCAGCTCTTAAAATTCAAGAGTGGTATACAGTATACTGGCATCAGAGCGGCAGAACCTAATAACTTTATGGACCATGAAGATTCAAAAGTTGGTAATCTTGAAAAAGCCGATTGAAGAATGGAGCTCAATTAATATCAGCGGGTTGTGCTGACAAATTACAAGCCCAATGCACAAAGACTTGCGGTCTAAAACCTGAAGCCCAAGAAAAAATGTTCAATGAGAAAGAACCCAAGCAAATACAAGGCCAAGCAATTAAGGAAAAGAGATCTGTGGTGACGAGGATTCAAATTCTGATTCCTTAGGAATCAGCAGCAAGAATTAAAATCCTCCTTTGAGTAGGATTAGTTTTATTTCTATATTAGTTATCTATTAAGAATAATTAAATTTCATATTCATCAGTGGCTGCTTATGTACGCAATGTTAATTCAATCGCAGATAAAACCCAATAATCAGGTTTAGACCACTTAAATCACAGATAATACATCTTCAATGCTCATTCATTTAAAACCCAATACTCAGGTTTAGACCACTTAAATCCAAAACCTATCTGTTTCTCAGGATTTTTATTTTGAGTCACAATTTGAAATTTTTACTCATCAATTAGTGTATGAATATTCACGATATATTCGATTGTCGCCATAATTCAGCCAACAATCTGTCCCTCGTAATTGTTCCTGCTATGAATGAACTTATGATTTTGTTATTATTTTTATATCGTACTCAGTGGTCTAAAAATATTTATAATATTCAATTGTGACTCGACTAGATCTTTTGACATGTAACCATTGCTATCAATAGAAAAATTATTTATAAAAAAGTGGAAAAGATTAAACTAGCTATTTATAGGAACAGATAAACCGACGGATCAAAAAATATGTAAAGAAATATTATAAAAAGCCCAACCAAATAGGTAAATAAGCCAAAACTCGGCTGCAGAGTTAATTTCACCTATATTAACTGGATTTACGCCTAATCACCAAAAAATAATTAACTTATTTTTTGTTATTTAAATGTCACTGAACTTATTATATTTTTGTAGAAAAGTTATTTTAACCGATTTTTGACGATAATTCTTGAATGCTGACGTAGCATGCTACGCCATATGCCTGAATACACGCGACATGATATATCGGCAGTCACGTTACCGAAAGATGTCATATCACACAACATGTCAACACATCATGTCATATTTCTGGACACATGTGGCCTCTTTTGGTGATGTGGCTGCTGACGTATCGTGCCACATGTGTCAAGACATATGACGTGACGTGCCACGTCAACATTCCGAAAAGAATAATAGCCGAAAATCGGTCAATATGACTTTTCTAAAAAAATGTGATAAGTTCAATGATATTTAAATTATGAAAAATAAGTCAGTTACTTTTGGGCGATTCAGCATAAATCCAGTGACCATAGATGAAATTGATCCCTCGGCTTCACATGGGAAACAATATAAAATTGTCATTGGTTAATGCCAAATTAAAATTAAATGTTTAATTTTAATTTGCACGCTACCCTTCGCTGTCTTGTTGATAACTAATTTTCTAAAAGTTTATGTTAATAAATTAAGCAAATTATTTTCTACTTAATCTTTCATATACATATATCAGCTTTTTCACATTAAAATGAACGAAAAAACTTTCCTGTATTTGCGAGATTAAATAAGCATTGGCTATATTGCAAAAATTTTTCGATTAAGTATTGTTAAATCTGTGTGGCCTGTAGAGATTTAAGCCCATTTCGATTTGTCCATGATGTGTCGAATTCGCAAAGTGACATAATCCAATTTGATCCATTATGTGATCTACTTATGACGCACGTATAACTCGTGTATATTATGTATAATTTTATAATTTTTTATACGATGTAAATATAAAAACAATTGTTTTTATAGGTTCTAAATCCATAATCTTTTTCTTTTTAATTATAAGAATAATGTTATGAAATTTGATCTTTGATTATACAAACAGAAGGAGGCGATACTAAAAGCAAAGCCAGTATTACAAGGAAGCATAGCAGAGCTATGCAAGAAGAGTTTGGAAGAATGCGTAACAGTGGCAGACATGGGTTGCTCTTTAGGGCCAAATGCTTTGCTGCCAACATGGGAGATCATAGATGCAATTCATGGAGAATGAAATCAACTTAACAAGAAAACTCCAACACTGCAAGTTTTCTTGAACGATCTACCAGGGAATGATTTTGACTCCGTTTTCAGATCCTTGCCAAGTTTTTACAAGGAAATTGAGGAAGAAAAAGGCAGTGAATTTGGGGGCTGTTTCATTGGAGCAATGCCTGGGTCTTTTTATGGAAGGCTCTTTCCTCCTCAATCTCTTCACTTTGTTCACTCTTCCTATGGCCTCCAATTGTGCTCTCATGTTATCATTCCATTCTACCTATTTTCTTCTGATTTGAAATATCTTTTTCTTTATTAAAGTAAAAAACCTTTATTTATTTATTTATTTTGAATTTTTAGTTTTATCAAAATTTATTTATATCCCATCATTTTTCCAAATATATTAAAAATAATTGCAAAATAAAAAAAAAACAATAATTACAATGATATAATATACTATTGCCATTTTGTTTGTTTAAGCATAATCATTTCTTAATAAAATTTTTATTTAAATTCAATACACGAATTTTTCATAATTCAGGGATCATAAAAAAACAATTTAACGAAAGGTTGAATTCAGTTGCTTAAACAATTTAACGACCTATTTTGACTTATAACAAGCAGTCTGTTGGCTCAAGACCCATATTGTATTTTGATGATAACCAAAATAACTTGCTTCGTGTTTTATCAGATCAAGATAGGATCGTGCTCTACTCTTATCAGAACAGAATCGGACCTGATTGTTTAAAACAAATCTGAAGATCACGTTTTCTTTAGGAAACTTATGTATATTCATTTCTGAGGATTCATACAATCACACTAATTATTTACTTACATTCTCATTTCTTTCACTACAAGAAAATATGAGAATAGCAACAAAAAATAGCAATGCAATTGATTTCGTTGCTAAATTCGCAACTGAAATTATATTCTGTTGCCAAATAGCAACGCAAATTACTTTCTATAGCTAAAATTGGTTAAACTAGATTTAACAACGAAAATAATTTTGATAAACTTTCGTCCTTAAAAGTTGAGGGAATTTTTAGAGCCAAAATTTAGTAACGGAATTAGCAAACAAAATTCTATACTGTTGCTAAATAAGGCACCATCAAATGGCAGAAAAATTTTGGAACAAAAAATACCAATGGAAATAAATTTTCATTGCTAAATTTGCAACCGAATAATGCTTCCGTTGCTATTTTAGCAACAGAAGCGAAATTTGGTTGGTATTTTTAGTCCCAAAATTATTTTACCCCTTGGGGCCAAAAATACCAACGGAAATAAATTTTCGTTGGTAAAATAGCAATGAAAAAATTAGTCGGTTGCAAGTTTAGCATTAGAAATTCATTTCCGTTGGTATTTTTGGCCCTAAGGAGGTAAAATAATTTTGGGACTAAAAATACCAACGGAATTTGATTTCCGTTGCTAAAATAGCAACTGAATAATATTTCCGTTGCTATTTTTTCAACAAAAATTTATTTCCATTGGTATTTTTGGCCCTAAGGGGGTAAAATAATTATGGGACTAAAAATACCAACCAAATTTTTTTTCCGTTGCTAAAATAACAACTAAAATATTATTCAGTTGCAAATTTAATAACAAAATCTTTTTTTCGTTGGTATTTTTGGTCCTAAAGAGTTAAAATAATTTTGGAACTAAAAATACCAACGGAATTTCACTTCCGTTGCAAAGTTAGCAACGGAAATTTTTATTTCTAAAGAAGGGTAATAAGTTTGGGGCCAAAAATACCGGCGGTGTATATGGCCCATTGCTAAAATAGCAACGGAAACTTATTCGGTTACAATTTTGATATATATATATAACACTGAGTGAAAAACCTAGATTGTTCTTTTGCCACTCAGTCTCAACCTCGGGAAATCTCACCCATTCTTTTCTTCACAATTCCTTGCTCGATAAGGTCTCACCATCTCCATCATTGAACTTGTGACTGTCAGCCTCCCCATCGACGAACCGACCAACTAACCAGCGTCGGAACTCACCTGAGAAAGGTACATCTCTGTTTGATTGTCACTTTTTTTTTGTTCCTTTAGTTTGCTTTCTATCGATGAAGGTGGTTTGGTTTGTTTCTCCCTTTTGGGTGGGTGGCTGTTTCTCTCAGTAAGTCTAAGTTGTTTCCCTCCTTGGTTTTGTTTTTGTTCTCCTGCTAGGGTGCTCTCCATAGTTGCTCTGTTGCTGTTGTCTTTTGCGTGGTAGGTTACTGCTGAAGATTTGGTTTTTGCTTGGGGCTGTTGTCTGAGTTTGGGTTGCATAAAGTTTTGTATTTTGGCTCATTATCTCCAGGTCTTTGATTTTTCTGTTGGGATGTGTGGGGTCGAGGGTTTTGAAGATTTTGGTTTTGTGGGTTGTGTTTGCTCGGAAAAATGGGCAGTTGCTGTGTATCTGTTTTGGTTTTCTCTTAATAATACAATATTGCTTATAAAAAAATGGAATGTAAGAGCATATAAGGAGGTGCGAGATTCAACAATTACTAGAGGTATTTTTGTCTTCATAATACTGCCAGTTTTGTGTTCTCAATTTCAATTTCCATTTAATCTATGTGTCCCATGTGTGAGATTTTAATTCTATTGAGCTGAATGTGCAATTGAAGTTCCATTCATAAATATTATTGATAATGAATGGTGATTTCAATTAGTTGCTGCATTATGTTGATTGAGAATGTCATGAAACTGAAAGCATGAGTTTTGATGAACTTTGGTTTGATTTTGATGCTATTGTTTTGTTAAAATTACTTGTTGATATAGCAAGCATATGAACAAACTAAATATATATTGTTTATTTGAAGTAGCGCAGTTATGTGTGTATGTTTATACTTATGGGTATATTGGTATATTTATAGCTCAGATTCAAAAAATAAAGTATTTTTACTGATGTTTTTTTTTTCAGGTTGTTCCCCCAGCTGATAGAGTCCTTGTCTACAGTTTTTAACAAGGCTTGACAACTCATTGTTGATTTTCCCATCGGGTGGCGTTAGAACTGCTTTCTTCCTTCAAAGCTTGGTTATAGCCGCTGTTTCCTACAGGATCGATTGCTCTTGGGGCTTGACTTTCTTGGTTTCTTGGTTTCTGTTTGGGTAGTCTCGAAAGGGAGTTCTGAAGCTGCTCTGCTCAGATCCTGGTTTGCTCCTTCTTTTTTGCTTATTGATCCTGTCAGCAGACCCTTTCTCTTTCTTTCGGTTGTGCTGTTCTAATAATTTTCTTGCTATTCTCTACAAGTTGGTCTTGTTGTTGCTGCTCAGTTTGTGATGGTATTTCGGGAGTAAAGATCTTCATAGGGTTCTCTTACTTGGTTGAAGCATTTAGCAATGGGCATAAAGAGGCTGGTTTCACTCCGTTTGTTAGCTATCTTCTGCAAGTTCTAGCTCAAGTTCTTCCTTGTCTTCATTTTTCAAGAAGGTTGCCTTCTGCCCTGTTGGTTTTTGATTCACTATTCTTGGTATTTGAAATGAATAGCAGAGAAAAGCCGGTTCTGCTGTGAGCTACAGAAAAAGAGTTTTTATTACTTTGCTTTTAGCTTCTTTCTTTGGGACCATTTTGAAGGGCCGTTTGGTGTTGCCGTTGCTCAGTTTGGGATGTCTTTTGTTTTGTCCTTTTGGCTTGCTTCTATTTTTTATTGGTGGTTTTCGTAGGGATTGTAGGTTTTGTGCTTTTGTTTACTTTTTTGGCTGGTTTGCTTCCCATATTCTCTTGTCCTCTTCCTTGCTCGGCCTTTTTGCTGGGTTTGAGCTATTTTCTCTCGTGTTAACCTTTTTATTAATGTTATTTGGATTATAAAAAAAAAAAAGTAATGTCTCTCTCTTCTATGGAAAACCTATTCAATTTCCTGTTTAATAAAGAGCTAATGTGTATTAATTACGATGGTAAATTGTTCCTTTTGATTTAAACTAGAAATTTGTGTTAAAAAGTCCTGATTATCGTGTGAAGTATTAGAGCAGGGAGTGGGAACTTAAATGTTGCTTATCTCCAGTGATGGATATACCTTAATTTGAATTCTAATTGTATGCTTTTTTTTTACTGATGATTATTAATATAGCTCTGATTCAAAAAATAAATTTTTTTACTGATGCCTTTTTTCAGGTTGTTCCCCAAGCTGATAGAGTTCTTGTCCATCTGTATCAGCTATCTGAGGTAGATTTCATTGCTTGTGCTTTGTCTACAATCTGTTCACCATGCGCTCAAATAAAGTGTATACATCTTTTGGCAAAATCCTCAGAAATATATATATATATATATATATATATATATATATATATATATATATATATATATATATATATATATCAGTAGGTGAATTTTAGGTATAAAATAAAGTTCAGGTATCAAATTTTTCTTATTTGCATTCCTTTTTTATTTTAATCACAAATTATAGTTTATTTTTCATTTTAAAGTTATAGTTATCATGTTAAATATTTGATATATCCTTATTTAATGTGTATTATGTATACATATATTAACAGTTTTTACTTTACTAATATATTCCTAAGTGATGTAAAGATATATTAAAAATTTAACAATTGAATCATATTATTTAATTTTATTAAAATGTGTTTCTAAAAAACAACCTGAGCAGAAAAGTAACTTTAAACAATATATATATATATATATATATATATATATATATATAATTTCAGTACTAGATATAGCCAAATGTTTGAGAGTTAAAAGAAAATTGAATTCAACAGAGACTAGCTGTTATCAGTCTCTGCAGATGATATTATGGCTTCCAACTATTGCTTCCGCCTTTTAAGATTAGTTGTGAGATTAGCTTCTAGTTCAGCTTTTCTTGTTTCAATCTAGGAATTGGAAATGTTTACAGTATGAGATTACAAACGCAGAAAAGAACAATACAAGACAAAAATAAATTAACACTATTGAACCTCAATCCGATCTGTTCTGCAGGAAAAGTTTCTCTTTGAAATCAGCAATTTCAGGGTTCAGTCTAGATAAAAGATCTTTTTCCTCAGGGATAAAACACAAATCGTTCTTAAAACTTTAAGAACTAGAACTTCTAAGAATTCAGCTCATGCCCATGCTGCCACAAATGTCATAAACGGCAAAATACAATTATTGTGGGAGTACTTAAGCGACATGATGTCCTTACCTTCCTCAACACAAACTCCAAGTACAAATAAGCTACTTCCCATTCATCTGGCGACAGTGTGCCTGGATATCAAATGGCAAAATAAGAACAGAAAATGTATATACATATATTCTAAAATAAATTAAAAAAAAAAGTTAAAAGAGGTAAATATATTCTAGAAGAAAAATGGAATTGTGCAAGATCATACTCTGATCTTGGTTACCATCACCCAAAGCACCAAGCCTTCTCATTAAGTCCACGTATTCTGGTTTTTTCATATACTCATGGACAAATTCATGTGTATTCTTCACAAAAATCAGCTCCAAACCATACTGCAGAAGTTGAAAGCAAATTAGGCTTTTAAGTAACCAATCTGCTGTTTATTGCTCCTCAAAAATAAAAATAAAAAAAATAATTGACAGTTCATTCTATTAAATTTTTATGAGAATTACATGTAACTAAAAGTCTTACTACTATTCTAATTGATCGGAAATTCATTTCCGTTGGTATTTTTGGCCCTAAGAGGGTAAAATAATTATGGGACTAAAAATACCAACCAAATTTTGTTTTCGTTGCTAAAATAGCAACTGAAATATTATTTGGTTGCAAATTTAGCAACGGAAATATTTTTCGTTGGTATTTTTGGCCCTAAAGAGTTAAAATAATTTTGGAACTAAAAATAGCAACGGAATTTCACTTCTGTTGGTAAAATTGCAACCGAAATATTATTTGGTTGCAAAGCTAGCAACAGAAATTTATTTCAGTTGGTATTTTTTGTTCTAAAGAAGGGCAATAAGTTCGGGGCCAAAAATACCAATGGTACATATGTTCCGTTGCTAAAATAGCAACGGAAACTTATTCGGTTGCAATTTTGATATATATATATAACACTGAGTGAAAAACCTAGATCGTTCTTGTGTCTATATATATATATATATATATATATATATATAACACTGAATGAAAAACCTAGTTCGTTCTTTTGCAGCTCAGTCTCACCCTCAAGAAATCTCACCCTTTCTTTCCTTCGCAATTCTCTGCTCGATAAGGTCTCACCATCTCCATCACTGAACTTGTGACTGTCAGCCTCCCCATTGACGAACTAACCAGCGTCAGAACTCATCTGAGAAAGCTACATCTCTGTTTGATTGTCACTTTTTTTTTGTTCCTTTGGTTTGCTTTCTATCGATGATGGTGGTTTGGTTTGTTTCCCCCTTCTGGGTGGGTGGCGGTTTCTCTCATTAAGTATGAGTTGTTTCCCTCTTTGGTTTTGTTTTTCTTCCCCTGCTCAGGTGCTCTCCATAGTTGCTCTGTTGCTGTTGTCTTTTGCTCGGTAGGTTACTGATGAAGTTTTGGTTTTTGGTTGGGGCTGTTGTCTGAGTTTGGGTTGCATAAAGTTTTGTATTTTGGCTCATTATCTCCAGGTCTTTGCTTTTTCTGTTGGGATGTGTAGGGTCGGGGGTTTTGAAGATTTTGGCTTTGTGGGTTTGGTTTGCTCGGAAAAATGGGCAGTTGCTGTGTATATGTTTTGGTTTTCTCTTAATAATACATATGGCTTATAAAAAAAATGGAATGCAGGAGCATATAAGGAGGTGCGAGATTCAACAATTACCAAAGGTATTTTTGTTTTCATAATACTGCCAATTTTATGGTCTTAATTTCAATTTCCATTTAATCTATGTGTGCCATGTGTGAGATTTTAATTCTATTGAGCTGAATGTGCAATTGAAGTTCCATTCATAAATATTATTGATAAGGAATGGTGATTTCAATTAGTTGCTGCATTATATTGATTGAGAATGTCATGAAACTGAAATCATGAGTATTGATGAACTTTGGTTTGATTTTAATGCTATTGTTTTGTTTCAATTCAACTGCTGCTGCTTGATGTCTCCTCACAGCGGTGAACAAATCAGGTCAGTCTTTTCTTTTTACATTCTCCTTGAGTAAGAATCAAACTTTGATTGATGAATGAAACTGTAATACTAATTATTATTTGCCTTGTTCTATAAACTATTAAAAATTAAAATCTAGGTAAAAGAACTCAGCTCAGGCATATATGGAACAGTTTACCATGGAAATGGATAGGGTCTGATATTGTATCAAGAAGATAAAACCAAGTTTCTTCAATAAAGGGTCAGTTGGATCTAATTCCATTAAGCTCAGTTTTTAATTTTTACAACATGATACACATATATATATTGACAGATCAAATAAGTGGCGTGCAAGTCAGTTTTTCATATTTCGAAATAGGACACATGGATGTTGGCGGACAATTGAAATTGAAGTGCGAGTAGTGGGTAGCAATCACACCCCTCAATTCAATGGAGGCAGCCCAACATATGGTGCTAGCCATGTTTGCTAAATGGCTGTACTAGGACTCTACTCACTGGCTTTACACAAATTCGGTGATTAGGAAACATGCTTTCCCCACATGGCTCGTTCTAATTGTGCAGTAAATGAGCTGAAAAAAGTAGCAGATACATAAGTTGCACTATTCTTTGAGAATTTGTACAGGATGTGGCACACGCTAACATTTTGGTGTTTTTCACTTTTACATGAAACTCAATTAAATCATAGTAACAAACTCAACTAATAAGTGTTCAAAATCATACTACTAAACCATTTTAGAACTCAATTAACATGTTCATTAATAAGGCATGTAAATTGATATCTTTATGATCTTTAAAATGTATATGATGGAGAAACTAAGGACTTTAGATTTAAATTAACAATAGAGGACTGGTTTATAATGTGACACAATTATGCAGAGGAATAAAATACTATACGGTGAAATTAATTATGAGTTTAAAATTACTTGTTGATATAGCAAGCATATGACCAAACTAAATATATATTGTTTATTTGAAGTAGCACAGTTTTGTGTGTATGTTTATACTTATGGGTATTGGTATATTTATAGCTCAGATTCAAAAAATAAAGTATTTTTACTGATGTTTTTTTTTCAGGTTGTTCCCCAAGCTGATAGAGTCCTTGTCCACAGTTTTTAACAAGGCTTGACAATTCATTGTTGATTTTCCCATATGGTGGCTTTAGAACTGCTTTCTTCCTTCAAAGCTTGGTTATAGTCGCTGTTTCCTACAGGTTTTTTGCTTGATCGGTTGCTATTGGGGCTTGACTTTCTTGGTTTCTTGGTTTATGTTTGGGTAGTCTCGAAAGGGAGTTCTGAAGCTGCTCTGCTCGGATCCTGGTTTGCTCCTCCTTTTTTGCTTATTGATCCAGTGTCAGCAGACCCTTTCTCTTTCTTTTTGTTGTGCTGTTCTAATAATTTTCTTGCTATTCTCTACAGGTTGGTCTTGTTGTTGCTGTTCAGTTTGTGATGGTATTTAGGAAGTAAAGATCTTCATAGGGTTCTCTTACTTAGTTGAAGCAGTAAGCAATGGGCATAAAGAGGCTGGTTCCACTCGGTTTGTTAGCTATCTTCTGCAAGTTCTAGCTCAAGTTCTTCCTTGTCTTCATTTTCCAAGAAGGTTATCTTCTGCCCTGTTGGTTTTTGATTCACTATTCTCAGTATTTGTAATGAATAGCAGAGAAAAGCCGCTTCTGCTGTGAGCTACAGAAAGAAGAGTTTTTATTACTTTGCTTTTGGATTCTTTCTTTGGGTCCATTTTAAAGGGCTGTTTGGTGTTGCCGTTGCTCAGTTTGGGGTGGCTTTGGTTTTGTCCTTTTGGCTTGCTTCTATTTTTTATTGGTGTTTTTCGTAAGGATTGTTGGTTTTGTGCTTTTGCTTACTTTTTTGGCTGGTTTGTTTCCCATGTTCTCTTGTCCTCTTCCTTGCTCGGCCTTTTTGCTGGGTTTGAGCTATTTTCTCTCTTGTGTTAGCCTTTTTATTAATGTCATTTGGATTATAAAAAAAAAAAAAGTAATGTCTCTCTCTTCTATGGAAAATCTATTCAATTTCCTGTTTAATGAAGAGCTAATGCGTATTAATTACGATGGTAAATTGTTCTTTTTGATTTAAACTTGATATTTGTGTTAAAAAGTACCGATTATCATGTGAAGTATTAGAGCAGCGAGTGGGAACTTAAATATTGCTTATCTCCAGTGATGGATATACCTTAATTTGAATTCTAATCGTATGCTTTTTTTTTTTTTAACTGACGATTATTAATATAGCTCTGATTCAAAAAATAAAGTTTTTTTACTGATGCCTTTTTTCAGGTTGTTCCCCAAGCTGATAGAGATCTTGTCCATCTGGATCAGCTATCTAAGGTAGATTTCATTGCTTGTGCTTTGTCTACAATCTGTTCACCATGCGCTCAAATAAAGTGTTTACATCTTTTGGCAAAATCCTCAGAAATATATATACGTATATCGGTAGGTGAATTTCAGGTATAAAATAAAGTTCAGGCATCAATTTTTTCTTATTTACATTCCATTTTTATTTTAATCACAAATTAAAGTTTATTTTTCATTTTAAAGTTATAGTTATCATGTTAAATATTTTATATATCCTTATTTAATGTGTATTATGTATACATATATTAACAGTTTTTACTTTACTAATATATTCCTAAGTAATGTAGAGATATATTAAAAATTTAACAATTGAATCATATTATTTAATTTTCTTAAAATGTGTTTCTAAAATGCCTATTAATTGCGATGGTAAATTATTCTTTTGGATTCAAACTTGATATTTGTGTTAAAACAATTTGGGTTAAAAATTCCCGATTGCCACATGTGCTTATGGTGTTTAAAAATATTTTTTTAGCTACTTGATTTCTATTCTTAGTTTTTACCAAGTTTACTGAACCTTTTTTTATCATCTTCATTGATGATGTGTTTATTAACTGGTCTATGGACAATTCTTCTTTTAAATCCACTACATTAATTCCAGTGTTAACCTCAGGTCACTATCATCACTACTGTTTCATCAAGAATTGACATGTGTTTGCAATGGTAGACTATTGTTATATTAGGGGTCTACTAATCAAATAAAACCAAGCAACAACTATCCCAATTGGCCAACACACATGCGTAGAACTAGAACTTAAAAAAAAAAACTTTTTTATGAATTGAGTGCTTGTTTAATTAGCCTACATATCCTGAATTATTTATGCACACCCACACAAAAAGCATGATGGTCAGACATTTGTCAATACCCGTTGCAGATAACTCAATGTATGTAAAATTTGTGCATCAATATTAGTTATTTTATGAAAATATAGCTAATTAATTGTAACTATTGTAATGATAGGATCAAATACCAGAGACACTCATTCAATAGCGGTAGACCTCTAAAAGTGTTGATGAGAGTTAAATATTTCTTGAAGCAGTTAGTGGCAAGAATAATCGTGGAAGGATTTTTGGTTTAGGTTCAATTACAACCGCTTCCCATTCGAATACCTCTGCATCATCTACAGCTACTTGTGGTAAGCGATGTGAATCTTCTCAGAAAGTCATTCAGCTAGTTAGAGACCACACTTACCATGTTGATGGATGCTGTAACCCATATAAAGAATCGGGTAGAAGATTTGGAAACCAAGGGTGCTCAACAATCATATCGTCCTCCTTCACCTTCACCAACTACAGCTTAGATTTGTAATTTTTAGTTAATGATACTGCATTTATGTTGTTTTTGTCATGATTTTTATGCATTTTTACCTTACAGTAATATAATATATTTTTAGGATTTTAATTATTATGCATTATAATTTTTATATTATATTATCAATAAGAATATTTTCTTAAATTTCATTATGAATTTGAATTGTATTTATTTATAAATAAAAAATTTGATTGAAATTAAAATATTATACCAAGCTAGCATAATTATATAATTTCTGATATTAAAAATAGCAACGGAAAGATTAATTACGTTGCTATTTTTAGCAACAAAATTGTAATTTGATTGCTATAAATAGCAACGAAAAACTAAATTCCATTGCTATTTTTAGCAACGGAATGCTATTTGGTTGCTAAAATTTTCCAAAGGAAATTCAAATTCGTTGCTATAAATAGCAATGGAAACTGAATTCGGTTGATAAAAATAGCAACGGAAACTTTAATGCCGTTGGTAAATATAGCAACGGATTCCGTTGCTAATTTAGCAACAGAAAAAAATTCCATTAGCAATTTTAAAAAATTCACCAACACATATATTGTTTAAATTTAGCAACGAAAAATAGATTCGGTTGCTAAAAAATACCAACCATCAAAATTGCAATCGAATTTTCCATTGCTATTTTTTTAGCAACAAAAATTCAACAAATTCGGTTGCTAATTTCCGTTGCTATTTGATAATTTTCTAGTAGTGATTTAAAAATCTATTTCCTAAAACAAAAATTGATTTAAGTTTAATAAGAAAAGAAAAATATTTTTAACTATCAAATAATCTTTTAAAGAAATATCTTTTCTAGAAAAATAATTTTAAACGATTTACTTGATTTAGAGAAAACCTAAAATCAACAAGAAAACGAATTTCAAATTTATGTTTATACCTAACAGTTATGAAATTTTTTCTATATATATTTTTGTTTTTCAAAGTGTAAAAGATGAGCGAAATACTTTAGTTTTTAAACATCATTTTGCTGTAAATTTCACTTCATTATACACATCATTCACATATCCTTAAGATTGTAGTTTATACTTATAATTATTTTATAGTGAGGTTTATCTATTATATGAGATAATTTGGGTTAGGTTGCTAGGGCCTAGGAAAAGAAGCTAGCAAGTGTTTAGGTTATTTTACTTGGAAAAATAACTAAATGTTTGGATCCTTTTACTTGGGAAGAAGGATTAAGGGTTTTTGAGTTTTTCACTTGGGAGAAAAACTTGGATAGCTATCATTGTAATAGGTTTTTGACTCTTGCCAGCAAATAGAGTTATATTAAAAGAGAGAAACTCTTAAGACAAATTGTCTTAAAGAAAGGACATAGGCATAGGCCGAACCTCTATAAATTACTATGTCAAATTCTATATCCCTCTCTCTCTTTACATTTATGGTTTATTATTTATATGCATATTTATGTGCTAGTCCATTACAGAACTAAATTCGACTATCTATCATAAAAGTAATTTTATAAGATAAAATTATATCAGATCTATATTAGCTGCTCATTAAATTTCATATGTGAGATATTAATTTTGTTTTTAAGGTTGATCAACATATATAGAGTTATTTAGCTGTTATAAATTTATATGATCTCAATATATATAATTAAAATATTTTAATTTGTTCCACTAGCACTTAATTTTATTTAATACTCTATTTACCCTCCCCCCTCTCAAGAGTATAATTGGGACTCACATGGTCCAATCAATTTGGAGTTAGTTACTAAGCGCCTTATTAATGCTATTATGGATACTCAAGTTAATTTTCACCAATAATAACAAATTTACCTTGAACACTATTGTGTAGATAAATCTTGCCTTTGCAAGAGTAAACACATAACCAGTAGTTGATCGCCATTTGTCCATCTTGCTTATCCCGCTGAAATGCTAAACCAACTTCTACGGTGTTCAGAATATACCGTAAACCCCATTTCACAGCTTGCCAATGTTCCTTTCCAGGATCATGCATATACCTGCTCACAACCCTAACTGCCTGTGAAATGTCAGGCTTTGTACACACCATAGCATACATCAAGCTACCAACTACATTTGCATATGGTACTTTTGCCATGTATTCCCATTTTGCTTCATTTTTTTGGATACAAAGATGTACTGAGCTTGAAATGAGGAGCAAGAGGAGTACTAACAAGTTTTGACTTTTCTTCATACCAAAATGATTTAGTACCTTTCTTAGATATTGTTTCTAATTCTAACAAAGTCTCCCTAATTCCCTATCTCTGCTTATCTCCATGTCGAGAATCTTCTTAGCTTCACCTAGAACCTTCATTTCAAACTCCCTGTTCAACTGAGTCTTCAACTTCTCAATCTCTATTAGACTTTTGGAAGCTATCAACATATCATCAAAATAAAAAAAGATATATGTAGGATCCATCTTGTAGCTTGCGCAAATACACACAATGATCATATTTACTTTTTGTGTACTTCTACCCTATCATAAACTTGTCAAATCGTTTATACCATTGCCTCGAAGATTGTTTCAATTTGTACAATGATTTTTCAATCTTACACACCATATTCTCTTTACCAGTAACTTTGAATCTTTCAGACTGAACCATGTAGACTTCCTCCTTTAAGTCTCCATGTAAAAATGAAACTGAACTAGTTGCATATCCAATTGTGCTACCAAAGCCAAGAAAATTCGAATGGAGGAATGTTTTACAACCGGAGAAAAAACTTCATTATAATCAATTCCCTCCGTTTGAGCATAAGCTTTAGCCACTAACCTTGTTTTATAGCAAACATCATCCTTATCAGAAAATCCATCTTTCTTTGCACATACCAATTTACACCCAATTGCCTTATTTCCCTTTGAGAGACTAGCTAGTTGATCGGTGTCTAGCAATTGTACTAGATCGGCTAGTAATATAGAAAAATATAAATTAAGACCCCAAATATTGTACCCAAGGGAACATGGATTGCTAAGGATAATATCTATGTATGAATTCAATAAATTTGAGATTATTTCCCAATCTTTTCGATTCAAGAACTAACTAAATAAATAATTAACTAAAACAAAAACTAAAATCAGACAAACATGAATTAAACACAAAACAATAACTGAAATACTCTTGCTAAAGGAACTATCCATCTCAACTTCTATTGCAATGACTCAATAACAAAAGTCACACAAGTGATTATGGAAAAACTAGATGAATAAAGCCTGATATCTTGAATCAATAATATCTTTCTTCAACATTAAACTCCTTATTAAGAACAATTTAACATCCATTATAAAAATATAGTTTAACTTTCTATACTTTCATTAAATTCTTTGTCAAGAAAATCCAATTTCAGTATATTCTCGGTTCCTCCTCTCTCAGTATTAACCATTACTGCCAATACACAGTTATCTTAAAACTAGAAAACAATCATGCATTGACACTAAAGAATTAATCTAAGAACATGCAAATCCTTAATGATGCTTAAATCAACTTTTAGTTATTTATACCAATAAACCAACAATTAATCCAAACAAGATCAAGGATAAGAATATGCTTAAAACCAAGAAATAATCAACTTGAGTTTACATTAAAGCTCAATTAAGTCATTAAAACAAAAGACTGAGGTTCATGTTTCCCTTAGCAAAAGAGAAAAAAATTACTTACTAAACATGATGAAAATAAAAGAAAAATTAAAATAAAGATAATTGCAAACTAAGTAAAAAAAACTAAAGAAAATTAAAACTAAAACTAAGAAACAACGATAGTAAAGAGACTTGCTCTCTTTACATCTCTCCCTTCCTTCTCCTCTTTGTAGCATCAGACCTCTATTTATAGGTAGAGCAGAGGCAACAAAACAAGAATTTTGAATTCACCTAAACTTTCGAATCTGAGCAACAGCAAACTTCCTACTTGACAGAAGACGTCCTCTTTCAAAAGACTTCCTTTTTTTAGCGAACTTAACTTGAACCGGTGGAATAAGTTTTAAACCACCGAATAACCCTGCTTTGTTCTTCAAATAAGTGCATTCGGTAGAATCACTTTGTGATTCCACCGAATGAGCTTTGTTCTTCTCTTTAAAAGAGCCATTCGGTAGAATCAAAAAGTGATTCCACCGAATGGTCCTTCTCTAGGCTTAAAATTGATGAAATTCTTTTTCTTTGCTTCTTTAATTTACTGAATTCTCCTTTCAGTCCTTCAATTTCTTCTTTTTCCTTCAACTTTACACCTAAAACACCAATAAACTTAATTAAGTCCTCAAATCACAATTATGCAGTGGAACCAAATACATGTAAAGAATCATAATCTATAGCAGGTTTTTTAAAACATTTCTCCAATGGTGTTTTACTACCAATAGCACTAGATGGTAGGTGATTAACGAGATGGCAAGCATATGTAATAGCTTTAGCCCAAAATTCTCTGCCCAACCCAGCATTGGACAACATACATCGAACTTTTTCCAGTAATGTCCGATTCATGCGTTCTGCTACCCCATTCTGTTGTGGTGTATTTCTGACTGTAAAGTGTCTGACAATACCTTCATCTTCGTAAACTTTCATAAATGGATCACTCCTGTATTCCCCATCATTATTTGTATGAAGACGTTTGATCCTTTAGCCTGTCTGAGTTTTCACCATCTTTTTCATTTGAGGAAAACTCCTAGCACATCATCCTTAGTCTTCATAATATACACCTAAATGCTCTGAGAAAAATCATCAACAAATGTCACATAGTAATGTTTTCCTCCTAAATAAGTCGTCTTGGAAGGTTCCCACACATCAGAATGAACATAGTCCAAAATATCCTTGGAACCATGGATTGTTGTTCCAAATTTCACCCTTGTCTTTTTCCCTTTGACATAATGCTTTCAAAAATCCAATTTGCAAGTCTGTACACCTTTCAACAATCCTTGTTTCACCAGGAGATTCAATGATTTTTCACCTGCATGCCCTAAGCATATATGCCATAAATTGGTTCTAACTCCTTCTCATCACCAGAAGCCACTACTGCTGCACTAATAACAATAATACATTGGTAGTGGTACAATCTGTTATTCTTTCGAACTCTCTTTAACACCACAAGTGCACCAGAGATTATCTTCATCACTCCATATTCTGCTTCCACCTTGAGACCCTTTTCTTTAAGATCCCTCATAGAAATGAGATTCTTTGACAAATTGGGCACATAACGAACATCTTTTAAGATTCTGATTGATCCATCATGGTTTTAAAAACAAATGGAACTAATCCCCTGTGTGGTGAGAGGGAAATCATTTGTTGTATAAATAACTCCATCTTCTAGTTCTCTAAATTCATAGAACCAATTCGGATTGGGACACATAAGATGACTGCAACCTGAATTAAGTGCCCACACACTAAAAGAGCTAGTTGACAACGTAACAACAAGTGAAAAATCTGAGTCTTCATCATTATACTCAGCTATGTTTGAATCTACAACATCCTTTCCCTTATCAGGTTTGCCTTTATTCTTCAACTTAGGACAATACTTCTTCTAGTGCCCTTTTCCTAGCAAAAGGTACATTCATCTTTGCCTAACTTAGGCCTCAACTTTGATCTCCCTTTCTTTTCTTTAATCTGGTTCTACGAACGATCTCTCACTACTAGAGCTTCTGTAGCTTCACTTGTGCTTTCTTTCTTATCATTCTTTCTCAATTCAAAAGCTGTATAAGGCAGCACAAACTTCACTGAGAGACACAACAGCCTTCCTATGGAGTAGAGTCATTTCAAGAAACTTATACTCCTCAGAAAGGGATTCCAACTACATTAAAGCCAAATCCTCACCTTTAAATGTCACATCTATATTTAATAAATCAGCAACTAATTGATTAAAAATGGTGATGTGATAATTTATTGTGGTACCTGGAACATAAGTGAAGCGAAACAATCTTTTCTTTATATGAAGCTTATTCTAACTGTTTTTCTTCAAAAAATTTTCCTTCAGTGCCTTCATCAATTTACTTGCAAAAGTTTCTTTCGAGAAAGCATACTTTTGCTTTCTAGAAAAGCACGAACGAATTGTACCACACGCCAAATGATTAAGAGTCTTCTATTCTTTCTCATCAACATCATCTAGTTTCTTTTCTTCAAGGGCAACGTCTAGACCTTGCTAAAAGAGAGTGTCTAGAACCTCACTTTGCCCCATGCCGAAATAACCCATACCATCAAAAATTTTCACAACTCTTGCATTTGTCATCGCATTTCTTGCCAAAATGGACAAGGAAGAAGAAGTCGACGCGGATGGATTTGCCATTTTTGCTACAATTACTATTCAATAGCTATCAATGTAGAATGCCAATAGCTTAAAGAAAAATCTTTTCTGATGTGGAAGATCAGATTACGCTGCAACCACATATCATACTAAGAAAGAACCTTAGCTCTGATACCAATTGTTGTGGAAACTCGGATTGATTTCCATAAATAATAACAAATTACCTTGAACACTATTGTGAAGATGAATAAAGTGTGAACGATTTTACTGAAAAAATCACACAAGGTAAAATTTTCAGGAAAGACTGGAGGGGTCACAAATGGTTTCACTTAAAACCCAATCTCCTTAGACCAAAATTTCCTAAGTTAATAGCACAATAATTTACTAATAATATACCCATCAATAGCTATTAAATAGACAAATAAAGAACACCAAAATTTAATGAAATTCGACCAATTATGTCTATGTCCTCAAACACTACTAATTTATATTTCACTATTTTAAAAAAATAATACAAGTAAAATATTTACAAAATAGCGAAAGAATTTAGCCTTTAGAAAAGATGGAAAATTTTGGAATGATTTAAATAATCAAAGGTGGGTTGTATATATAGGAACTTAAATCCTCCAATATCACTTGAATTCCCAATGTGGGATTCCTAAGATTTGCTAAAGTCAACAATTGTGGGTGGGATTTGCCACAATTGTCAACAACTGCAACAAGGCCAAAAAGAAGATCGGTCACTAAAAGTTAGCAACTAAAAATTGGACCATCAATACTAAAATAGTCAATCGCTAATTTCCATGAAAATTGGACAATTTGGGTATTTACTGACTGAATTTTTCAGTATAGTTGGTAGCGAATATTATTAATACATTTTTTATTAAAAAAATTTCAGTGACCGAATTATCAGTTGCTATATTGGTTGCTATTTTATTGCTATTTAATTTGAAATTTTATTATTATTTGCTATTATTCAATTTTTATACAATATTTAATTTTAACTTTTCTATAATTCCAATTTTTAACCAGTTCACAATTAATAATAAAAACAAATTTCTTAATTTCTCAATCTCATTAATCTAAACATCTTTATGATATCATCTGCTGCATCAAATTGCAAACATTTTGTTATAAAGAGAAAAACTATAGACATGGTGTATTATGCATGTATGTGCATTCTTACCAGGAGATAAATTTGAAAAGTTTAACAGTGGCTTACAGGCTTCTTATTCCAGTTATTTAACTTTGAATTGGTTAGCATGTAATTATGAAGGCCCTTCACCTTCCCCTGACCCTGCAATAAAAGGTTTTCGGCATTTCTTTTCTTTTTTGCCACCGAATTACAAATCGGGTGCTATTTAGCTACCAATAAGTGTTGATCGCCGAACTGTGTATTTTTTTTAATAGTGAAACTAATAGTAAATTATCACATATGATTAATAACCACTATTAGTTAACAGTAAATAAAATGTTATTTTGCTATATAGGCACCAAAAGTTCCAAAAAACGACGGTAATATTCTCTTGGCGAAGACAAGCCCTCCTGAGGTCCATAAGGCATATTTGGATCAATTTGCGATAGACTTTAAAACATTTTTAAGGGCTCGAAAGGAAGAAATAATGCCTCGATGCCGAATGGTTCTTATTCTCCCTGGAAGAAATAATGATAATATCGATAATTCCAATCACTACTTTTTTTAATGGCATTGAATTACTTGGAATGCTGCTAAATAACATGGTTTCTGAGTAATTAACAACATTTCTCCATTTGTTCAGTTTGGTTTATACTAACATATCCAGTAAGTTTCATTTTTTTAATGGCAATTTTGATTTGTTCGGTTTTCAAAATGAACCGATTAAATGTTTACCCTTATTTTAAATTTAAAATTAATTAGAGTTATTAGTAACTAGTTAGATGGCAAAACCTATATATTTTGGCCTGAGTCGATACAACCAGTTTGTTGTTTTATCTTTTTGAGGCAGTTGGTTTTTGGGATCAAACAGTTGGTCTACAGGTATTTGGGGGTTAATTACGTTTGTAATCATCGAATTTTTAGGCTTATAATCAGATGGTCACAATAAAATAATTTGTAACACAAAAATCATCAAAAATTCTATTTTTTCAATTGAAATAAAAATGATCTGAAAATTAATTTTTTATATTATCAGAGTAACAATTAAACACACCACGTATAATTAAAACATCATTTTAGAACTAATAACTTTTATAAGTTGAACCACTAGATGAAAAATATTGCACGCCATCATGTAAACATGAAAAAATGATGTGTATAAAAAACAAAAAAAAAATAAGTAACTAATCATAATCTATTTGTAGATATAATTGGTATTAAAATGGCATGACAATCATATGTGTCATACTTAATTATCACTTTCGTGACATAAAAAATTAAATTTCCGATCATTTTTATTTTAATTGAAACAAAATAGAATTTTGATAACTTTTATATTATAAATTATTTTATTGTGACCATTTGGTTATAAGTCCAAAATTCATTGATTATGAACATAATTAACCCGGTATTTTGTTATTTTTATTATATTTGTTTTTTATATTTAATAGCTCATAGCTGATTCAATCTCAATCAAACGGTTGATTCTATAAGTTCCAGTTATTTTGCCTTTTATAAATAGTTGTCAATTTTATATATAAAAAGGCATTGTTATCCTTTTATAAATTTATAGATATCGGATGCCTTTGGTATGAGAAACCATTGACAATTGTGTTTCAATATATTTCAATGCCTGATATTTGAGGACCGTTAGTAAGGTCTTAATTTTATATGGTTATATCATATGATATATAATTGATGTCTGGTTTAATATTATCGGGTAATTGATGTAAAAGAGACATCTTTTCTTTAATTTCTGTGTATCTCAATATATAAACACAGCTAGTATGAAAGGTATTTGACTATTAATAGAGCTTGTTACTCTCATTTGTGTTTTTTCATAATAGATGTTGGTCATGTGGCGTTTGGTATCTCAATAATTTGTAATAATCACGCCAGTTAACGAATGATGTTAAAAGGAATTTTTTTCCACAACTAGAATGTGGGTTGCGTTATTGGGGTCCATGAATCAATAGTGGAATGTCATGAAAAAATAAAAGTCAGAAACTATAAAATTTTTATGTTGCATTGAAAAAATGGTGGATATATGTATCAATACACCATTGGTTTAATTTAGTTTATGAAAAATTGATAATTCGTCAACCGAAAATTAGGCAAAATTTTTCAAAATTAACAACTGTGAAATGTGATCTAATTCAAATGGCAATGGTTTGCGAGTGATTTTAATTCATCTTTTTCCAAAAGCTTAAACATGTCATCAATATCACCAAACATATTGCTCTCAGGGCGTTCTCGTGTTTTGGTAAAACTAATCAAATTATTCATTTTTACTGCCACATATTTCCTCCGAATTAAAGATGGACAAATGGAGTTTTCACCTCGACGGCCTATATCTCGAATCTTGACTTCCAATCTATCCAAAAATTATGTTGTAAAAAAAATACATATATATATATATACCTTAATACCTACACATATCATAGGCCGCTGTAAAGGAAGTTACCCCATTGATATATATAATTGATGTCCAGTTTACGGACCATCACCTCAAGAATTGAAGAATGTGATTGAAGAAGAAGGGTCCTTTAAAATTATTAAGTTTGAATCATTTAATGTAAGCATTGATATTAACAGTCACAAAGAGGAAGAAGATGAGTTCACAAGAGGTAATAGAATAACAAAGCCAATAAGAGCTGTCTTTGAACCCATCATGGCCGTTTATTTTGGGATTGAACTTGTTGATGTTATATTCCAAAGGTTCTCCATCAAGATGGCTAATTGCCAGGGAATCATCGCTAGTGATGTTTATAGCCATGTCATTTCCATGATTAAGGAGTGATAAGAAAATGCATGTTTGTCTCATTAATTTGTAAGGTATTGTACCATTCTGCTATTTTGTCGATTCTAAATAAACATTGTTGTCTCCCAATAAAATAATTGCCTTTTTTTTTATTCCTGGTAACATATTTATATTCGCTTGTGGTATTTATAGCCATGTCATTTCCATGATTAATGAGTGGTAAGCAAATATTTGTCGGTCACACTAATTTGCAAGGTGTTATACAATTCTACTATTTTGTTGATTCTAAGTAAACATCGTTGTTTTCCAATAAAATAATTGCCTTTTTTTTTTATTTCTGGTAACAAATTTATTTTCGCCAATGATGTTTATAGCCATGTCAATTCCATGATTAATGAGTGGTAAGCAAATATGTCTGTCTCATTAATTTGCGGGATAAAAATGAAGATTTTTTATTAAAAAAAAAGATCTTTTGTTTTCTCATTTGTTTACTATATGCCCACATTCCATTCACTACAAATATTTAAAAAAATAATAGCACCATTTTTGTGGCCGGTTTTTGCGGCTTTAATATATTTATATTTCATTATTATTTTATTTGAAAATTAATTTAATTACTATATTAAATCATAAAACCAAGCAATATATTTTTAATTCGTTTCCCACTCTTTGTATGTTTACAAGTCTTTTTCTATTATTATAAAGAGACATAAAGTATTATTATAAAGATATTATTAAGAGAAGCGAAGCCAAAAATTTCACAATTTTCTGAATAAACTAAAAAATGAGACCACATGAGATGAGATATTAAATCATACCTTACAAGGTTTTTTAACGGTAAAATTAAGATGGAGCCAACTCGCAATGAACTGGCATCACTATCTATGATACAATTATGAGCCTTGTTGTCATCTACTGTTCCAAAACCTAATTTTTTCCCCCGAAATTCAACTCTAAAAATATAAATTAATGCAACTTATGGTAATTTTGAAAAGAAAAAATGAATTTTCCTTTTTTTTTTTTTTGATAAGCTGAATATTTATTAGAAAGAGAGCTGGAAGCCGAACTAGCTAAACCAGCCATTAGCTACAGACAACAGACCAAGGCCTGCTGTATAAACTAAAGGGAAAGCAGAAACCTATCTATCAAACAAGCTTACAGCCAATACAAAATAACGCAGTCTGAATCTAACATGAGACCTCACAACATGAACAAAAGACTGCAGGGTACAAGGCCGAAACAAGCCACACAGAACTGCAGGAGAACAATCCCTGCAGCAGCAATAACCCCCCACATTAAAACATCAAGCAGCGGTGTGCCTTGCATAATCAATTGAAGGACGGAACTAGAGCCATGATTGCAAAAACTGAGCAGGCAGGAGCCCAAGAAACAGAGCAGCAGTGTCCAACTAATTGACAGCCGAGCCTGCTACATTTCCAGATTAACTGGAGCTCAATTCCAACAAACAGAGGCTAGGTGCAAGGACAACAAGAGAACAAGACCAGCAGACTCTCACTAGCAATTCAGAACTGAGCCACGAGGAAGCACAATCAAGGCTCTGACTTAATGGATCAGCAGCGCTCCCCGACAGTCCATAAAGCACAGCCTCTGAGTATGGAACTGCCGTTAGCCATCATCAGTACCATCAGGTTGATACCCACCGAGGCAATATATCATCAGGTCTCCAGCATAGCAACCCTCTGTCTGTCAATCTAGCCAAGCTATGAAATCTGATTCTCGGAATGCCCCTTTTTTTGCCATATGATCCGCAAAAAAATTGTTTTCTCTCCTTTTGTGAACAAAAATCACATTTCTTAGAGATGACAGGAGATTACCAATTTTATTGAAAATGGATCCCATCCTCCAAGGTCTAAAGCTCCCGCTGTTCCCTAACCAAGAGACCACTGTCATGGAATCCAGTTCAAAAACCACATCTAGACGGTGAAGGGAGAGATATTCGGAGGATATTTGCAGTGCTTTAAGAACTGCCAGCAGTTCTGCCGAGATAGAGTCCATGACCCCGATATTACAGGAGAAGAGACACAAAATTGTCCCCTCAGAATTCCTTAGCACTCCACCAATCCCAGCTGGTCCGGGATTGCCAAAAGACGATCCATCCATGTTCCATTTCGTTGTTCCCCAGGGCGGAGGTGTCCAAATTATCTTAGGCCTCACTTTGGACTTGTGTTTCAGAGTTTTGAGGCCACTAGATGCTAGGAGCAGGTTCTGTTCCGATAGAATGTTGAGATCTTTGTGGGCTTTCAACCAGAACGAAGAGCGAGCCAGGCATAAATGGTAAATTTGGTCCAAATCCCATCTTTTGTTATTGAAGATGATAGCGTTTCTTTCCAGCCAAATCGTCCACAGGCAAGCTAGGAGGATAATGTTCCATATTTTGGTTTGGAGAGTACCCCGAGCCATTGTCTGCCATTGTAGGACTAGGGAGGTGAGGTCGGCGGGGATGCAAAAATCATAACCCCACCACTTAATAATGCGATACCATAGGCTTGAAGAATACTGACAACCCACCAGCAGATGATCTGATGTTTCGACAACCTTGGAACATAGGGGACAGTTAGCTTGATCAGATGCTAGAATACCTCTTTGTACAAGTAGTGCTTTTGTGCCAATTCGTCCCAGCAAGCACAGCCAAAGGAAAATCTCTACTTTGGGAGGAGCCAGTCGTTTCCACATGATGAAAGAGAAGTGTTTCAGCCTATGGACACCTTGAGAAGAGCCTGTTGTTAGCCAAGAGCAAGCTGATTTAACTGAGAAGTTTCCAAGCGGATCATGAGTCCAAATCTTTCGATCCGGTTGCCCCAATGAAAGTGAGAAGGAATTAATAGTGGCTAGGAGAGTTTCCAACAATTGCTTTTCCCAATCCATGAGATCCCGTCTCCATATAAGGTTCCAATACCAAGACCCCCTCGACCAAGAACCGCATTCACAAATGTGAGCATCTTTTTGATTGGACACAAGGAATAATCTATGGTATCTTACCTTAAGTGGAACATCTACAACCCAGATGTCGTGCCAGAACAAGCAAAGATTACCCATGCCGACATCCACTGCTATGCTATTCATAAGGGGAGAAGCGAGTCTGTTTTGGTCAATGTCCTTCCATATAATCGAGGCCTTTGGATTTGAAATGTTACCCGAGATGAAGGTTCTCTTGATATCATATTTTGAGCGTATGAGATTCTGCCACAATGAATTATTGTTGGGATCTAGTCTCCAAACCCATTTAAATAGGAGACTCTGGTTCCTTGTTGCAAGGGGGACAATACCCAGCCCTCCACTTTCTTTAGGCTTTGCCAGATCACTCCAACTTACTTTGCAGAAAGCTTTCTTATTTTCTGACCCGCACCAGAAGAAGTTGCGCATAATGGCATTAAGAGATTTTGTAATGGCCACCGGCATTTTAAAGAGAGACATATAATAAATAGGAAGGCTCATCAGGGTTGCTTTGATCAAGGTGAGCCTACCCGCATAGGAAAGATGCCTCCCTTTCCACCCGGCCAATTTCTGCTTGAACTTGTTAATGACTGGCGCCCAGGTCTCTTTTTTCCTTGGGTTTGCACCCAAAGGAAGACCTAGGTAGGTACAAGGTAATCTCTGAGATTTGCATCTGATAATATCTGCGCAGTGTGTCACCCAATCATCCGTAACATTGATACCAATCAGGGAGCTTTTGAGGAAGTTTATGGACAAACCTGATATGCAAGCAAAGATCTTGAGGATTCTTTTCACCTGGAGAATATTGTCCGTGCACGGATCCATGAAAATTATAGTATCATCTGCGTATTGAATATGAGAGACTATCAGCTGTGACTGTTTTCCAGGTAGAGCATTAATTCCTGCAATAATGTTTGCCTCCATGGCCTTTTTAATAAGCACAGACAGGCCTTCTGCAGCAATAATGAAGAGAAAGGGGGATAAGGGGTCCACTTGTCTGAGTCCTCTTGATAAACTGAATTCCTGAGTTGGAGAGCCATTTACAAGCACTGAGACTCTAGCCGAGCTGATGCATTCTCTAATCCACCCCCTCCATCTGGATCCAAACTGCATTTTTTCTAGGACGGCATCCAGATATAACCAGTTTACTGAATCAAAAGCCTTGTGAAAATCTACCTTAAAAAGAACCCCACGATGTTTGGTGGTTTTCAGTGAGTGGATAATCTCATTTTCCACTAACACTCCATCAAGAATTTGCCTACCCCGAATAAAGGCATATTGCTTTGGCGATATCACTTCCCCCACCACCTTTTTCAGCCTATTTGCAAGCAGTTTTGCTAATATCTTGTACAAACTATTAATGAGGCTGATGGGGCGAAAATCCTCTAACCAGACCGCTCCTGCTTTTTTTGGAATAAGTATTATGAAAGATGAGGATATACCTGGTGGGAAGGAACCCCTATCGTAGAATTATGTGACCATTTTAACGACTTCTACACCAACGATATCCCAGGCCGCTTTAAAGAAAGCGAAGTTGAACCCATCTGGACCCGGTGCTTTTGTGCTGTCACAAGACCAGACTGCAGCTTTGACCTCTTCCGTAGTGAAGGGTAACTCAAGTTGGATGGTGGAATCCCTTGAGAGTTTTCTGAAAGGAGAATCCGAGAAAAAAGGCCTTCTTGGGTACTTCTCCCTGTACAATTCTTTGTAGAAACTCAGCACTTCCTCCTTTATTAACAAAGGCTCTGCTATTGATCCCTTCTTAGTTGCCAACTTATAGAATTTATTTCGACTACCTCTAACCGCAGCTGATAGATGAAAAAATTTAGTATTATTGTCTCCTTCCTTTAACCATTTCACCCTTGATTTTTGCCTCCATAAAGATTCCTTAGCAGCCAGTTTTGTCCAGAGAGATTTGATAAGGTAGGTTCTTCTGTTATTCAAAGATTCTCTAACCCCTTCATCGATGTCGTCACTCTCAAGGTCTCCATCAATATCTTCAAGATCCTTTTCCAAGGAGGTTATAACATTATCAATATTCCTAAAGTTGTTGGAATTCCATTTCTTGATTAATTCCTTTAGCGATTTGAATTTAATGAAAATGCTGTTGTTACTGCTCCCACAACTGTTCATCCACCAACTAACCATATTTTTGAGAAAGTCCCTATCTTCAAGCCAAGCGTTAATGAATTTAAACGGCCTCGGACCCCAATTGTCCAATCCGCAGCGCAAGGTAATAGGAGAATGATCTGATAGATTTTTTGGTAGTGCATATTGCTCTAAGTTCGGGAATCTCATTAGCCAATGTTTATTGACAAGGAATCTATCTATTCTGCTTCTAGTAACTGAGTTGCCCCACGTAAATCTCCTTCCAATAAGGGGAAGGTCTACTAGGCCGGTCTTGAAAGTGAACTGCTGAAATTTTTTGTCTTTAGAGTAGATGTTGTTCCCCCATCTGTCCTCAGGTAATAAGGTGGCATTGAAGTCCCCTCCTACCAGAATAGGGATATCCCCCTGTACAATCTGCTCTAGTTGGGACCAAAGCACTTCCTGTTCAGGTGCTGAAATTGGTGCGTAAACTACCACAATTCTGCATACCATGTCTGAGTTCATGATTTTTCCGTTTATGGCTACCCATCCCTGTCCAGCCTCGTGAGAGTGATGAAGAAAAAAATCTGAGCACCAAGAAACTAAAATACCACCTCTGTTACCTTCTGCTGGCTTCTCAATCCAATCCACCTTTATGCTACCCCATATAATTCTGATATCTACTGCAGTTAACCCCTGTGACTTTGTCTCAAGCAGCATGATGAAGTCGAAGTTGTTTTTAACAATCAAAGAGGCAACCATTTTCTTTTTAATGGTAGACTTCAGACCTCTCGGGTTGCAGCATAATAATTTCATAATGAAATGGAGCGGGGTGAGAACGGGACTACCTGGTACTGACTGCAGCTGAGGAATTACTTCTTCCCTTCCTTTTTCGAGAACTGCCATTCTGCCATTTCCTCTTTTTCGGCTTCCATCAGCTGTTCTAGGAAGGCATGCCTGCTTGAAGGATGAATAATACCTAGTTGATCGGCAACTTCAAGTATCTTGAGTGCTTCGCTGCTAGGGGAATCGGCTTCAGCTTCTTCTGCAATGGTAAGACGGCGGTTGACATTACTGATACAGCCATCAGAGATTGAGTCTGCTGCTAACATCCCCGAACTGCAGCTGGAGTCGGTTTTGTCGTCTGCCAAGACTTTGTTCCCCCTCCCTATCCTACCACGTTTCTTCCTCAAGCATGGGATATGGGAGTTGGCTGGGTCCATTTTAAAAAAAGACGTGGTTTTTTTAAGTTTCCTCTTTACCACCTTGCCTCTGTTCTGTGGAGCATCCTTTGAACCAGACTGAATGTTGGTTACAAATGAGCTTGGCCTGCCAATAGCTTCTTCTTGCGACGATGGGGCGGTGTATGGGGCCACATCCCATCCGTTCAGATTGTGGGCTTCAGCCTCTAAGTCGATGGGTGGGCTTACTGGGCCAGAGCCATTTTCTTTAGATTCCATGGGCCCAATCTCACCTTCCTTATCTATGACCAAGGTTATCATCGTGGTATCCACTGCGCAAGGAGACAACTCAACGCTTTTCCCACTTCCAAGACTGTCTGTCTCTGACGAGGAACACGAGGTTGGCTTGGAACTAGGAGTAGATGGCGAACATTCTGTGGGAATATTGATCTGTCCAAGGTTGAACTGAGAGTTCGCCGGAGTAGTGAACCCGCCGCCTTTCCTCCTCTCTGAGAGACCAGAATCTGAGTTGGGTTTTGCCTCCCCGCTGCATGGCTTCTTAATGAATATGTCGGGACAAAAGCTAGATGGTTCTTCCACTATTTTGAATGGGTAGATGACATCATCTATTCTAACTTTGAGTGTGTCATTAATAGGAGAGGATGATGAGGTAGCTATCAGGAATCTAGCGACATCCAGGCAGATTTTCTCCCTAGTATTTCTGTCCAAAGTAATGAAGTCCCCGTAAAGAGCTGCTATAGTTGAGAAGAAGCTTGAGTTCCAAGCGTGAAGCGGGAAACCCTCCGCCCTAACCCAGGTGTATCTTTTCTTACAAATGTACTTTGGGTCCCATTGTTCAATGCATTCAAACCACTCACTTAACCATGCAAACCCCGCTTCCAACATCCCGTTCTTGTCTTCCGCTGAAGGAAAGGTTAGGAGGACAAGGTTGCCTCCCATTGGCTTGCATTCGCATTCAAGGAAACCTTGGGCGACCATAGCTTCCTGCACATTAATAACGGACTGTGCGTTGTGTAACCACCCCACTAAGCTTCGGTTCAACCATCTTCTGTCTTCAACATCCACTTCATATTGGAAATTTGCCGCCCCTGCCCTTGGGTTTTTGTAAATATCTTTCCGAGTGCCATCTTCACTAGACATACCCGACTCCACTACCTTTGCATATGTCCTGCCATCTCTCCAATTGTGGGGCTTAACCACTGGAGACCGTACACCGGTCTTTTCCATCTTAGTCGCTGCTGGGCCATCCTTTCGGGCTAAGTTGACATGGATCCTGTAGTTCCCAATCCAGGCACCGTCTAGTTTCTTGATGACAAAATTGATGTTTAGCATGGTGGAAATACTGATAAAGCCGAACCTTGTGCCTTTGACACTCAGTTTTTTAGGGATGAAGACCCTAAGAACCTCCCCAAACCAGGAAAATGTCTTCCTGATACCCTTAGAGGGCCACCCAGGAGGTAGGTTATTGACAAAGAGTTTATGTGTTTGCATGGCTTTTTTATGATTAAGCAACCACAATACTTGTTCTGGAGGGGCATAATAAGAAAAGCTAAGTTTGTTTGTTTCTGAACATGGACATTTCATTTCAATTCTTATGAAACAAACTACTAGAGGAGTTTTTTTTTCTGTAATATGAACGAATTGGAGTACTATATAAGTATATTTCCAACAATTATATATATGTGAGAAGGCAAAGAAAATAAATTAAAAAATAAATTTTTTAATTCAGAAAATAATTGAAATACCAGTTTTTTTTCCATTTAGATGAAATTTTAAATTTAATTTTATAAATAACAAAAAAAAAACAATGGTACCAGATTTAAACTACAGACATGGTGTATTGGTTAGCATGTAATTTCTCATCAGGAGATAAATTTGAAAGTGTAACAGTGGCTTACAGGCTTCTTATTCCAGTTCTTCAAGTTTGAATTGGTTAGCATGTAATTATGAAGGCCTTTCACCTTCCCCTGACCCTGCAATAAAAGGTTTTCTGCATTTCTTTTCTTTTTTGCCTCTGAAATACAAATCGGGTGCTATTTAGCTACCGATAAGTGTTGGTCGCCGAACTGTGTATTTTTTTAATAGTGAAACTAATAGTAAATTATTACATATGATTAATAACCACTATTAGTTAACGGTTAATAAAATGTTATTTTGTTATATAGGCACCAAAAGTTCCCGAAAACAAGGGTAATATTCTCTTGGCGAAGACAAGCCCTCCTGAGGTCCATAAGGCATATTTGGATCAATTTGCGATAGACTTTAAAACATTTTTAAGGGCTCGAACAGAAGAAATAATGCCTCGAGGTCGAATGGTTCTTATTCTCCCTGGAAGAAATAATGATAATATCGATAATTCCAATCACTATTTTTTTAACAGCATTGAATTACTTGGAATGCTGCTAAATAACATGGTTTCTGAGGTAATTAACAATATTTCTCCATTTGTTCGGTTTGGTTTATACCAACATATCCAGTAAGTTTCATTTTTTTAATGGCAATTTTGATTTGTTCGGTTTTCAGAATGAACCGATTAAATGTTTACCCTTATTTTAAATTTAAAATTAATTAGAGTTATTAGTAACAAGTTAGATGGCAAAACCTATATATTTTGGTTTGTTGTTTTATCTTTTTGAGGCAGTTGGTTTTTGGGATCAAACAGTTGGTCTAAATGTATTTGGTTATATTTATTATTTTTGTATTTTGCATTAATAGCTCATAGCTCATTCAATCTCAATCAAACGGTTGATTCTATAAGCTCCAGTTATTTTGCCTTTTACAAACAGTTGTCAATTTTATATATAAAAAGGCATTATTATCCTTTTATAAATTTATAGATATCGGATGCCTTTGATATGAGAAACCATTGACAATTGTGTTTCAATATATTTCAATGCCTGATACTTGACGACCGTTAGTAAGGTCTTAATTTTATATGGTTATATCATATGATATATAATTGATGTCCGGTTTAATATTATAGGGATTGATTGAAGAATCGAAGTTGGATACGTTCAATGTTCCAGTTTACGGACCATCACCTCAAGAATTGAAGAATGTGATTGAAGAAGAAGGGTCCTTTAAAATTATTAAGTTTGAATCATTTAATGTGAGCATTGATATTGACGGTCACAAAGAGGAAGAAGATGAGTTCACAAGAGGCAATAGAATAACAAAGCCAATAAGAGCTGTCTTTGAACCCATCATGGCCGTTTATTTTGGGATTGAACTTGTTGATGTTATATTCCAAAGGTTCTCCATCAAGATGGCTAATTACCAGGGAATCATCGCTAGGGATGTTTATAGCCATGTCATTTCCATGATTAAGGAGTGATAAGGAAATGCTTGTCTGTCTCATTAATTTGCGAGATTTTGTACCATTCTGCTATTTTGTCGATTCTAAGTAAACATCGTTGTCTCCCAATAAAATAATTGCCTTTTTTTTCCTGGTAACAAATTTATCTTCGCTAGTGATATTTATAGCCATGTCATTTCCATGATTAATGAGTGCTAAGCAAATAGTTGTCTATCTCATTAATTTGCGAGGTGTTGTACCATTCTACTATTTTGTTGATTCTAAATAAACATCGTTGTCTCCCAATAAAATAATTGCCCTTTTTTATTCCTGGTAACAAATTTATCTTTGCTAGTAATGCTTATAGCCATGTCATTTCCATGATTAATGAGTGGTAAGCAAATATTTGTCTCTCTCGTTAATTTGCGAGGTGTTGTACCATTCTGCTATTTATGTGGGAATAGAATCCGTGTGAAAACATTATGTAACCAAGAGAGAACATGGTATAAAATGGAAATTTGTGAAATAAATGCTGGAACTATATGAATTCCGCCTAGAAAACATGTATGAAATAAATTATCGTGATGAATTAGCTTGTGAGGCTTTGCTCCTTGCTTGGCCGATTGATAAATTATATGGTAATGGCCTGCATATTACTTAAGTGTCATGAAAAATGACGGAACGTTGTCCTTCGCTGAATATTGTATGTGATACATAAGTATGAAATTTTAACATGATGTGAAAAAAGAATATGTTTAAGATGATAATGTGGTATAAAGGATGTAATTAGATGATAAATTATAAATGCCCTTGGTACTTTTAGTTAAACCAGAAGTATGTGATATAGATGGTTAGTCATAGGAACTTAATACGGTGAAATTCAGTCAAAAAAGTTTGTTTTGGATTGGAATGTTGGCCATCACAAGTGGTCACTTCGACAATTTATGGACAATTGGAATTCTCATTATGCATATCCAGTTTGAGAGTTTTCACTGGATAGTACTAAACACAAAATCATAAGCGAATAATGAAAGTGAGCAAGGTTATATATGTAAATGTTGATTTAATTAGCACAATATGGATAAAAGGGTAAAAAAGCATTAAAAAGTATTAAAAAGAATAAAAATGTAATTTGAAAGTAAAAGTAGGAAGGGTGAAGATTAAACGGTAATACACATCTAGTGCGTGAAAATGCAAACGAGTCTTTTCTTTTTTGATAAACAGTATAAACAAGTTGACATGAAGCCAAATATGAGAAGGCCGTAAATAATAAATTACTATATATTGGTTCAATTCTGTTCTACTCAATTATTTTGCAGAGATAATTTGCACCTAAGTTTTGAAATCCTGACCAATAGAATCTTTCGATGTAGCTGCCTTAAGTACCGCTTCTTTAAAATTATTAGCATTCTCTCTGATTTTCTTTCCTTTATCATGTGAAAAAATGATTTTCAGGCTCTTAATAATTCCACTTTTTGTGATTTTCCCATCTCCAACTCTGATTCCGTTGCCCCAGACTTGCTCGATCATCTTTGAAATTATATGATTATCAACCAAAACTGACCTACAAATCATGGGCACCTTGTTGAAATATGATTCAAAGTTTGAATGGGTCTTTCTTTAATTTGTTAATCTATTTGATTTACTTTCTTGATTTTAGCTAGTTTTCTTTACCGTTGCGATTTCTTTACCGTTGCAATTAAATATCTCAACAATGGGATGATTTGTTTCCAAATTTTCTGCTCAGTTTGTTATTTGTTTAGCCAATATAAAGAGGCACTTCTTGTTGTTCTCGATCATCAAGCATAAGAAGAAATAAAGCAAAACACAGTATTTCTTTCTTTTTTTCGGCTATGCTGTGCTCTATTTTTTGGTTTCTTTGGTTACTGTTTTCAACAATTCTGGTATCAGAGCCTGGTTCAAGTCCATTGGGCATTTTTTGGGCTAGTTTGGGTCTTTGGGAATTTAAGTGAAATGTAACACCCTTCTCGGAACAGTTTTTTCCGAAGCGAAACTTAGCCGAAACCGGTACGGATTTTTTTTTTCTACCGAACAATTTAAAACATTTAAAATACTTTTTCATTAATTCCAGAATCAAATAACAATCTTATAACAATTAAAACAAACATCATATCGAAACTTATACTGTCCATACATCCAAGACAAATAAACATACATTCTAAAAACAGTTCGAGCTTTTACCTTAATAGTCTAAGTATATACATGCCAAAAGTTTATTCTAAAGAATACAGAAATCTTCTCTTCCGATCTGGTCCTTCAATGTACTATGCTCCCGCAATACTTCAGAACCTGCACGCAGTAAACACTACGTGCTGAGCATTAAATATGCCCAGTGGTGACTACTAATCCAAGAATTTCCCAAGAATAAGCATAACTTCGTTAATATGCACTATAACTTTTACTTGCAGTAATACTGTTACTTATTTTTTTTAGTCATATCAATTTAATTACCATATTATTTAACGATTTGAATTGGTACTCGTGTCTTTACTAGTACCAAAGTAAATTACTTAAATTTTTGGTGTACTGTTCAATCATGTGATCTGTACTCTAATTATACTTTTGTTGTTATTCTTTTATTTTCGCTTTGACTTTTAATTAATAAATACATTACTAATTAAAAGCTTTTAAACTTTATTGCAAAGCGATATAGGTATTTCGGGATACTTTGCAGTCAATTTCTCTTTCTTTCATATATATATATATATATATATATATATATATATATATATATATATATATATATATATATATATATATATATATATATATATTATTTTCATTCAAATACTTATTTAGACGTATGTCTTTTATTTCTTTTCATCGGTCAATTATTGTGTCTTTCTATTGTTTTACTTTTCGAATAACTCTTCTTTCAGAAAAATGTTACGTAACTAATACATTTACTTCATGTCAAAATCATCACTTTTTAACTCTAAATAGGAAATTAATATTGTTTCCGAACTCGTCATTATTTTTACAGCAATAATTAGTATAAGAAATACCAATTAATCAAATTATCTTTTTCACGTAAAACAAAATATATTTTAAAATCCTTATAAAAGCTTTCTTTTCTTTTGCTGATAAATTTCACTTTTCAGAAATCTTTACAGATTTATTTTAACTTTACATTTTCTTTCAAACGAATCATTAAACAATACTTATTCATTCATTTCGATGTTCCCCTAGTGCAATACGACAGGATTCTCAGATAGGATACGCAGGACATGGACCCCACAGGGCCACAACAGAGAGAGAAGTGATCCCCAAGGCATCATTTCTCACAGAGCATATAACAGAACAGAGAATGCCATGGTGATCAGAGATCCAGTCCACAGCATAGCAAGTCGTTATGACTTGCACCGCGGTATAAGGTGTCCCTATGGCTAGCCATTTATATCATAATCAAGAATAATAATACCTGTCTAACGCTAAGGGCAAACATAATTAATCACTTTTGCAATTACTTTTAAACATTTAAAAATTCTTACTTTCTTTCTTTTATTCTTTTATACATTTTATTAGGATCAAATACACTCTTTTAGTGTTATCGGATATTCAATAACTTTTTGTCTTATCATTGATTTTATCTTTTCAGATCATTTTTGTGAATTATCCTTCGATAATTCACACAGATACTTAGACTTTTCAGTGATTTACATCTTTTCTTTCACTTTGCCTTTTCAAGTCACTGTTGTGAATTATTCGTTAATAATTCACTCAAACACTTGGACTTTTCAATCTTTTATACAAATTCTGACTTTTCTTGTATAATTCTTTACGAATCATTTTTCAATACTTTTAGGCTTGACGTTTTTACAGTTTTTCCTTTTTCAGTCCAATTTTCTAATTATTCGATATGCCGACTTTTATTTCGTCGGCGACATAATTTTGTAATTATTAACTCTTTTAATACTTTTTGTTGACTAATTTATTTTAATAAATTAGTCACGTCTTTATTTTTCTTCTCTTAGGCAATTAGAAACTTTATTAATATCATTTATTATTTTAGTCTCGAACATGCATAATTTAACTTTTTCCATCGATTTATTAATTTCAAAGGCATAATTACGATTTTTGCTATTATAATCATTTATTTTCATTTTTATTATACAATTTCTTTCATTATTCATCTTTTATTCTTTATATCACTATTTTCAGATAAAATTACATTTTAGTCCTTAACTACGAAAATTCTATCTTTCGAAACCGTTAGGCCTCTGAAATTACCATTTTACCATTATTAAATATTTCTTACTTATTTTTACGCGTTAATTACTTACTTTGGCACAATTACCATTTTGCCCCATAACTTTTATTTTCTTTTGTTTAAACCCTTTTTCTATTTAAAACTCATTTTATCTTTCCTTTATTTACATATTAATTTATATCCATCATTTCCATTTATTTATGAATTATTTATCAATAATTCATTTCTCTTATTATTTTCACGGCCCAATAATTATTTTGAAGAATTCGTTGGTTGACTTTTTATTCTCATCATTGACATTAATTTACCTTCACATTAATTCATCACTTTTGTCCTTTGTTATACAAGGATGCATTAAAATTTCAATTATTTTCATTTTACCTATTCACATAAAACTTCCAATAAAATTCCAATAACTTTAATAAATCTAATAAAATTCATTTATACATTATTGGTTGGTTAATGTCATTCTTCATCAAAATAATCATTTAATTCACAATAATTCATCACCATTATTCAATTTCTCATCAAATTACACATTCTTTCTTGACAATCCATCAAAGTCATCACATACATAACCAAACTTTTGCCTTTAAAATATTCTTTAAATTCATAAAAATTCCACAAACATTGCTACATATGTTCTTTCATCTCTAACACTATTTTAAGGCTTAATTTCATCAAAACCCCTAAAATACACATTGTTTTCCTTTGAAGTTCCATTCGGCCACTAAAGGAAGTTCATTATTCATGTCTTTAAAAATCCATTTAAACATTCATTCATGCATATTTGATGTCTAATTACACTACTCTAACTTCAATTTCATTTATGCATCATTAACTCATTTTTAGATTAAATTACATAAAAGAATTTAAATTAAAATCAAGGAAAATACTAGGATTTGATAGCCATTTACCTTACAATCAAATTTGCTTACTAAGGTGCTCGCCGGACCGGTCGTCGAACCATCGCCGGAGCTACACTTGCAATGCCAACATGAAGTTCACTCCGTCCCTAGCTTATCGGTGGTGGTCACGCGCCTCAACCACCACTGTATGTCGGGATCGGAATCGAAAAGTTCCACTCCTCCACCAAGGCCAATCTCTTCACTGCCGGCGAGTGGGGAGGGACGGCAGCCACCGGAGGAAGTGTCTCATCCTCAGCAATCCGGCGGTACCTCTCATCTCACCATACCTTGCCGGAGTTGACCGAAAAATACGAAGAAGAAGAAGAAGAAGTGAATCGGAGAGAGAGAAACTCATGATCCACTCGACTCCGTCCGTTGAAGGAAGAACGAAAATATGGTGGAGACAGGAGACAGCGAACGGCGATCGACAGTGGGAGAAACCGAACAGTCGCCGGCGAAAACAAGCCCCCTCCGTTCACCGCCCTTCAATCTCGATTTCAGCTCCTCTCCTTCTTTTTTTTTCATTTTCCTTTTTTCTTATTTTATCACCTTTATTATCTCTTAAAATGAGTGGCCACACTTGAAAGTCAAAAAATATCTAAGACTTTCTTTTATATATATATATATATATATATATATATATATATATATATATATATATATATATATATATATATATATATATAGCTAATCCAAAATCATTTTCACTTGCCCTCTTAAATTGATTTTTAAAACTTCATACCTTTTTATCACATCAAAAATAGGTAGGAAATAAATTTTCGGCTTAATCGGAGTCCGTTATCGGTCCGATTCGACAACTACCGGTGTCACCGAAAAATTCAATTCTCATTACCAAAATATTCTACATAAAAATTCATATAGACACGCAAATCCTGGCAATATTCAGAGTTCGTTTACTATTTTTAATTATTTAAGCAAAATCAAGTCCCCTTTCCTATCGGAAAATTGACTCGCTACCTTTTTCGTATTTTTGACTTTTGGAGGCCTATTTGACCTCAAATTCACTTCAAATTTTAACCCTAGACTCACCATGACTATTCCTTTCAAATGGTCCAATAAAATATTTTCAACTTTCGGGTACCCTTTCGGGTCCAGAAAACACTAGTCACTGCCAGAAAGTACTATTCACGGCTGACCCGGTATTGAGACCATTACAATTCTCCCCTGCTAAAAGAAATTTCGTCCTCGAAATTTACTTACAGCACCGAGTAGAGGATACTATAAAATAATATTACCAAACTTCTTTTACATTTAATAGTTCCAACAGATCTTTACCAAGGGAACTCATTTACATTTAAAATTAACCAGTCTTTATCAGTTCCTCTTTTTCTAAACACATCATCCTGAAAGTAGATCCATTTCATATCTTAAATTAGATCAAGACTTGTTGACCTTGTTTATATTCCATTGAGTCTAACAAGAAGGATTTAACATTCTCTTTCTAATATTATCTTAGCAAAAGTCAAATCTTACTATAGATAACCATTTTGCACAGTCCCATATACTTTACCATATTCCTTTTTTCAATATCTGAATTAGCCCATTGGATTAATCATTAGCACAGGGTGAATCACTAGGCAAATACTGAAATTAGCACTAGTCTTCCTCTTTGACACTTAACAAATCCAATAACAGATTCTTTCGTTACTTTATTCCACTTTTAAATAAATACCGTTACAAGTCAGAGCAATTCTCAAACAAGTCTAATGTTCTGCTTCCATATATCAACTTATTTAACATTTATTTACATCTGTCACAAAACACTTTCAGTCTAACTTCCAGAATTAAATTTTTTAATCCTGACACACCTGATGATGTCAGGCATTACTATCTCGGTGAACTTTAGTAAAAATCTTTCAATTTACTCATAAAGACTATTACATAAACATTCTCTTTCAGAATTACTGTCCTCACCTGCCGTACAAAATCAACTTCACTTATTTTCTAGTTAAACACTCCCATCTGTAGTCAAACTTAAACTGGCTCTCACAACTAGAAAACCAAGAACATTATCATTAACCATTTGCACTTATCATTTCCATTGATTCATCAATAGGGTCAGTATGCTGACAAATTTATTGACGTGACCAATATCTCACAATGGTCACATCAAAATTGGAAAACAATCATAAGCACACTAGTTCTTATCTCATTCTTAGGTTGTCCTTATGCTCATCATATCCCGTCAGTTTTATCCTATCAAATGGGGCCTAAACATACAGTGTAATGCATATCAGATGCTGTCAAACAATATGAAATGCCATGCAATGAATGTATAATGTCATGTATGCAGATAGAATACTGTCAAGTATCCTCATATAATGCAGAGATCATAGCCCATCCCAGAGCTATGAGAAATACAATAAAATCCCCACTCCTATAAGGAAATCACTGACAGATATTTAGAGCATCTTAAACAACCTTAACTTATAACAATTTTACTCACTGACATTCTTAAACCAAAGCAATCCAGTCAAGTATCTCCTTATCCTGTATAATTTATCTGTACACACAATACAATTCCTTTTTATTTCTATCACACTCTTCCTTTTGTGCTTCCTTTAACTGTTCTCATCCATATAGATACTTAAACTCTCATATTTTCACTTAATGTCAGTCAACTTTTCTTTTTCCTGCTTTGACTCTCATGAGATCTCAAGCAGTAATACTTCCATTCTCAGTCACTACCATTTCTACCATGCAAAATCAATCATTTCATATTTGACCAGCTCAGTCAAATGTCAACTATTCCACTTTAATACAGATAGGGGAGCAAGTACCCTTCTGATTACTTAACACGTATCTAATTATAATTGGCATGTATATACAAACAACCTATCACTTAATCTTATCCCCCTCCGATCTTAGAACCGTTTAAACCTTTGCTCTGATACCACTAAATGTAACACCCTTATTGGAACAGTTTTTTTCGAAGCGAAACTTAGCCGAAATCGGTACGGATTTTTTTTTCTACCGAACAATTTGAAACATTTAAAATACTTTTTCATTAATTCCAGAATCAAATAACAATCTTATAACAATTAAAACAAACATCATATCGAAACTTATACTGTCCATACATCCAAGACAAATAAACATACATTCTAAAAACAGTTCGAGCTTTTACCTTAATAGTCTAAGTATATACATGCCAAAAGCTTATTCTAAAGAATACAAAAATCTTCTCTTCCGATCTGGTCCTCCAATGTACTATGCTCCCGCAATGCTTCAGAACCTGCACGCAGTAAACACTACGTGCTGAGCATTAAATATGCCCAGTGGTGACTACTAATTCAAGAATTTTCCAAGAATAAGCATAACTTCGTTAATATGCACTATAACTTTTACTTGCAGTAATACTGTTACTTATTTTTTTTAGTCATATCAATTTAATTACCATATTATTTAACGATGTGAATTGGTACTCGTGTCTTTACTAGTACCAGAGTAAATTACTTAAATTTTTGGTGTACTGTTCAATCATGTGATCTGTACTCTAATTATACTTTTGTTGTTATTCTTTTATTTTCGCTTTGACTTTTAATTAATAAATACATTACTAATTAAAAGCTTTTAAGCTTTATTGCAAAGCGATATATATATATATATATATATATATATATATATATATATATATATATATATATATATATATATTATTTTCATTCAAATACTTATTAAGACGTATGTCTTTTATTTCTTTTCATCGGTCAATTATTGTGTCTTTCTATTGTTTTACTTTTCGAATAACTCTTCTTTCAGAAAAATGTTACGTAACTAATACATTTACTTCATGTCAAAATCATCACTTTTTAACTCCAAACAGAAAATTACTATTGTTTCCGGACTCGTCATTATTTTTACAGTAATAATTAGTATAAGAAATACCAATTAATCAAATTATCTTTTTCACGTAAAACAAAATATATTTTAAAATCCTTATAAAAGCTTTCTTTTCTTTTGCTGACAAAAAAATTACTATTGTTTCCGGACTCGTCATTATTTTTACAGTAATAATTAGTATAAGAAATACCAATTAATCAAATTATCTTTTTCACGTAAAACAAAATATATTTTAAAATCCTTATAAAAGCTTTCTTTTCTTTTGCTGACAAATTTCACTTTTCAGAAATCTTTACAGATTTATTTTAACTTTACATTTTCTTTCAAACGAATCATTAAACAGTACTTATTCATTCATTTCGATGTTCCCCTAGTGCAATACGACAGAATTCTCAGATAGGATACGCAGGACATGGACCCCACAGGGCCACAACAGAAAGAGAAGTGATCCCCAAGGAATCATTTCTCACAGAGCATATAACAGAACAGAGAATGCCATGGTGATCAGAGATCCAGTCCACAGCATAGCAAGTCGTCATGACTTGCACCGCGGTATAAGGTGTCCCTATGGCTAGCCATTTATATCATAATCAAGAATAATAATACATGTCTAACGCTAAGGGCAAACATAATTAATCACTTTTGCAATTACTTTTAAACATTTAAAAATTCTTACTTTCTTTCTTTTATTCTTTTATACATTTTATTAGGATCAAATACACTCTTTTAGTGTTATCGGATATTCAATAACTTTTTGTCTTATCATTGATTTTATCTTTTCAAATCATTTTTGTGAATTATCCTTCGATAATTTACACAGATACTTAGATTTTTCAGTAATTTACATCTTTTCTTTCACTTTGTCTTTTCAAGTCACTATTGTGAATTATTCGTTAATAATTCACTCAAACACTTGGACTTTTCAATCTTTTATACAAATTCTGACTTTTCTTGTATAATTCTTTACGAATCATTTTTCAATACTTTTAGGCTTGACGTTTTTACAGTTTTTCCTTTTTCAGTCCAATTTTCCAATTATTCGATATGCCGACTTTTATTTCGTCGGCGACTTAATTTTGTAATTATTAACTCTTTTAATACTTTTTGTTGACTAATTTATTTTAATAAATTAGTCACGTCTTTATTTTTCTTCTTTTAGGCAATTAGAAACTTTATTAATATCATTTATTATTTTAGTCTCGAACATGCATAATTTAACTTTTTCCATCGATTTATTAATTTCAAAGGCATAATTACGATTTTTGCCATTATAATCATTTATTTTCATTTTTATTATACAATTTCTTTCATTATTCATCTTTTATTCTTTATATCACTATTTTCAGATAAAATTACATTTTAGTCCTTAACTACGAAAATTCTATCTTTCGAAACCGTTAAGCCTCTGAAATTACCATTTTACCATTATTAAATATTTTTTACTTATTTTTACGCGTTAATTACTTACTTTGGCACAATTATCATTTTGCCCCATAACTTTTATTTTCTTTTGTTTAAACCCTTTTTCTATTTAAAACTCATTTTATCTTTCCTTTATTTACATATTAATTTATATCCATTATTTCCATTTATTTATGAATTATTTATCAATAATTCATTTCTCTTATTATTTTCACGGCCCAGTAATTATTTTGAAGAATTCGTTGGTTGACTTTTTATTCTTATCATTGACATTAATTTACCTTCACATTAATTCATCACTTTTGTCCTTTGTTATACAAGGATGCATTAAAATTTCAATTATTTTCATTTTACCTATTCACATAAAACTTCCAATAAAATTCCAATAACTTTAATAAATCTAATAAAATTCATTTATACATTATTGGTTGGTTAATGTCATTCTTCATCAAAATAATCATTTAATTCACAATAATTCATCACCATTATTCAATTTCTCATCAAATTACACATTCTTTCTTGACAATCCATCAAAGTCATCACATACATAACCAAACTTTTGCCTTTAAAATATTCTGTAAATTCATAAAAATTCCACAAACATTCCTACATGTGTTCTTTCATCTCTAACACTATTTTAAGGCTTAATTTCATCAAAATCCCTAAAATACACATTGTTTTCCTTTGAAGTTCCATTCGGCCACTAAAGGAAGTTCATTATTCATGTCTTTAAAAATCCATTTAAACATTCATTCATGCATATTTGATGTCTAATTACACTACTCTAACTTCAATTTCATTTATGCATCATTAACTCATTTTTAGATTAAATTACTTAAAAGAATTTAAATTAAAATCAAGGAAAATACTAGGATTTGATAGCCACTTACCTTACAATCAAATTTGCTTACTAAGGTGCTCGCCGGACCGGTCGCCGAACCATCGCTGGAGCTACACTTGCAAGGCCAACATGAAGTTCACTCCGTCCCTAGCTTACCGGTGGTGGTCACGCGCCTCAACCACCACTGTATGTCGGGATCGGAACCGAAAAGTTTCACTCCTCCACCAAGGCCGATCTCTTCACTGCCGGCGAGTGGGGACGGACGGCAGCCACCGGAGGAAGTGTCTCATCCTCAGCAATCCGGCGGTACCTCTCATCTCACCATACCTTGCCGGAGTTAACCGAAAAATACGAAGAAGAAGTGAATCGGAGAGAGAGAAACTCACGATCCACTCGACTCCGTCCGTTGAAGGAAGAATGGAAATATGGTGGAGACAGGAGACAGCGAATGGTGATCGACGGTGGGAGAAATCGAATAGTCGCCGGCGAAAACAAGCCCCCTCCGTTCACCGCCCTTCAATCCCGATTTCAGCTCCTCTCCTTTCCTTTTTTTTTCATTTTCCTTTTTTCTTATTTTATCACCTTTATTATCTCTTAAAATGAGTGGCCACACTTGAAAGTCAAAAAATATCTAAGACTTTCTTATATATATATATATATATATATATAGCTAATCCAAAATCATTTTCACTTGCCCTCTTAAATTAATTTTTAAAACTTCATACCTTTTTATCACATCAAAAATAGGTAGGAAATAAATTTTCGGCTTAATCGGAGTCCGTTATCGGTCCGATTCGACAACTACCGGTGTCACCGAAAAATTCAATTCTCATTACCAAAATATTCTACATAAAAATTCATATAGACACGCAAATCCTGGCAATATTCAGAGTTCATTTACTATTTTTAATTATTTAACCAAAATCAAGTCCCCTTTCCTACCGGAAAAATTGACTCGCTACCTTTTTCGTATTTTTGACTTTTGGAGATCCATTTGATCTCAAATTCACTTCAAATTTCAATTCTAGACTCACCATGACTATTTCTTTCAAATGGTCCAATAAAATATTTTCAACTTTCGGGTACCCTTTTGGGCCCGGAAAATACTAGTCACTGCCGGAAAGTATTATTCACGGCTAACCCGGTATTGAGGCCATTACATGAAAAGTGAGGTTTAGGTTAATTGGGCATTGAGTGAAATTTTTTCTTTTGGGCACTAAAGGGAAACACGAGAGGAGTGTAAGAGTTAGGAAAGAAATGGCAACAAATGTTATTTCATCATCTACGCAGCCACTCATACCAATTTTCACAGGTGAAAAATATGAGTTATGGAGTATTTCAATGAAAATTCTTTTCATGTCTCAAGACCTATGGGATCTAGTGAAATTTGGCTTTTTAGATTTAGAAGATCCAGATGATAAGGAAGCAAAAAGATTGAAAGAAGCCAAAAGGAAAGATGCTAGGGATTATTCTTCATTCAACAATCTGTCCATGAAACAATTTTTTCAAGAATTGCAGCAGCAAAAACATCATCGCAGGCTTGGCAAATCTTAAAAAAGGAATTTCAAGGGTCCTCAAAGGTAATTACGGTAAAATTGTAAACTTACCGTTGTGAATTTGAGACTCTATCTATGAAAAGCAATGAATCTGTTCAAACTTATTTGTCTAGAGTCTCATCTCTTGTTAATCAAATGAAATCATATGGTGAAGATATATCAGGAGAAATTGTTGTTGCAAAAGTTTTATGAAGTCTTACTCTTAAGTTTGAACATGTCGTTGCTGCTATTGAGGAAGCCCATGATTTATCATATTATTCTTTTGATGAACTAATGCGTTCTTTGCAAGCTCATGAAAAAAGATTGCTCAGGTCACATGAAAAGAATGAAGAAAAAGCCTTTCAGGTGAAGGGGGAGTCTAGTCAAGAGGGGATATTTGAAAGTTCTGCTAAACATGGTAAAGATCAAGGAAGCTTTTGTGGAAGAGGCCGTGGAAGAGGTCGAGGCAGAGGTAGATTTAACAATGAGAGGCAAAATAAGGCCATTCAATGTTACTACTGCAAAAAGCCAGGTGATATAGAGGCTTACTGCTGGCAAGAGCAGAGGGATGAAAGTAATCAAGCAAGCTTTTTAGAAAAATCAGATGAAGAAAGTAAGTTGTTCATGGCCCTTTTTTGTGAGAAAGAGCAATCTAACGATGTTTGGTTTTTGGATATTGGTTATTCCAATCATATGTGCGGAGCAAGATCTATGTTTAAGGAGCTTGATGAGTCCAATAAGACAGATGTGATGCTAGGAGATAACAAGAGGATTCAAGTTGAAGGTAGAGGTACCATCATCATTAAAACCAATCAAGTTAATGCTAAGATTTTACAAGATGTGATGCTTGTTCCTGGTTTATCTCATAATCTTCTTAGCATTGGGCAATTGATGATTAGTGGATACTCAATTTTATTTGATGATTGTTGTTGCACTATTAAAGATAAAAAAAATCTGGGCAAATAATTGCAAGGGTTCCTATGGCTAAAAATAAAATGTTTCCTTTGGAGGTTTCAATGATTGAGAACTATGCTATGATTGCTAATGGTGATAATGAGGCTAAATTGTGGCATTTGAGGTATGGGCACTTGAATATTAATGGATTAAAGTTGCTGAATAAAAAACAAATGGTTTTGGGCTTACCAAAACTTGAAAATCTTTGCTTTTGTGAAGGTTGTGCTTATGGAAAACAAAGAAAAAAATCTTTTCCTGTAGGACATGCTTGGAAAGCCTCTAAATGTCTTGAGTTGGTACATGCGGATTTGTGTGGGCCTATGAATGTTGAATCTCTTGGTGGTAGTCGATTTTTTTGTTATTTACTGATGATTACAATTGTCACGGCTAGATTTATTTTTTGGAAAAGAAATCTGAAGCTTTTGATAGTTTCAAAAAGTTCAAAGCACTTGTGGAAAGAAAAAGTGGACTTTTAATTAAGGCGCTGCAAACAGATAGAAGAGGTGAATTTGTCTCAACCGACTTTAATGATTTTTGTGAGGAAAGTGGAATTTGCAGGGAACTTACTGCACCATACACCCCAAAGCAAAACGGTATAGCTGAAAGAAAGAATCAAATTGTAGTAGAGATGGCTAAAAGCATGATGCAAGCAAAAAATCTTCCTACTTATTTTTGGGCAGAAGCTGTTGCAACAACAGTTTGTCTTTTTAACATATCTCCTACAAAAGTTGTTCACAATCAAACTCCATTTGAGGCATGGATAGGTAGAAAACCAACGGTAAGCCACTTAAAAATTTTTGGTTGTATAGCTTATGCCTTGGTTAAAATTTATTCTAGTAAATTTGATGAAAAATCTAAAAAACATGTCTTTATTGGGTATTGTTCTCAATCCAAAACATATATGTTGTATAATCCTATTAATGGCAAGATTACCATCGGCAGGGATGTGGTTTTTAATGAAAAAGCAAGTTGGACTTGGAATGAAGAAAATGGGCAGCAAGTGGTGGAAGACAATACAGCACCATCGTTGGATCTAATACCTGCAATCTTTACCTCAAGCAGAAACCCATCTGCTCCTACAACTAATGAATCATCATTTTCAAGTTCATCAAGTGAAATTCCTCTAAGAGAATTTAGATCCCTGCAGGAAATTTATGCCTCTTGTACATTTGCTTTGCTTGTTTCAGATCCTATTAACTTTGAAGAAGCTGCAAAAGAGAAAGAATGGCATGAAGCTGTGGAAGAAGAGCTGTTGGCTATTAAAAAAAAATAAAACCTGGGATTTGGTATACTTGCCAGAAGGAAAGAATGTTATTAGGCTCAAATGGGTGTTTAGAACCAAATATCATGCAGATGGGAGTATTCAAAAATACAAGGCAAGGCTGGTTGTAAAGGGCTATTCTCAGCAGCAAGGTATTGATTTCTATGAAACTTTTTCTCCTGTTGCGCATGTTGAAACAGTGAGAACTTTTCTAGCCTTAGTTGCTTAATTAAATTGGCCAGTGTATCAATTTGATGTTAAATCTGCATTTTTCAATGGTGATTTGAAAGAGGAGGTTTATGTCTTACAGCCTGAAGGTTTTTTTGTTAATGACAGTGAAGATAAAGTTTACAGGTTAAAAAAGGCACTATATGGCTTAAAATATGCACCACGAGCATGGTACTTCAAAATTGATTCTTATTTTTAGGAGAATAATTTTAAGATAAGTGAAAATGAGTTTACGCTTTATTTGAAGAAGGATGATAAAGATGAATTTCTGGTGGTATGTCTTTACGTTGATGACATAATTTATGTGGGTTCAAGTGAGTTTATTGTTTCTGAGTTTAAGGCTTGCATGATGAAGAATTTTGGATTGACAAATTTGGGTTTATTGCATTATTTTCTTGGTATTGAAGTGAAGCAGGACATTAATGGGATATTTATTGTTAAGCTGCTAAAAGAGCATTTCTTTGATTGAATTTTGCTTATTATTTTGCGTTCTTTTAAGTCAGTTTTAGGTACTTTTCATTGGTTTGTTTATTTTTCTGACTGCAGGAGTAGATTTTGAGGAAGTTGTATTTTTAGGGCTAATTGTTGATGATCTGAAGAAGCGAAGAATTTTTGGGATTAATTTGGAGTAAAGAGCTGATAGTTGAAAATTCTGGAAGTTGTCTTGCCCAAAGGAATTGCCCAGTTGCCCAAGGCAAAAAGCCAAGCCTTGCCCAGTTCCCTTGCCCAAGGGAAATTGATAGTGGACTGCGATTTTCAAGATAATTTTAAGCGAATTTAACCTAGCCGCCACTTAAACCCTAGCTGGTATTTAGGAATTTGAAGACTTTATTTTAAGAGTAAAGAGGCAGTGATTGGAGGAATTTAGAACTCCTTTAGGAATTTTATTTTAAATTTCCTAGTTGTGTTGGTTTTCTTTCCTGTTTTTGGTTAATATTTAAGAAAATGGGTCCTCAGTTTGAGAGGATCTTCCTTCGGCAATTTTTGCAACTCAAATTCTGTACCAGGGGTTTTTTCAACTTTTACTTTTTATTTTGTGAGATTATCATGGCCATGAGTGGCTAAATTATTATTTTTAATTGAAGATTAATTCAAAGCCAGAATTTATTTCACTGTGAGATCGTTGTGCTTACTTTTTGTTCTTTATTTCATATGGTGTTCATGTTGTTTACTATAGCTTAGAGAAATCATTTCTCAATTGTTATTTGTTTCATGTTCAATAAGGCATCGTTGTTCATTTAATTAAATAACTTACTGCTAATTGAAGATATCAAATCCGTAATTGTTTGGTAGATTCAATAACGAGTAGCGATCAGTGTAGTTTCCTCATAAGGGCTATTATGTTGAGCAAATGCATGATTTGGTCTAAATCGATTTTGCTTGTAGATTGGTTGGCTTAGGTCGGGTCTTTTTAATTTGTAATGTTGTCAATAGATTAAATTCTTTCGCTTGTTAAGGGTTGTTTATTGATTAGAAATTAATTACAATCTTACTTGAATAATTCATTAATACAGAAAGATTAGGTCGGGAGCGCGAAGCTGACGGCTATAACTGACCCATTATTTGATTTTTTTTTAGAATTATTTTTTAATTTATGATCAGTTGAATGAATCATGTGTTGCGAATATCTTTAACTGAAATTATCATCCCTTGAATTTTCTCTTAATTAATTTCTGACTCATTTATTTATTTGCTTCAGTTCACTATTTCACTTTCAATTTATAAACTCCCCCATTCAATTTTATTGTTAAAAATCTAGTTGTTTAGAATTACTTCAGTGCTAGTCTCTATAGATTCGACTCTTTTTTGCCCTATTTGCAATTTATTTGTTGGGATAAGTTAGGTTTTTATTTTTGGTGGCTTTGACACCCATCATTTATTTCACAAAGAAAATATGCAATGGATCTTTTAAGGAAATTCAATATGGTGAACTGCAAAGTAGAAGCTACACCCTTAAATGTCAATGAAAAGTTGAGTTGGGATGATGGAGCTGAATTTGCAAATGCAACATATTTTAGGAGTCTTGTAGGAGGCTTGAGTTATTTGTCCCATACTAGGGCAGATATCGCTTTCTCTGTTGGAGTTGTGTCCGGATTTATGCATAACCCAAGCAAATTTCATCTTCGAGCAGCAAAGAGAATTTTAAGATATGTAGCAGGAACAACAGAGCTGGGAATTTGGTACACCAAAGTGTTAGATTTCAAACTAACAGATTTTACTGATAGTGATCATGCAGGTTTAATTGATGATAGGAAAAGCACATCTGGTTTCCTATTCAATCTTGGATTAGGAGCTATTTCTTGGAGTTCAAAGAAGCAGGAGGTGGTAGATTTATCAACATCAGAAGCCGAATATATTGCAGCAACAGCATCAGCTTCTCAAGCAATTTGGTTAAGGAGACTTCTTGCTAATTTTAATCACAAGCAAGCAGGAGCAACAGAGATTTTTTTTGTGATAGTACATATGCTATTGCAATGACAAAGAATCAAGTGTACCACAGCTGAACAAAACATATTGACGTCCGTTATCATTTCATTCGAAGCCTAGTTACAAATGGAGAAATTGCATTGAAGTCTTGCAATACAAAAGAACAAGTTGTTGATATATTAATTGTAATACCCCTCAGTATACCCTAGAAGAATTTTCACTAATTAATTAATTAGTGATTATGCTTAATTAAGTATAAATGTATAATGAAGGACCTAATTGAAAAGCTAAAGGGTAAGATTTGGGGTAGAATTTGAATTAAGGAAAGATGAGGGACTAAATGGCAAGTTTAGCTTAAATTGACATGTGGACCATTGAGAAGGGAAGAAGAGAGGAGATATTTTGGGAGAGTTGGCCGGCCATCATGAGGTCTCCAATCTTCATCTTCATCCTCTCTAACTCCACTCTCTCTCTCATCTTCTCTCTCTCTCACTCTCTCAAAGATTTCTTTGAAGTGGGAAAAGGAAAAGAAAGATTGTTCTTAGTTTAATCTTAAGGTAATCTTGATTCTTCTTTAATTTGTATTGTTCTTTGTTTAGTTTGTGTAATATTTATGGAAGTGTTTATATTATAGAAGGGGAATCAAGCCAAAGAAAAGGGAAAGAGGCTCTTCAAGGTTGAAGAAGATAAAGCTCAAACAAGGTATGGGAACTTAGGGTTTTCTTTGTGTGTAAAGTCTTGTGATTTGTCATGAGAGAGGTCTGAAGTGTCTCTCTCCTGTATTTTGTGGATGAATATAAGCTTGAAGATGGATTATAGTTGATAAAATGCATGTTTGAGTTGAAAATATGAAAACTGTCTTAAGGATCACTTGACCAGTCTGTATACTTTTGCTCATATCTTGAGCTATAGTTATGCAAAGGATGAAATTCCAATTGGTATGGAAACTAGACTTGTAAACCTTGATTTTGTTAGAAGAGACCAAAACCTGATTCTCACTGCATGATAGTGAAAATCGGGATTGATTTCTGATTGTGAGTGAAAATATGCCCTTATGAACAGCCTGTGGTTTTTATGTAATATCTCAAGATTTACAAGTCCTATTGAAATGATTTTTGATGTTTTGGAAACTAGAAATGTAAACCTAAAACTTTGTAGAAGATAGTGTTTTCTGAAAAATCCGTTTGGTATGTCGAAATTGAGATGCAATCTGAGTTTGTATATTAATTTACAGGATTTTTGAACAATAATCACGTTAAGGCGGTTGCCCCGTCGTTTTATGTCGCGAGCGCGACTTATGTCGCGAGCGCGACATTAAACGGAAGCCTTGTGTCGCGAGCGCGACTTATGCCGCGAGCGCGACATCAAGAAATGCTCATTTAGGCCATTGCCGTCTGTCGCGAGCGCGACTTAGGTCGCGAGCGCGACTTGAAGAATGACTCAAAGCCATCGCTGTCTGTCGCGAGCGCGATTATTACCGCGAGCGCGACAAGTGTCGCGAGCGCGACAATCGTCGCGACCGCGACAATAAGCCTGTGTTTTCTAATTTTAATAGTTGTATTTTATGACTCTAATTGAGCTTTAAACGTGTCTAAGTCACCATAAGTTGTAACGTATAGCGAGAAAACCCTTTCAAAGTTCAAGAGTTTATTATTCAATTATAAGGTAAGTTCCATCACCTTAAACGAGATGTTGCATATGATACTTCTTTTCTATATGATTGATTTTATATTATGGAATAGCAATATATGATAGAGAAATATCTTGCATTCGTTAATGCTATAGTTGTATATGTTAATACAATTTCACAAAATATGAAAAGTAATTGAATTAAGCCTGCACTTAAAGACTTGGTCGTGGATAGATAGGCATGCCTATAGGGTTATAGTTGCAGCTGCTATAGTCTGACTCTCATGAGTCCACAGTTGTCTCTATATGAGACCATAGTTTTGACCCAAAGGGTCCACAGATTTAATACCTTCGGGTATTCACAGATTTGATACCTTTGGTATCCACAGTACCCGTTATCCACTCCCACAGGAAATTGAGCAGGCAAACGAATAAGATAAATGGAATATGTATACAGTTGATGATTTATGTTAAATGGTCCATTGATTTAATCAATCTTCTAATATGTTGTGCCTATACTTTATAATTGCATACTTGTGAATAATATTCATGTGCAAATATTAGTTGTTCCCCACTAAGCTTTATAGCTTAGGACGGGTGTTCATCCGTGTAGGTCCGCAGGGTAGGAAGTTTGGTCAGGGACAAGGTCCACAATCTTATCAGCCAGCATCAATTTAAGAATAGTGCACTGAAGTATGTAACTTAATTGTGTCTTTTTGGTAGTTGAAGATAAATTCATATGTAAAGGCATGTAAATATTAAAGCTATGTATGTAATATCAGATAGTATGACTCTCAATGTGACATGAATAATATGGTATGATGGTGTGTGCACGCACATATATGCATAGATAACCGATAATTCATAATGAATTAACAAAGATAATTGTATAGATAAAAGTAATTAGAACAGTAATTAGGATTATCTGGTGTAGTCATTACATTAATAAAGGCACTTCCACTGGAAAAGCATAAGAATTTCAGAAAACGTATGGGAGTTGATAACTTTGAATCAAGGGGGAGTGTTGAAATATGATTCAAAGTTTGAATTGGTCTTTCTTTAATTTGTTAATCTATTTGATTTACTTCCTTGATTTTAGCTAGTTTTCTTTACTGTTGCAAATAATTATCTCAACAGTGGGATGATTTGTTTTCAGATTTTCTGCTCAGTTTGTTTTTTGTTTAGCCTATATATAGAGGTACTTCTTGTTGTTCTTGATCATCAAGCATAAGAAGAAATAAAGCAAAACACAATATTTCTTTCTTTTTTCGGCTCTGCTTTGCTCTGTTTTTTGGTTTCTTTGGTTACTGTTTCCAACACAACCCTCCAAAAATACTCTCATAAACAGAATTAGATCCACAATGTGTGATATATACACACACCGAAGGATGTTTCAGAACCTGATTTTGTGGTGCCTATGAAACTACCTTTCCTTTCACCCTGTCAGGAAATCCTTCAGGTAAATAACCCTTCAATTCATCCCTGAGAACCCAAAGAAATGGAATCCCACTTGATTCCAGGGCTTCGGCTAGTGGTTTTATCTCATCTACAGGGAATCCTACGCCAGTTCCAAAAGATATGTATGCAACTGATTCAGATTTTTGCCCGTCAAGCCATGACAGGCACCCATTATCATTATCCCCAAGACAGGAATATAATGATCCGGACAAGTTTAAAGCACTCAAGTAGAGTAATTTCTAAAACTTGGGCTTGAAATAGTATGCCAGGATGTCAGGATTGAGTTCCTGATAGGAATTCGTTACAATTGAAGATAACTCATTCAATGAAAAACTGGAATCAATTGGATCAATTAAATCCATTTCAAACATTTTATTGAAGTTAAACTTCAGCATCTGGTCTCCAATCTGATAAGCTTCAGCATTAATACAGAGATGGTGAAGGAGATCCCAGTGGAAGAATGGAGGAGAAGCAACCCATAATGAAATCCATGGAACATTTCTATCTCGAGCCATTTTACAAACAGGTAAAGAGAAGAAAGCATCTGTTATAAAGCAAGTGATTCTTTCACCAGTTTCAATCTCTGCTGCATTTATGCCTTTCTTGAAAATTTCAGGCACCTTTTTAAATTCATCAGACAGTTCATAATCTATAGTGTAAGTTCGGATGTTGGAAGTTCTTGATGAAAGGGAAAAATCGTTGGAGTTTGAAGGGGAAAAGAAAGAAAAATGAACATTTGGAGCTTCAATTGCTAAGTTATGAACAAGATTACAGAAAGCAAGAGGGTTGGAAGTGAAAGGGAATAGAAAAATAGCAACATGTCTTTCCTTTGAAGAAAAGGTTAGCAATGAAGGCATTTTGTTAGTTTTGTGGTAATTACTGATTCTATTATAAGCTATTTATAATAACCCCATACACAAAGTACTTGTTTCTAGCAATAAAAGACAATAAAATAATTCCAATAAATCCCATGCAAAGCACGATTATTAATTTGTTAGCACTTTGGAAGTCAATGGCGTTCTGTAATTTGTTTCGGTTCGTGATTTGGACAAATTTATCAATATATAAAGTTCCACACGTATAATAAATAAATAAATAAATATATATATATATATATATATATATATATATATATATATATATATATATATATATATATATATATATATATATATATATATATATTATATTAGCTTAGAAGGTATAATCAAGTAAAGAAATAAAATCTGACGATTCTCATACTAATTAACAATTCTCCAGAGTTTCAAGAAAAAATAATAATAAAAAACAGTTCTGCTAATTTAATATGGTGAAGTATCTAAATAAGTGGCAATTGGGTGATATGATCAATGCATGAATTGTACTGAAGTATGACTATTGGCCTGGAGAATCTCATCAGGAGGTGTCAAAATTTGAACTACTTGATATTAGTTTTCATCCCCGTAAACTAACTTTTGATATTTCTCATAAAGTATGACAGCCATAGATGTATTTATTATAAAAATTTGGACCATTTTCATCTTATAATCTAACTTTTAGTTAAATTCAAGTCTATTTCTTCACACGTATTTGCATTTTATTTTGATAATGTTCTTTTATGACTCGACTCATTTAACTTACAAAATAATTTTTTTTAATTTGATTTGTTGTGCGACCCATATAATATTATCCATTTATATATATTACTTAAAATTTCATAAATAAATATGGAAATAATTATTTTTACATGTTGATATTATTATTAGATATAGGAAAAACATCAAAAATTGAAAAATTGCAATTATCAAAGCCAAGAAGTGTTAAATCTCATATAAACTTTATAACAGGTAAGGTAGCCACCCGAATGATTACCATCCAAACAAAGTTAGAAATTATTTTTTCGGTACAAATTTTATGACGGCAAATTTCAGTAATGTGCCCAGTAAGAGTTAGAATTTATTTTCTCAATAACTTGATCTTTAATAATTTATTTTCAGTACACATTGTATATTTGCATTAACATCAATAAAAAAAATTACATATAATAATTATTATTGGCTGTTTCCGTGTGATTTTGTGTCCTTAAATAAAAATATAGTCATGTGGTTTTTATTTTTTTGGGTTTTTAAATTAGTGCGCGTTTTGAATCTCAATAATTATTTATTTTCTTATAAGCAATAATTATTTATTGTGAATATCAAAACCTAATTTTATAATTAAAAAAGTAATAGTAAATCAGAAGTGTTTGAAATTTTTTATTATTGTTTTGATTTGGAACAATGTGTGTAATTAGGTCAGACTGAAAACTGTTTCTGAATACGATTTGGTTATGTTAATTTGTTCCACCCTGGAGTCTTGTTTGGTGTTCGTAGGTCAAAAAATTGTACTTAATTCTTTCACATTATTTATAATTATATAAGTAGTTTTTTAAAACATCCCCGGATATTAGGAATCTCGAATTTATATCTCCAAATATTACGAAATCTTATAAATATATATTTTAATGTCAAAAAAAATGAAGAAGGTACAAAATAATGTGAAAACCAGATAGTTCTCTCTCTTTCTTTCTTTCTTTTTTTTTTCTGATTTTCAGTAAATTTGGGAAGGAAAATAAATATTTCAGATCAGATTGTTAAGTGAAGTTAATATTAAGAGTAAGAAACAACCTCCACATACAAGATGGCTAATTGCCAGGGAATGATCAATGATGATTCTTATAACCATGTGGTTTCCATGATTAAGTAGTGATAACCAAGTACACTTCTCATTAATTTGTGAGTTCAAGTGAACTGATCAATACGGGTTCTACAATTCGATTTACTCATGATTCTAAATAAACGTGTTGTCTTCTAATAAAATACTCACTCTCTCAAATTATTTTAAAAGATAACTTTATTTTTTTACGAAAATTAAAAAAAAAAACAATTAGAATACTTTAATTTAATAAAAAAACTATAGTCATTGACAAAATTACCTTTTAATATTTTCAAAATTTTCATTTAATTTTAGTTAAAAATAAAGAGTGATAAAAAAGATAAATATTTAATAAAATGTATAATGAATAGAGATATACATAGAAATTTATTTCGAAGATAACACTTAAAGTGAGAAAAAACAAAATAAAAAAAATAATTTTTTGAAGTGTAATGCGGGGAGTAATTGATTTCTTTATTACTTGATAACAAATTTCTCTTTGGATCCTGTGCAATAATAAATTTACACATAGATAAATGAAGTTATTAAGAAAATGCCACATTTGTATATTTGTAACTTTTTTCTTATTTGCCAGTATGTCATTGACTCGGTGCATCATGTATTGAAATTTTCCGTTTTATATATACAGTAGTAGTTTAATTAGAATGTATACCGTATTTGATAAAAAATATATATTACTTTTATATTTATGATAGTTTCTGATTGAATGATCTACTATCTGATTAAAAGAATAATCAGTCGTAACAAAGACTGTAAGTATGTAAAACCGAGACAAGAATATCCACACCAAAAATGAACTATTATTTCTTTTTGGATTTGGTTAAGTCAAATAGGTTGACATGTGTCCTTTTCTCATTTGTTTATTTCAACAGGTGACATGGCGGCTGACGTGGCATCTTCACGTGACGTGGCGGATGACGTGGCGTGCCACGTCATCATTTCGGCAAGGGTTGCTGACGTGGCGGATGACGTGGCGTGCCACGTCATCATTCCGGCAAAGGACTGCTGACGTGGCATGCCACGTCAGCATTCCGGCCAAGATCGTCGCCGGAAACCGGTGAACATGACTTTTATGAAAAAAGGTACTAAGTTCAGTGACATTTATGTTAGAAAAAATAAGTCAGTTACTTTTGGGTAATATGGCCTAAGTTCAGTGACCATGGGTGAAATTGACCCTATATAAATGCGACGTCCCATCGAAACATATATCCTAATTAAAAATTAAATTTATGTAAAATCAAACTTAAGTGCACACGTGATTATCAAAAATAAATAATAAACAGCGGAATTTTATGAATAATGGTAAGTCCACGATAATCAAACTCAGCTCTTAAAATTCAATAGTGGTATCAGAACCTAATAACTTCATGGACCATGAAGATTCAAAAGATGGTAATCTTGAAAAAGCCGATTGAAGAATGGAGCTCAATTAATCTCGGTGGATTGGGCTGACAAATTACAAGCCAAGACTTGCGGTCTAAAACCTCAAGCCCAAGAAAAAATGTTCAATAGCCCAAGCAAGAAGGAAAAGAGATCTGGGGTGACAAGAATTCAAATTCTGATTCTTTAGGAATTAGCAGCAAGAATTAAAATCCTCTTTTGAGTAGGATTAGTTTTATTTATATATTAGTTATCTATTAAAAATAATTAAATTTCATATTCATCAGTGGCTGCTTATGTACGCAAATGTATTAATTAATTCAAGCACAGATAACACCTATAATCAATAACAATACATGTCCAATGTTCATGCAATTAAAACCCAATAATCAGGTTTAGACCACTTACATCCAAACCCTATCTGTTTCTTAGGATTTTAATTGGCTTAATATGTAAAATGCCCCTGAACTTGAACTAAATTTAATTATTCATACTTAAACTTTCTGTAATTTTAATTTACCATCTAAAATTACAATAATTATGATAAAGTACCACCTAATTGACTTAAAAGGCTGATGTGGATTGAAGTATAAAATTGACGCAATGAGAGCGAGTGATAGTTATAGGCAGAAATGAAAAAAATCTCCAAAACCATATGTTCACTCAACTTATAGCCTCCATTGGTTCTCCCAGGTTATTCAACCATTCTACTTTCTTCTTATTTGAAATACTATATATATATATATATATATATATATATATATATATATATATATATATATATATATATATATATATATATATATATATATATATATATATATATATATATATATATATATATAAATGCCTTAATTTGTTTGTTGATGCCCTTGCATGGTGGTTTTTTTCTTTTAATTGTAACTAAAATTTCATGTAATTGTAATCGAGAGTGTTCTGATGGATGCATAGTATTTTTTTTTTTAACACATCAACACCACGCACCACGTCAGCAATATGTTGGTGTAAAAAAATCTTATCCGATTTTTCAAAAAATGGAATTTTTTAACTAATCGCTTAAGTGTTTGTAGATATACTAAAAGCCAATTTGGCAAATTTTATAAAAATAACTTTTTTAATTGATAAAAATTATATTCAAAAAAATTATATCTCAAAAAATAGATAATTATTTGGTAAATAAAAGTTAAAATAATTTATAAATTAAAAAATAATTTATCAACTATTTAGTTAATAATGCGATTAGAAATAACTTTTCAAAATAAAAAAACGAAAAAGGACATATATAATTTTAATATATTATATTCAATATCTCACTAGAAAATAATAATTATTTCCACTTATTTATATTTTTTACTCCATTAAATTATTAAAAAATATATAGTTAAATAAAAATAAATATAACATAAAAATAAAAAAAATATCTACCCTACATCCATCAAATAATATTTACCTGATTTAAAAAGAAAAAACAAAAGTATTAGTAATATAGAACAGCTAAATCAAAAAGGGCAAGTATTAAATTATCCAACAGCAAAATCAAAACTGGCCTTGATTTTATAAAATAGAAGAAGGAACATGAGAAGAAGATTTCTCAAGCGTCTTGGCAAGTATTAAATTATCACCTATTTTGTTATTATAAAATAGAAGAAATGATATTTTTGTCCAGAAAAAATTTTAAATTAGCTTTCTTGAAAAGCTAAAATTTAGCTTTACTAAAAAACTTTAATTTATAGCTTTTTCAAATATAAAATTTTTTCATTTTTTACAAAATTAATTTTTTTTAAAATTAACATTGACCAAACATCTATTTTGATATAATAATCAATTTTTTTTTCAATAATCAGCTTTTTTTATTTTCAGAAGCAATGCCAAACACACCCTAAGTCCCCGTTTGGTTGGGCTTTTGGATAGCTAAAAAGGGCTTTTAGCCACTTTTTGGGTCCATTTAGCTAAATTCTTAAAAGCACTTTTACAAATAAAAATATATTTTTGGAAGAAGTCATTTCATTTCATTTTTTAGTGATTTTTTAGAATGCTAGTTTTATTGTGTATGTTTCAATGTCTCTGTTTTGCTCAGTCCTAATAGTTGATAAAATGGTATTTTTAGGCACCAAAAATCTCTCAAAACAATGATAATATTCATCACTCGGTGAAGACAAGCCCTCCTGAGATTTACAAGGCATATTTGGATCAATTTGTTAGAGACTTTAAAAAATTTTTAAGAGCTCGATCAGAAAAATAATGCCTCAAGGCCAAATGGTTCTTACCATCTACGGAAGAAATGATGATAACATCCATAAATCCAATGGCTACCCTCCCAACGGTATGGAATTATTTGGAATGATGCTAAATGAAATGGTTTCTGAGGTAATATGAAGCTAAATCTCAATGCTTTTAATTAATTACTTTCTAATTAATTTTATGAAGCCAATAAAGAGATTATTAATTGTTCTTTAGTGCAACACACAGAGAGGAAGACAAATGACGTGTTGGGAAGAATTGCCCCATCGGATAATTGAAAAGAACAATAAGGGTTTATAATAATGGTTCACTAATTTTATGATGGCTCAATTATCGAGTCTGATTCTTCAAATTCACACTGATAACAACCGAACTTAGGGATCGGTTTAACAGTCCCACGATTTTCGAGCATCTAGCTCAATGAGGATCCTGTGAGGCGACCAAAGGTTCAACTTCTCTGAATCCTATAACCAAGTGAGAGTTCGGTAAACAATGTATCCCAAAAATAGCTCTACCACGATGGACAGAGCAGTCGCCACTAATCCAAATTTCCCTCGAAAATCACCGAAAATGGGTTAGTGGCCGGAAAGAATGGGAAACTCCTTCCATTATCTCCTACAAATGTGTTAATCCCACCTATAAAAAGAGAAAAAATAGGTATGAAATGGTTACTCAACTTTTTCTTGCAAAGGAATTCTTACTCTCTTACTCAAATATTCTAACTTGACCATCGGAAACTCCCTTGTCGGAAATCCACCAGTCCATTATCTGTTATTGCAGGTGATCGCAAGGAGCTAGCTGTACATTTCACCTGTCATCATTTGGTGTGGTAAGCGTGGAACATAAACTTTTTTCTAGACCTCAACCTAAACACTTCCCAACAAGAAAACCAAACGTCCAACAACACCCTGCCTCAACCCAACGACACTGTCTCTGCTTTCTCAGCCATGACAATCCCAACCATTACTCCTAGCATTACTCCACAAACTGCTCAATCTCTCATAATCGCACTATCGCCCATTGTAGCTCGGGCTCATCCCCAACCCTTACCCCCGCAAAACACCAACTTGCTTCGTCCTTCTCAACCTCCTGCTCAGGAAACCTACCCCCCAGCATTACCCTAAAACCCCAACTCCACCATCACCCTCACTACCAAACAATTCAACCACCTCTTGGATGACAGAATCCAAAGGTAGAAAAATCGAACTACCCTTTAGTACCAAGGCAGTTTTCGATCACCTCTCTCTTGTGAAATATTAGCCGCTCCATTTCCCAATATCCACCTTCCTAACCTCAAAACCTACAGTGAAAACACTGATCTCCGAGCTCATATAGACCAGTTCCAACACACTATGTTGGTCTTCACAACTGACGACTCTGCCTTATGCAAGATTTTCTCCCAAACCTTGGTAGACTCAGCCCAAATCTGGTTCCGAAACCTGCCATCACATTGTATCGAGAACTTCAAACAGTTGAGTGACATGTCCGTCGCTAAGTTTGTGGTTGCCATTCGCCCGAACAAGGTGTCTGCTGACATGAACCTGGTGCAATAAGAAAAGGGGGAGAAGTTAAATGATGTGGCCATAGACATACAGAATCTGAACTTGGAGGTTGCCATTAACGCCCTAATCCGAAACACGAGGTGCCATGATTTCAGTGACTCCCTAAGCAAAAAATCCCCCAACGACTTCATCGAGTTAATGTCAAGATCACACAAGTACATCCGCATAGATAAAGCTCGGCATCTTCGCCATACCTCCTATGGAACATGGGCATCGGAGAAGGAAGGGGGAGAAAGTGCAAGAGTAGCTCAGGAAGGGGGGCATCCCAGCAAGGCCGGCCTAAAGAAATATCGAGAAGGCAATTGGCATAATAGATCATATGCAATCACCACTCCTCGCTTCGATAACTAAAGAGATGAAAGATTCACGCCCCTGACAGCCTCTCAGGAACAAATTTTAGATTGATTAAAACAGAACGGGCAGGTTAATTAGCTAAGACCTATGAGGGAAGATCCGAACAGAGATCAGGGCCTCTACTGTACTTTTTTATAGAGACAAAGGCCATGTGATCGAGGAGTGCAGGCAACTCAAACGTGAAATTGAGCACTTAGTTCGGAAAGGTACCCTAGCTCATTTCACTAAGCCAGATAAGAGAGGAAAAAGACAAAGGTCCCCATCTCCTTAACCGAACAGGAACAGAACCAACGGTGGAAGGCGACCACCCTCTGAGGTCATCCATATGATTGTCGGGGGTGAGCAACGGGACTATTCCCGAAAGAGAAAGTCCAAAGAGGTCATGTCCATCTGGCGGGGGACAAGCTCGGCCACAAATATGATCCAATTTACGTCGACCGATGGGGCACATGTTCGGCAACCACACACAGATTCTCTAGTTGTCGAAGCAGTCATCCAAGACTTCCTAGTCCAGTGAATACTGGTCGACACAAGAAGTGCGGTCAACCTTATAATAGCCCAGGTGTATAGAGCATTGGGGATGTCAGACCATAGGCTTGAGGAAGTTAGCGTCCCCCTTATCGGCTTGTTCAGAAAGCTTGTCCGGGTAGAGGGCCTAGCAAATCTACCTGTGCAACTCGGAGACGATGTGGTGGTTTGTGCTTGCCGAGCAGATTTCATGGTGGTTGATATTCTGTTATCTTACAACGTGATATTCGGCCGACCCATACTGTTCGAGGTGGATGCCTGTGTCTCCATGAAAAACCTGGTGCTTAAGATCCCTATAGACGACGAAGTGGCCATTATGAGAGGGAACCAGAAAAATGCTCGGGAGACGTACTTGACCATGCTCAAAAGGGCCAATCAGGACCTGCCCCTAGACACAATGGATGTAACAGAGAAGGAGGAACAAAGGGCCGAGCCAGCAGAAGTACTACAAGTAGTCGAACTAGAGCCAGGTAAGAAGGTTTAGATATCGACTAAAAAGACAGGGGCGAAGAAGGAAGCTCTATTCTCAACCCTTAGGGAGTTTGTCGATATTTTTGTCTAGCAAACCTCAGACATCTAGGGGGTTAAGAAGGGCTTAATTGTCCACTCGTTGAATGTTTGGCCAGATTGCAAGCCGGTAAAACAAAAGAAGAGGAATAACGCCCCCAAGAGACAGTTGGCCATTGAGCAAGAGACCGTGACTTTACTAGAAAGTGGTTTCATCAGGGAGATATTCTATCCGGACTGGTTGGCCAATGTCGTACTTGTCCGAAAGAGTAGTGAAAGATTAAGAATGTGTGTTGATTTCACCTATCTTAACAAAACATGCCCAAAGGACTGCTATCCGCTGTCGAATATCGACACACTAGTGGACTCAACGACAGGATTCGAGGAGTATGCCTTCTTTGAGGCATCAGTGGGATACCATCAGATCCCGATGGCCCCATCGAATGAAGAAAAAATAGCGTTTATCACTCACAGAGGAACTTACTGCTATCGGGTCATGCCCTTTGGATTGAAGAACGCGGGAGCCACCTACCAAAGGCTGATGAATAAGCTATTTTTTGAGCAGTTGGGAAGAAATATGGAGATCTATGTGGATGACATGATCGTTAAGAGTTGAGCCTCAAGAAATGTGCCTTTGGGGTACAGTCCAAAAAATTCCTTGGCTTTATGATATCTAAGCGGAGAATCAAGGCAAATCCAGAAAATATCAAAGCAATTATGACCATGGACCCGCCTAAAATAGTCCGAAAAGTATAGAGATTGAATGGAAGGATCACAGCTTTGGGTAGGTTCATATCATGCTCAACCAAACGATGCTTGCCCTTCTACAGAGCAATCAGGAACTTAAAGAACTTTACTTGGATAGAAAAATGCCAGCAAGCATTCCAGGCCTTGAAGCAGTTCCTCTCAACCTCGCCACTGCTCAGCAGGCCACTAGTTGGCAAAGTTCTATACGTCTATTTATCTGTCTCCAATGATGCAATAGGTTCGGTACTGGTTCGAGAAAAGGGGGGCCAACAATTTCCCATTTACTACATAAGCAAAGTACTTCGGAGAGCCGAACTAAATTATCCTATCCTAAAGCAGTTGGCCCTTGCACTCATTACAACAACAATCAAGCTCCGTCCATACTTTCAGCCGCACACGATTGCGGTGCGCACAAACTTAAACTTGAGAAAGGTATTACAGAGGCCAGAATGGTCGGGCCGATTGACAGAGTGGGCCGCTCGCCTAGGAGAATTTAATGTTCAGTATGAGCTACGAACATCCATGAAAGCACAAGTGCTGGCAGACTTTGTGGCTGAGCTACATAAATTAGTTCTCGGGCTAGAGAAAGTATCATGGAATTTGTATGTTGATGGGGCCTCAAGTTCGGATGGAGTGGGGGCCGGAGTACTTTTGATGAGCCCGCTGATAGTTCGAATCTAAGCTATGGCCCACCTGACCTTTCCAGCCTCCAACAACATGGTAAAATATGAGGCCCTATGCTACGGGCTGTAGTTGGCAATAAGAGTGAAGTCGTACATCTTAGAGATATTCTCATATTCCCAACTGGTGGTCAGTCAATTGAAGGGAAACTTTGAAGCCAAAGATCGTTCCATAATTCGCTACAAAGAGCTGACTTCTACCTTATTGGCCAAGTTGGAGGAAAAAGGTGGAACTTGGTCTATCACTCAGATACCCCGGGAGGAGAATGCGGAGGCAGATGCTCTGGCAAAGAAAGCTAGTCTCAACAGCCCGGTGGATAATGCAGACATTATTTCCATTATCATCTCATGCCCAACCTACGAAACCTATCAGGTTCAAGTTCAAGAGCCGATGGAGGGTTAGCGCTTACCTATTTATCAATATTTAATGTCGGAAACTCTACTAAAGGAATAAGCCCAGGCCCAGAAAATAGTTCAAAAATTGAGCTTATATGCCGTAAAGGATGACAAGCTTTACAGGAGATCTTTCTCTAATCCTTGGGCTTTATGTGTGAGCAATGAATATATCCTCAGAGAAATTCATGAAGGAATCTACAAAGCCCACGAAGGAGCACAGGCCATAGCTCGGAAAGCTCTCTTACAGGGGTATTATTGGCCAACCATGGAGGTTGATGCAAAGGCTCTAGTGCAAAAATATGACAAATGCCAAAGGTTTACAAACATTTCACACCAAAGCTCGGCAAAGCAGAAACTGATCTACATCCCATGGCCTTTCGCCTAGTGGGGGATTGACATACTGGGCCCTTTCCCCCTAGCAAAAGAACAGCTACAGTTCTTAGTGGTAGTGGTGGACCACTTTACCAAATGGGTGGAAGCCGAGCCACTTTCAACCATTACACCGGCGAACGTCATTAAGTTCCTGAACAAGAACATTATAACAAGGTTCGGTATCTCTCACTCAATTATATCTGACAATAGCAAACAGTTTGATTGTCATGCTTTCAAGAACTTCTACTCAGAGCTGAAGATCCAGTTGAATTTCACTTCAGTTTATCATTCGTAATCCAACGAAATGACTGAAGTGACAAACAGAACTATCTTATCCGAAATCAAGAAACGGCTTGAAGATGCCAAAGCCTTATGGACTGAAGAGCTTACCAATGTGTTATGGGCCTACCGGACTTCGCCACGGGCAGCAACAGGGTTAACACCCTTCGCACTTACATATGGTACTGAAGCAATAATTTCCTGCGAGATAGGAGTTCGAGGTGTCCGAACATCTTCTCCCAACATAGAGAGCTGCACCGATCTATTGTATAACTTAGATCAACTCGAAGAAAGTAGGGAGTGCATCCAGATACACTCAATAGCATACAAGCAGTGCATGGCGGCTTATCACGATCACAGGATCAGGTCGAGGTCTTTTCGAGTCGGACAAATGGTACTGAAAAAGGTGGTGTCTGCTCAAATGGCGGCAGGAGTAGGCAAGCTGGATCCCAACTGGGAAGGGCCATATATTATCAAAGAAGGGAGCCAAAATGGAGAATACAAGCTAGTAGATTCTGCGGGCAAACGACTCCCGCACTCTTGGAACGGACTCAACCTCAAACTGTACTATCAATAGCTCGGCACTCATCATGCCATGTCTCGTATTGATTCTCATTTTATTGTCTTCAATTTTTGTTCGTCATTTTCGTTGTTCAATAATTTCTATTGCAAGTTGCTGCCATTATGTTTTGGCCTCTGTGCAAGTCCGGCGGATATTTCTGCTTGCCGGACATAAGTTTAATGAATGACATATTCTATGCAAAATACTTAGCAAATTTATATTAGGATATGTTCGCAGGCTCGGCATCCTCGCCATTAACACCCTATCACTAAAGTAAGTTCGGCACCATACGCCGCAAAACTTATAAACTTACAAGGCTAACTATGCCTATGGTTAAAGGGCTCGGCATCCTCGCCAAAATTGTCCTATAACTAAATTAAGTTTGGCACCATACGCCGTAAAATTTATAAACCTACAAGGCTAACTATGCTTATGGTTAAAGGGCTCGGCATCCTTGCCAAAATTGCCCTATGACTAAATTAAGTTCGGTACCATACGCCGCAAAACTTATAAACTTACAAGGCTAACTACGCCTATGGTTAAATGGCTCGGTATCCTCACCAAAATCGCCCTATAACTAAATTAAGTTCGACACCATACGCTGCAAAACTTATAAACTTACAAGGCTAACTACGCCTATGGTTAAAGGGGCTCGACATCCTTGCCAAAATCGCCCTATAACTAAATTATGTTCGGCACCAGACGCCACAAAACTTACTAACTTACAAGGCTAATTATGCTTATGGTTAAATGGCTCGGCATCCTCGCCAAAATTGCTGTATCACTAAAATAAGTTTGGCACCATACGCCTCAAAAAACTTAACTCACGAAGCTAACTACACTTATGAAAAGGGCTCGGCCTCATAGCCAAAATCGCCCGAACCTCTAATAATGTTCGGCGCACATCACCAAATAACTTGAATCACGCCAAAAAAGGAGTTCGGCGAATGCTACCACACAACACTTGGTCTAGGCAGCACTTCGTCCAGGCACCGACTACACAGCCCTAAGGCGAATTATAGTTCGGCACGCCAAATACCTGGCACAGAAGTTTCGAATGCAAGGTATGCATTGTAGCGAACTCATTATTTAAATAGCTCTTTTACTTGGTAGTTTCTCTATTTAGTTAACCAAGCTCGGTTTAACGTTCAAACTCGCCACGCACATAACTATTTTGTCTATACTAACGTTCTTAGGAAAATAAACCAAACATCAAACACGACAAGTATAGAAATAGTTCGGATTTTTATTAAGAGAAAAAAAGGCATTACAAAAGGCTAGTCCTCATCTGGATACACGTCATCCAGGAAGGACAGGTCGAGCTTCGGATATTGCCCTTTTACAGCAGAAAATATCTTGGTGCTAAATACTATGCATTTTTCAGCCAGTATCTTGGCCTCTTTCTCCTCTCGCTCGGCTTCCTTCTTCTCATGCTCGACCTCTTTATGCTTGAGCTATTCGACCTCGACTTGGAGTGCAGAATTTGACTCTTTTTCTCGATTTATAGTGGCCTCTAGCTCAACCATTTTGCTAGCATTCTTCTCTACCAGCTCTTGAGCCTTCCAAGCTTTTTCCTCGATTTTTCCCATCTTCGATCGTAGAGCACTGAAGTTGGAATCAACTCGACGACGCTTGGAGATGAGGTCATTCATCTTTGCAATGGTAGTGCTGATCGATTGAGACCCCTGCAAAACACAGAAAAAATTAAGCACTAAACGATAGACAAACAACATCAATAAGTTGAAACTACTTACCTCGACCTGATGCCTCTTCAGGTGCTCAACCAAATGTTCGGCATTCAACGAAGTGAGGGGACCGACCTCTGTAGGCACACAAGAAGCCATATGCGTGAATGTGTAGAAGTTTGGGTCGTTGGAGGAATATTTATTCCCTTTAACCTCCCAGAACTCGCAAATATTGCTGAGTATGCCACAAAGTTCTTTGGGCTCCCTCTTGATTTGGCCTTGGGGCTCGAATGGTGCATCAAGTCTGGTCTGAACAACCGAAGTCTCCGAAACCTCAGCGGCTGCGGTCATTGGCTGAGCCTCCGGGGGGTAAAGCCACCATTTCCTCAACAACAGTAGGCACGCTTGGGGAAGCTTCGGAGAGCTTTTGCCTCTTTGCCCTCATGATCTCAACAGTCGGCTCATTTTCCTTATAGCTGCAAATAGAAAGAAAATTAAAATAGTACATTAGTATCATTGAATAAGAAAACATCGCACATTACCTTTTTTATGTTGAGGAACCAAATCGTGAGGATCCAATGATTCCTCAGGTCCCACTTGTCCCGGGCAAGTTCCCTCCATCTGGCTAAAATCAGCTCCTCTTCATCGGAGAGCCACAAGTTCCTGTCGTTGCGGTTTGTGTACCTCCCCCAAGTCGTTCGTACTTGAAAGTCAGCCCGCACTCTTTCCAACAAAAAGAACTGATCTTTCCAGTTCTTCAGAGACTTCAGGTTCCAGTTGACACCTCATAGCCAGGCTGAGCTTGTATATAATTGTGATCCTCTGTACCAGCTCGGAGATCGACTACGTGGGTTGCTCGAAACAGGTTTAAAGTTAGATCTACGCCTTGATCCACGGATCAAATTTGAAGAGTGGTAAGTGTCCATCAAACATTGGGGTGGAGCTGCCCTATGGCCAGGTCAAAATACCTCAGCACACTCACCTCGAAGCTAGTCAAGGGCAGGCGAACGCCGGCCTCCAGTTGTGCCTCGTAAATGGCGGTCTTCCTTTTGTTATTAAATTTTATGTTTGCCCTTTTGCGAGGTGCTGGGCTTACTGGCGAAGTAGTCCGGCTCAGATGTCAACTGAGCTAGGAGCGAACCGAGCTCCTTCTCTTTAACCGTGAAACTTGTGCTACCCACTCCTGGCAGTCGGCGATGAGCCTTCTTTTTGGCAGAAGTAGCAGGTTGGCTTATATCAAAGTTTCGAACTCCCTCATCTGAAATGGAAAACCTGCTCATACCCGGGACACTTCCAATAGGGGTATCTCCGCTAACGCCAACTCCCTCACTTGAGCAGATCTCCGAATTCATGGATGAAGAGTTAAATAAAAATAGAGAATGAGGAGGGGGAATGGAGGACAAACCTAATAAAGTATGGACAAAAGCAAAAGGGAGACTGCAAAAGAAGAGCATAAACTTTGAAGCTCCAACCAACGAACCCAAAGATGATGAACGCAGAAGAAATGAGAGAGAATAAAAATGAATGAGAAGAGAAAGGAAAAGGGGAATTCAGAGATGGTTTATATAAGAAACTGAGAAGGGTCCTGACCGTACACGTGGCAATGGATCCGAGCGTGGGATAGCGCATTAAAGGTGGTGCACGTTACCCGACACGGTTTAAGTCATTATAAGCGACAAAATAGGAGGCCATAATGACCCCCAATAAATGCGCCCAAATAAAAACTGAAACCATCCTGCAACTCGCAGTCGAACAGATAAGGTTCAAGGTAGGTCTCCCCTTTCCCAAAACTATCCAATTTGACATACTTCTTCATACCGAACTCTGATCTAGAGCTCAAAAAACACGAGCTCATTCAACCCAGCCGCCGCAAGCTAGGACCTAACAGTATTGAAGGTATCCATCCGCCAACTGCTGACATAAATGTCGCCCACTGGGGGGAGGACCTATGATAACAGCTGAACTTAGGGACCGGTTTAATGGTCCCATAATTTCCGAGCATCTAACTCAATGAGGACCCCGTGAGGTGACCAAAGGTTCAACTTCTCTGAACCCTATAACCGAGCGAGAGTTCGGTAAACAATGTATCCCGAAAATAGCTCTATCACGATGGATAGAGCAGTCACCACTAATCCAAATTTTCCTTGAGAATCGCCGAAAATGGGTTAGTGGCTAGAAAGAACGGGAAACTCCTCCCATTATCTCCTACAAACATGTTAATTTCACCTATAAAAAGAGAAAAAACAGGTATGAAATGGTTACTTAACTTTTTCTTGCAAAGAAATTCTTACTCTCTTACTCAAATATTCTAACTTGATCGTCGGAGGCTTCCTTGTCGGAAATCCACCGGTCTATTATCTGTTATTGCAGGTGATCGTAAGGAGCTAGCTGTGTATTTCACCTGTCATCACATGCATATTTTACATGAGGGCTGTGAATAAAGTCTTAATTTTATCTTAATATATAGATATATGAATAGTGAGGTTTTTGCTATGGCAGGGATTGATTGAAGAGTCGAAGTTGAATACTTTCAATATTCCATATTATGCAGCATCAGCTAAAGAAGTGAAAAATGTGATTGAAACAGAAGGTTCATTTAGAATTATGAAGTTTGAATCCTTTAATATGAGCATTATCACTACAAGAAAAATTCAATTTAGCAACGGAAATTAGCAACGGAAAATGCAAATTTTCCGTTGCTAAAAAAAATAGCAACGGAAATTAGCAACGGAAAATTCCGTTGCTAATCTGGCGGTTGCTATTTTTAGCAACGGAATTTTTATTCCGTTGCTAAATATAGCAACGGAATCTTTATTCCGTTGCTAAATTCAACCAATTCATTTTCGGTTGATTTGTAAATTTTAGCAACGGAATTACACATTCCGTTGCTAATTTTAGCAACGGAAAATATATATTCCGTTGCTAAATTTAGCAACGGAAAATGCAATTCCGTTGCTAATTTTAGCAACGGCAAAATCAATTCCGTTGCAAATTTTAGCAACGGAAAAATCAATTCCGTTGCTAATTTTAGCAACGGAAAAAATAATTCCGTTGCTAAAATCAGCAACGAAAATATTATATTTTACATAGCTAATTTTGAGGATCATCAATTGATTAGTAGAATCAAATGTAGCCATTGAAATGATAAAAATTTGAGGATCTAAATTGATTAGTCATTAAAAAAATATAATGTAATTAACATAAAATCCATAGTATGAATAAAAAATCCATAAAAAATTAATATAAACTCAGTATAGGTACCTAAATAATATAGTATAATCTATAAAAGATTCAGAATTAATGTAATTTTCAAGTGGCAACACCAAGAACACAAGGTCAATTTGCAATGTTGAGAATCTGCTCCCAACACTTTGCATCAGATCATGTAGTTTCTTACACACAAAGAGAACTTCAGTGACAGTTATATTGCATCAGGTCATTATGAGAATTACCTCTTCATTTTCAGACCGATCAGTACTTCTTTGGACTCGTTTCTCTAGTTCCATTAACTCATTCCTTAGGAGTTCGAAATGAAGAATGTCATTTGTTTCTGACAGTGCACCACTTTCAGTTAAAGTAGTTTGACCAATATGTTCATCTTCCTGCATTCACAAAATCAATAATACAGGAACATTTATTGCAATGACAAACACAATCATTCAATTCCGTGATACACACATACAAAATCGGGAGACAAATTAGGTCATACTCGCTACTCCATTGACTGTGAAACAAAAAACCCCAGGACAACAGAACACAATCATATATAGTGTATTTCCTTCACTTGTCTGAGGATTTTAGCACAAAAAGAGGAATTTTTTGCAACTTTAAATCAGCCGAAGAAGCAACCAGTTTTACAGCCCGATTATGTCCCAAAAAGAGCAAAGCCTTTCAGCATATTATCAGGTGGAATACCATATGAAACATAAATGAAACCCAGTTAAATTTTGCCATTATTATTTGTAATAGCATCAATTTTCCTAGCACAAGGCAGAAGAGGTCTGTCACAACAAAATTCATCCACTAATGAATAAAATGTACACATACGTTTGGATTCTAATTATTTACTCTTTTCTTCTTCTTAATTTAATTAAAGGCATAATTATAACTACAAAAACAGCCGTAAAACAAATTAAAATCAAAATCAAAAACAAAATTTCCCGTAACTTTTAATCTGGCTAGATTTTGGTGATTAGTTATAAAAATAAATATAGTTTAATTATAATTAAAAATATCAGTGAATATCTTTTTATGGAGTGACGAGTAATTAATGTAAGAATAAAATAGATGAGAGTTATCAATACCAAAACGTCATTTCCAGAAGAAAGCAAATTAAAGAGACAACCTTTAGTCACATATTCTGCCTCTATAACCACAAGCTTTTTATGATTCTACGTTTAAAAATCTTATGTGCATTGAATCCCACCGCACAAATCACTTCAATATCACCCCAACAACCCTCTTCTCATCTCAACAATATGCCATTGACACATGCACGCGCACACACACAAATATATATATATATATATATATATATCTATCTATCTATCTATCTATCTATCTATCTATCTATCTATCTATCTTGATGTTGCCATAAAATTAGGCCTTTAGATTAAGATAATGAGATTATCAAAAGATAAGATTTTGTAATTTTCATGTTTATGTAATTAACCAATTACTGGAAGTTAGGAAACAAATCAAAATAGAATTCTTATTATAAAAGCATAAAATTGGGTTAATTTCACATACGATTGGTGAATTTATGCACATATAACGGAACAGTCATAAAAAAAAATTTCTAACACAAAAATATCTAAATTTATCTATTTTAGCTTTAAAAGTAACTTTATTTAGAAATTAATCAAAATTCACCAAAATATACCGTTAGCATGCAACTCATTAGCTGATAAATCAACTTACCAGTTAGCTTTAATTTCCTATTTGTATTTGTATTTGTATTTGCATTGCATTGATATTTATATTATGTTTTTCTTTTTCATTTTGAACTTTATTGAGATATAACAACTGTATGTCTTAATAAAATTTTTGATCAATTTCCGTATAAAGTAACTTTTTGAAGTTAAAATTAAAGTATTTTTCTATTATAAAATTAATTTTTTATAATTTTTCTATTAAACATGAATAAATTCAATAACTGTATATAAAATTAGCACAGTATGCTTGTAACAACAAATAATTTTCAAATTGAGATTCATCTGATTCTCAAATTTACCCAAAAGAACCAATTCGAAACTTACAGAAGAAATGAATCTTTTCTTTTAACCTCATAGCAACAGCTGTCTCCCACTGCACATGTGAGAAAATATAAGCTTACAAAAAGTAACCGGGAAATGGCCAAAGCTACTATTGTACTGTTCAAAATGGAGCATATTTATTTTAAATTTTTTTATTAAAAAATATATTTAACGTGATAAAATACACTGAAAAAAAACAGAATTAAATAATATATGGATCTGTTTCCCCTTATCCCAAAACAAATAACGATGTATAACATTTAGCACTTATCTAAATAAGTTAGATGAATAAATTCATAAATTAAATCAATAAAATAATAACACCAAAAATAAAAAAAATGTTGAGACTGTCAAACATGCACACATGCAGATATAACTGTCCAAAGTCCCTATTCTGAAGGTCCGCTCACAATGAATGTTGATGTCTTTGATTAATTATTTCTAGTCAATGACAGGAGAATCAAAATCTACTCCACACGGATATATTATATCCTTCAGCACTGAAATATGACATATGGTGCTGTTTTTAGGAGCACTCTGTCAAGCACTAGGGACATGCATAAATTCAACTGCCAACTGGGCTACCTAGTATATCAGTGGTAAATCAAACAAGTGAAAGAAAAGCATAAGGGTGGTACAGCTGTGCACTCATGCAGACTTGTTTGGCAATATTTTCTACCGGTAACTATTTTGTTCAGTACCTATGCTCAAATTAAGTATCAATACTTTGCTTAGATGTTAAAGAAAAGGTAGATATAAAAGAACATGCATTTGATAGAAAAAGTCAAGCTAGATAAGGAGATTAGAAGCATAAAAATTATATTATAGGCACATTACGAAGGCGAGCATACAGATCTATCAGGCACTGCTACATCAGGATCAGGCTTCTTGGTTGGGAAAGGCACAAATATATTCCACAATCCTCGAGATTTCCTGAGACCTCACAAGAACAGGAGAAGCAAAAAAACTAAATATTATTGGGTTTGAATAAATCAAACTACTGTCATAGGCCTATTGCAGAAGTTTGATACCTGTTGTTCCAATCAATTCCCATACTAGCACTCTTTCCAATGCCTGACACAAATGCATGGCAGAATTGTAGCATTCAACAAATTCTGAAATGCAATACCTAGCACACTAGTCAGCCAACCACTCAATTTAAATCCTCAGGTATTGAAAGATTAAGGTTAAATATCAAGAATAGAAAACTCCAGGAAATAAAATAAAAATGGGCCACCAGTGAGGACTATAAGCATGGTTATCAAAACTAGTACATACCAGTTGGCTGAACTTGAAATACCGTGAACCATTCAAAACTAGTATAATTGCTTTTGTATTCGACGAAGCATTAAGTGATTTGTAGATTAAATTTGTTCGCTTCCAACCAATATAAAATTTTTTATAGTAAAATAATACAAGTATGAATGGAGATAAGGAACATATTCCGAAAGATTCCAACTGCAAATATTTAGTGTGATTAATTTTGTGGAAGATATTAAGAAAGATTTAAATATTGAACTTTCGAACAAAAAGATATTATTTAACATTGAAATTGAGAGTTTCCTTTTTCATCAACAATGGCAGATTGACGACAGTGAAGAATCATATGAGAAAACTAAGACAAGTTGTGCTTCCTTTACATGTATTTGGTCTGTGCTTCCTATAAAGGTTAATCATTTTGTCTAATAACCACCGCCAGTCCCACCAAAAAATAAAAATAAAGCAACAATCTTAAGGATGCATGTGGACAATAAAGACTAGGAATCCGCAAACACAGTCAAAGATTAAATGAAACAAACCTGCAAGAGGACCGGATCTGAAAGGAAGACCGACCAAGAGCAAAGATCCAAGCGTCTTTGATTTTTCTTCAAAAATACGTGAAGATCGGAGCAACGAAACCAAGTAGAGGCGTGAGATAGAGAGGCTGTAGGTTGAATCGCAAAAAGAAAAGAAAAACACAGAAAATGGAAAAGAAAAACGCAGAAAATAATTATATTTATACCTAGGGTTAGGTGAAATAGCAACGGAATTAGCAACGGAAATTAATTGTCCATATTAAAAATTAATATGACACGTACTAGCTATATCATAGACTTTCTAATATATATATATAATTAATTAAAAACAATATTACCTCAACCTTTAAAAGGTGATCGTACGAAACGGCCGCCTATAAATAATTGAATAGCCAACTTACACATGTATTGGCTCACCATGATCGTTAGGCTAAGGCAAACATTCAAAAGCAAGAGGAACCAATGGTCAACAAGTCCATTGATTCTTAGATAAAAAGAAAAATAGGGAACAAGTCCAACGATAATGTATTATAAATAAATAAATAAGTTCCCGTGACTACTATTCAGTTCTTGGTGGATACTCAAACTGACAGTGACGTATAACGTTTGAAAAATCTAAAGAAAGAAAAACCGAAAGAGACGTACAGAATTTTATAAATTAAAAGGACAACATGTCTTCTATCTTCTAAATAATTGATATAAAATAATTTTATTTTTATATATTTTCTTATAGACGTTCCTTAAATTATTTGAAATGAAAAGTCTCTTCACATATATAGACGTTCATCGAATTCTCTGTGCGTAATTTGGCATAAATTCGATTATTATGGGTGAAATTAATCCGGATATATATAAACATGGTTTCCGCATAATAAAAGTTTAAAGGTTTTCTTTTCTATATATATGTGTGTTCTTTTCCCCATTTTAATCAAATGATTAAAGCAGTTGCGTGGATATACTATGTTAACTTACACTTCATCTTGAAGATTAATTAGAAATTAATACAAATTAAACATCAAGTGTCAGCCACTATATAAATAAATTTAATTTAATAATATATTTGTGTTCTAATCCGAGAATAGGAAAATAAATTTCTTGAATCGCTGTTTCATTGTGAGCAAGAAAAAACATACGTTGAGATTTGCATAATAAAGCCAACTGAGTAATCACGGGTGCATAATTTTTTTTTTTCTCGAAGAGTAATTAGAAATTAATGCAAATTAAACATCAAGTCTCAGCCACTATATAAATAAATTGAATTTAATAATATATTTATGTTCTAATCCGAGAACAGGAAAATAAATTTCTTGGATCGTTGTTTCATTGCGAACAAGAATAAAAGATAAGCAGAGATTTACATAATAAAGTCAACGGCGTAATCACGGGTGCACAATTTTTTTTTTTTCACTCATCTACTCATATCCTATTTCAAATTCTGATTCGTATTGAACACTGTAAAAAATACTTTCTTTAAATATTTAAGATGCTCCATTATTTTCATGACTCGAATCCGATATATATATATTTTTTAAATCAAGATTGTTAATAAAACGTCGTGCAATGTAAATATGTCGAGTTTTATATATGATTGCTAGATTAATTAGGTTTGACGTGCTCTTAAGACCGGGTTCCCTTTGGTTGGCCAAAACTGGCTAGAGACGCTAAATGCACAAAAAGAATGATCAAAAGGCTGGAGCAAGGAGTGTACTAGACCCTTCAATGGTTAAATTAGAGAGAAGCCTTTTAGAGAGAAAGCCATGAGAGTGTTAAAAAATACTGTTTATACAGAACGGTTATGTGTAATATATGAATATGATTTTGGAAAATGCAACAGAAATATGCCTTAAAATATTTCATTTGGATAAAAAGATGGCGATGTGACACTCTCTAATTAAAGTCCTTATGGGAGGGACCCCTTACCTTGAAAGTTGAGACCCCGTGAAGGTTAGTTTCGATTTAATTGAATAAAATAGAAATTAAATTAATTGAAGCTACTCCCATTAATAGTTTAATAAGTTCCTGGTGTCTGCTGCAACAACCAGATCCTGCATAAATCTTCTCTTTAACAAAAGTTCTTGTTTGTTTGTTTGACATTTAATTTGATGTTTATGTTGCTCTGTTCTGTTCTTGAGTTTGTGAAAATAATTTCTTGCTTATAATCTTTATACAAAAAGTCTGAAATAGTATTTTATCACCATGCAGGCTGATGGACTTTTCGGTGCGTGGATTTTTCTTTTTTTAAATTTGCCCAACGATATATTTACAGAAATATATATGTATACATTCATACAGCCTTTAGCATGAACCAAACTGAAGCAGCTGTTCATCTTCTTGGAATTTGGACATATCATCCTCGCTGAGATGCATCAGAGCCTCAACTCCATCACCAGATGCAGCATCCATGAAAACAACTAGATTCTTGAAAGTTAAGCCGGGAGACCCTACCCATACTGGTTTGCCCCATCCAAAATCTGCCTCAAATAAAGGAAACCTGCACAAACTAGTGAAGTTAAGAGTTTTGAACTCACCTCTCATTAACCTTTCGGCTCCCTCTTTCATGAATTCCAATTGTTCATTCCCTTCTTGAAGTCTCTTCACATACTCCTTATCAATCTTACTTACTGAATCTCTCATCTTCTTCAGAAGATCATCCTTTTCTTCTTCTGGAATCGTCATCGCTACTCTATAATAGTTCCCGAAAGAGTGTTCTGGCAATGGAGGATCCATCCTATTACGCAGGTTCACTGTGTGGATCATTAATGGTTCCTCCTTGGTGGCTGCCCTGAATCTTCTCCATATGAAAACTGATAAGGCTTCGATTCGCGAAGGCAGTGGTTGATTCTCTATAGCGAATTTTTGTTTTAAAGACTCTATTGATGAAGAACTGAACACAAACCTCTTTGCTGCAACATTTTCTTTAGTGGTGCCAGTTGCTGGGTTGAATCCTGATAGATTCTTAGGTGGGAAAATAGACGCGGATTTGAATTCAGGGAAAACTATATTATTAACTTCTCCACAAGTAATTGCAGCCCAATTTTTAAGAAATATTATGGTTGATAATGCATCTGCAATCTTGTGAGAAATGCAAAGCCCGATGCAAATTCCACCGCACTCGAAAACATTGAATTGGACACCCAATGGCAATTCTTGGGCTTCATCTAGTTCAAATGGTAGCAACTTCTTGAATTCATTTGGGAGTTTATGATCAATAACAAGGGAAAGTTTGGAGGACACTTTTGCCTGTAAAAAAAGAATTCCCTCATCGTTGCAGTCCACGAATTGATTGCCTTTGATCCGCCCAGCTAATGGATAGTAGTAGTTTAAGGCCTGAGATAAAGATTGCCTGAGCTGATTGTACTTTTCGAGATTACTGAATTTGGGTTCAGCATCTTCTGGATAGAATAGGAGTAAAGGGCTATAGACTGGAGGTGATATTTGGTCAAGAAATGAGAGCTTGTAATGGCGGAGATGATCTGGAGTGGGAGAAGATGGTTTGATTATCTCTTTGGAAGCAACTTCAATTTCAAGCTTCATTATCGGAGAAGGTCAAGTTGATAGGCCTACCCTAGAGAAGAAAAGGCATTACATACGTGTGTAAGAATTTACACAGGCCTTTTTTATAGCAGAAAAAAGATACGTCGAGATTTGCATAATAATGTCAACTGAGTAATCACGGGTGCATAATTTTTTTTGTTCTCGAAGATTAATTAGAAATTAATACAAACTAAACGTCAAATCTCAGCCACTATATAAATAAATTGAATTTAATAATATATTTGTGTTCTAATCCGAGAATAGTAAAATAAATTTCTTGGATCGGTGTGTTCATTGTGAACAAGAAAAAACATACGTTGAGATTTGCATAATAAAGCCAACTGAGTGATCACGGGTGCATATTTTTTTTTCTCGAAGATTAATTAGAAATTAATACAAATTAGACATCAAGTCTCAGCCACTATATAGATAAATTGAATTTAATAATATATTTGTGTTCTATCCGAGAATAGGAAAATAAATTTCTTTGACCGTTGTTTCATTGTGAAGAAGAATAAACGATACTTTCAGATTTGCATAAATTCATAAAAAAGACAAATCACTCTCTCCAAATATTTATATTATCATCTCATCTAATCTCATCTCTTGGGGTATCATATTTTCTTTTAACTGATTAAATATGGTTTAATGGATTATAATCAAATTGTTGCTCAAGTCAGTATAATTAATCTTTCTAATTTTTTTATAATCTATAACAATTATGAATTACTTGACTCATAAACATAAACACGCCATAATCCTACTCATACAATTAAGAATATATAAAATTAAAATGAATTTTAATATATTAAAATAAATCAAATAATAGAAAAAACCCTAAAGGGAAATTCTTTAAAGGCATAAAGGATAAGTTTAAGGTTCGGATCTAAGTTAGATTGATTTATTATCAATGATTTTGGTTAACAATTGAATATTTTTTAATATAATTATCGGTATAATTTAATTCAAATCGGATTGATCCACTATGTGAATAATATTCTTTTAATATTGATTTTTGTTATTTACAATACTTGAACTCGAAACCTGATTTAAGTGGAACCAAATGAATAATTTTTAATTTTTTATTGTTCAAATTACATAATCTAAAAAATTAAAATTAATGTATGGATTTTTCCCTTATGAATAAAATAATAAAGAACCATTAAGTCGCAACATGTTCTCCACAGGTTCACATGTAGAAACTTTATGAAAACATCACTTGGATTTTTTGTTATATTTTCTTTTCTTTTTTTTCTTTTTTCTTTTCCTTTTTTTTTTTTTAACTCAAGATTGTTAATGATGCTTCGTGTAATATAAATATGTTGAGTTGTATATATCAATTGCTAGATTAATTAGGTTTGATGTGCTCTTAATACTGGGTCCCTTTGGATGGCCGAAAACTGGCTGGAGTTGCCGAATGCACAAATAGAATGGTCCAAAGGCTGGACCAAGAAGCGTACTAGACACTTTAATGGTTAAATTATAAAGAAACTTCAGAAAGCCATAAGAGTGTATGATTTTGGAAAATGCTGCAGAAATATGCCTTAAAATATTTCATTTGGATAAAAAGATGGCGATGTGACACTCTTATTAAAGTCCTTATGGGAGGGACCACTAACCTTGAAAATTCAGACCATATCAAGGTTAGTTTCGATTTAATCGAATAAAATAGAAACTAAATTAATTGAAGCTATTCCCATTAATAGTTAAATAAATTACTTTGAAAAATAAAGCTGTTCCCTTGGATTTATTATTATTATTATTATTATTATTATTATTATTATTATTATCATCATTTGAGCAATTGATTAATTGGTTTATAATTCAGTGAATCAAAATTTAAATTATATCTAAACGATTGAGTCCAAAAAAAAAATTTGAAGCTGGATAATAAATTCCAAGCTATATGAAACTGGAACACCTTGTAGCAAAATGGCTATGGCGGTCAATGTAGAGATACTTAGTAAAGAAATTATAAAACCATCTTCCCCTACACCAATTCACTTCAAAGATTTCAAGCTCTCCTTTCTTGATCTGCTAGCCCCAGTTTGTTATGGTCCTTTACTTTTCTTTTACTCCATTAATGGCGATACCAAACTCAATCCCACTACTTCAGAAATATCACAGAGCCTGAAGACCTCGTTATCTGAAACCTTAACCAAATTTTACCCGCTAGCAGGTCGAATAAAATACGATATATCAATCGAATGCAACGACGATGGGGTTGTTTTTGTCGATGCAAAAGTCAACTCCGATCTCTCAGTTTTTCTTCAAAAACCTGATGCAGAGTTTATAAGAAAATTGATTCCTGTCGAAATTGAATCTATAGAAGCCAAAACCGGCAGCTTATTGCAAGTTCAAGCTACTTGGTTTGCATGTGGAGGTTTCGCGATTGGATTATGCTTTTCGCAAAAGATCGCTGATGCGATCACAGCCAGAACTTTCATCAAGAAATGGGCCGCAACCCAGTCTAACAAACAGTTTCCGGGCAGAAAAAGGAGAACTGATCAGATGTTAAACGAAACAGTACTTCCATTATTTAACGCAGCATCTATCTTCCCACCGCGGAATTTCTCATTCAAACCTCCACCCTCAAATAAGCTGAAGAATAAAGAGGTTTATGTCACGAAAAGATTCGTCTTTGATAGCTCAAAAATCACAGCTCTTAAGGCCAAATCTGCCAGCCAAACTGTAAGAAGTCCGACGAGAGTTGAAGCTGTGACAGGTCTGATCTGGAAATGCGCAATGAACGCATCAAGATCAATCAGAGAGCGCACAAGGTTATCTATAATCTCACAATCTGTGAACATACGCAAAAGAATGGGGCCTCCTTTGTCTGAAGAAGCCATAGGAAATCTGGTAGGACACTATGCGTCTCAGGCTACGGAGAGTGAGATAGAATTGGGAAGCTTGGTTGATCAATTGAGGAAAGGGCTGCAAAATTTGGCGGAAAATTATGTCAAGAAACTAACAGGAAAGAATACTGTAGCAGCCATAACTGAATCTTTCAGAGAAGCAGGATTTATGCTTGAAGAAGGCAATATAGACTTCTATATATGCACAAGCTTATGTAAAATTCCATTTTATGGGATTGATTTTGGGTGGGGAAAGCCTATTTGGGTGACTATTCCTAGTGGAGGAATCAAGAATCTTGTTGTGATGATTGATAGTAAAGACGGGGAGGGAATTGAAGCTTGGATTACTTTGATTGAAGAAGATATGGATCTTTTTGAATGCGATCAAGAGTTGCTTGATGTTGCTTCTTTGAATCCTGGTATCTGCTGCAACAACCAGATCCTGCCTAAATCTTCTCTTTAACAATAATTCTTGTTTGTTTGTTTGACATTTAATTTGATGTTTATGTTGCTCTGTTCTTTTCTTGAGTTTTTGAAAAATAATTTCTTGCTTATATGCGTTATATGAGTTTATGAATTGAGGCACTGATAACCAAAAGTCTCGTAAGAAATTAATAGTATTTTATCACTATGCAGGCTAATGGGCGTTTCGATGCGTGGATTTTTCTTTTCTTTTTTTTTTTTTAAATTTGCCCGACGATATATTTACTGAAATTGTTAGAGACATATATTTTTTCTTGAATAATGAACTATTTAAATACATGATCTGAAACTAAAAAAAAAAAGAGCAAACAAAAATATCCTGAAAATTTGCTATTTGAAATTTAAACAAATTAATGACAGCAAAATCAATTTGTCAGTAATGCTTCCTCTATAAAACATTCTGTTCTTATTAATCTTCGTTATTCTTAAGCCTGAAAAGCATTTAACAATTTTATCAGATTAATTCTGGACAGATCTTTAGCATTTTCTAAGGAAAAAATAAATACATATTTACTTACAAAAAACTGCTCAAATTTTCAAGAAAAATTTTCCACATGAAAATGAAAATGGAGATTATTTTTATTTTATTTAATTTTCTAAAAGAAAAAAAAATTAAAAAACTAATAAAAAAGTATTTTTAAAATTTTCTAAATAATGTTAATATAGATATAAATATGTACGTACATACATACACATATACATATATGTGTGTATGTATATATATATATATATATATATATATATATATATATATATATATATATATATATATATATATATATATATATATATATATATATATATATAGCAGCGCAGCCACTTTGGTGGGAAGGGGGGCAAAGTTTGTTTATACACACGGGGGCAAATGTATGTACATGTATATGTATGTGTATATAGTACATACATACATACATATGGATATGTATATATATATGTGTGTGAGCTCGTGCGTGTGCATACATCTACATATGTATTCATACACATACATACGTACATAAATACATACATGCATATACATTTATATATGTGTTGCGTATATATATATATATAGAGAGAGAGAGAAATAAATACTCTAATTTTCTATTTGTTGATAGTTGAGCGTATTTTCTAAATTTTTTACAAAAAATAAATATTTCAATTTTTTTAAAAAATAAAAAGCAAAAAACAGAAAATACTATAAGTAAATGCATCCTAGTTGTCTCAAATCTTTCAACGATGGTAACAAGAATTTTCTGAATTAATGTTGAATTAGAAAACTCGAAACAAGCAATCTTACCTTGTTAACGATGCCTAAAATTCTGTCAGCATACTCTTTAATTGTTTCTGACTGCTTCATTTTTTGCATCTCAAATTCCTTAAGTAAGGTCAAGGCTTGCAATCTCTTGATCCTTTCATTTCCTTCGTATTCGTTCTTGAGAAAACTCCAAATTTCAAATGCTGATTTTGAAGAGCATAATTCTGGTAAATATTGATTGTGAAATAGCAGCAAACAAGGAAGCTCTTGCCGTTAACAGCCTTGCTTTTCTCTCTGTATGAAGTTTCATTTGTGCCACCGTTGGATTATTGGGCAATGGAAGAACTTCGTAGTCTTCCTCGATAGCTTCGCAGAGATCATTTGCCTGCAAATAAGCCTCCATCCTAGCTGTCCAAACTAAGTAATTTTGTCCATCAAACACATGTATAGCAAGTACAGTAAATAGTGTTTCAAAATCCTTTTTTTTTTTTTGTTTGGATTGAAACTTTCTTTCTTTTGGGTTCACAGGTCTCTTAAAAAAAAGGCTTTGATACCACTTTTGTTGGGTATAAGGAGTCGCAAAAAGTAAGGAAGAAATGATTTGTTGGAACCATATATTTTTATTAAATAATAAACTATTTAAATACATGATTTGCAACTAAAAATGGAAAAAAACAGCAATCGAAAATATCCTAAAAATCTGCTATTTGAAATTTAAACAAACTAATGGCAGTAAAATCAAATCAAATAAAAATTAAATCTTCTAAAAACTTAATTAGTGAAAGATTGTTGGTTTGTTTGTAAATATTGATGCTGATTTTTTCAACAGAAATATATATGTATACATTCATACAGCCTTTAGCATGAAACAAACTGAAGCAGCTGTTCATCTTCTTGGAATTTGGACATATCATCCTCGCTAAGATGTATCAGAGCCTCAACTCCATCACCAGATGCAGCATCCATGAAAACAACTAGATTCTTGAAAGATATGCTGGTAGCCCCTCCCCACACTGGTTTGCCCCATCCAAAATCTGCTTCAAATAAAGGAAACCTACACAAACTAGTGAAGTTCAGAGCTTTGAACTCACCTCTCATGAACCTTTCAGCTCTCTCTTTCATGAATTCCAAGTGTTCATTCCCTTCTTGAAGTCTCTTCACATACTCTTTATCAATCTTACTTAGTGAATCTCTTATCTTCTTCACAAGATCATCCTTTCCTTCTTCCGGAATCGTTATCGCTACTCTATAATAGTTCCCGAAAGAGTGTTCTGGCAATGGAGGATCCATCCTATTACGCAGGTTCACTGCGTGAATCATCAATGGTTCCTCCTTGGTGGCCGCCCTGAATCTACTCCATATGAAAACTGACAAGGCTTCGATTCGCGAGGGCGGTGGTTGATTCTCTGTAGCGTATTTTTGTTTTAAAGACTCTATTGATGAAGAACTGAAAACAAATCTCTTTGCTGCAACATTTTCTTTACTGATGCCAGTTGCTGGATTATATCCTGATAGATTCTTAGGTGGGAAAATAGACGCCGATTTGAATTCGGGGGAAACTATATTATTAGCTTCTCCACAATTAATTGCAGCCCAATTTTTAAGAAATATTAAGTTTGATAATGCATCTGCAATCTTGTGAGAAATGCAAAGCCCGATGCAAATTCCACCGCACTCGAAAACATTGAATTGGACACCCAATGGGAATTCCTGGGCTTCATCTACTTCAAATGGTAGCAACTTCTTGAATTCATTTGGGAGCTTATGATCGATAGCAAGAGAAATTTTGGACGACACTTTTGCCTGTACATAAAGAACTCCCTCATCGGTGCAGTCCACGAATTGATTGCCTTTGATCCGCCCAGCTAATGGATAGTAGTGGTTTAAGGCCTGAGATAGAGATTGCCTGAGCTGATTGTACTTTTCAAGATTGCTGAATTTGGGCTCAGCATCTTCCGGATAGAATAGGAGTAAAGGGCTATAGACTGGAGGTGATATTTGATCAAGAAATGAGAGCTTGTAATGGCGGAGATGATCTGGAGTGGGAGAAGATGGTTTGATTATCTCTTTGGAAGCAACTTCAATTTCAAGCTTCATTATTGGAAGCATAAGTTGATAGGCCTCCCCTAGAGCAGAAAAGGCATTACATACGTGTGTAAGAATTTACACAAGCCTTTTTTATAGCAGAAAAAAGGCTTGGAAGGTCGCTGTTAAGTTTTTCGTGCAAGTATTGGATATTAGATATGCTTACTGACCATATATTATCTTGTTACACTCCACAAGTTTGGAGTGTAATTCTTTTCTTCTATCATAGTGTAATTCTTTTCTTGTATCAAAGTATCATATATGGTTTAATTATTAAATAAATTCACCTGTCATTATTGGATATATAAATTAATTACTATATGATTATAAAAATTATTCACAAAAATATTTCTAATTCCTTAAATATTATAATTAAAGTTATTTTGACAAAAAAAAAATATAAAATCGATGTTAGAAACTTGTCAGCCTACTTCAGTTTAAAATATTCATATGATACTAAAATGCATTACTTGTTTCCGTAAAGTTAAGATACGTTTAAAGATTTGCAGTATAGGAGATTCCAATAGACCGAACTACACGATATGTCTTTTTTATTTTTTTTTCTAGAAGCTTTATTATAAAAATACATTTTGATCCTTGAAAAGAAATTCCTTTTAATTTGGCCCCAAAAATTTTTTAACTCCTTAATATATTGCCCCATCCATTCATTCTGGATCAGTCTCTGGAGATTTCCCGTATTATAAGAAATCTGAAACAGGAAAAAGTGGGATATGCAGTCTATGCCTTAATTACCCACTTATTTAATCGGGTATTAGTTAAAATTTTCATCTAGCGTTACCAGCAATTTTGTTTCCATTTCGTATTATGATTACCGTAGAAATCATGTGTAATACTTTTCGTGTCTATTGATTGAAAAAAACAAAAAGTACTCATAGCTAATAATCAAGTTAATTTTGTATTTACTATTTTACGTGCCTTTCTATTATTTTGTGACGCAACTGCTAAATTTTTCTCTTCATGTATGGTTACCAGATGCTATGGAAGGGCATATTTCTATTTCGGCTCTAATATATATTGCTATTATGGCAGCTGCAAGAATTTTCCTTGTAGCTCGACTTTTTTCCGTTTTCATAATCATACCTCACGTAATGAATTTAATTAATTGAATTGGTATGGATAAAGTTAAAAATTGGAAAATGCTAAAATTCAATTAAAAAAAATTAATGAACTGGCCAGTTAGATTGTAATTCGGTAATGATGTGATCGGTTTTTATTTAACAAAAATATATCATTTTATGTGTAATTTTTCACTATTTTCTTTCTCTTGTACTTTTTTTGGAGTTTCTAACCGTCCCAAATACTAAATAAAGTTGTATTAGACTATATAGTCACTTTTATTTTGAAAAGTATTATACTTGAATTTTATTATTTTAAAAAGGAATTTTTATTAGTAGACTAGCTATATAGTCACTTTTAGTTTGAAAAGTATTATACTTGAATTTTATTATTTTAAAAAGGAAATTTTATTAAATATGAATGTTATTGACAAATTTATATATTATATTTAGTTAAAATTTTCACATTCCATTTCAATCCCGATCGAACCCTTAGTATTTGACCATTTTGTATGTACCGATTCTCTTTCTAGGCTGGATTTGAAGACTTTTGGTATTTGAGCATATATAATATGTGATACGTTGGCTACAAACTACTTGATCCCTACGTCTCCATTCTAAATAGTCATTTTCACTTTAATACAAAAATTAAGAAAATTATTAAAAATTTTGGTTTATAAAAAAAATACTAATAATTGACTAATTTGTCCTTTTTAAATTCCAATTAAAATATTTAATTTTCATATGATCAAAACTAAATTTATCGTCCTATTAAATGTAATGGTGCATACTAAATAAGGATAGATATGTAAATTCTTTTCTTAAATTTTTAAAATAACACTTAAAATGAAAAAAATAAAATAGAAAAAGTGACTATTTTAAAATACATAAAAGAGTAATTAAGTATTTCACCTTACAGAAAAAGAAATTATATTCCAGTAGCTGTCAATGGAAGAGCCAACAAATTTCATTCAGAGGTTGAAAATTCAAAGAATCAAAATGTGGGGTTCAATAAGTTTTGGGGCTGGGAGGAGTCTCACCGGTGCCTGTTGTAGTTATTGTTATTTTGGAAAAGTTCTGCCCAAATGTGTGTATGGATAAAACTAACAATGCATAGCCATTTATCTATATCTATCACCATCTCTTCAACTAACTATGCATAACTGGCTATATATTATTGGTTTAATACATAAAATTTACCCAAATCGGATTTAGAAATGGTTTGGTGGATGAAATTTATCTAAATCGAATTCAGAAATGAAGGATTATCATTATTCAGAAATGATTATTTCGATACTATTATCTGCAAATTCATTAAATATTGAAGATTTAGAGCTCTCAATGTAATAATTGATAGCAACCATTTCAGGTGAGGATTCAATTTATTTCGCTCATGACCAATGGGCATTAATTAGCTTCGTAATTAATGATCGAGTGAATGTGTTGATGAAATATGCGCAACAATTTCATAACTCTGTTACGGATATATAACATTTTGCTTTCCAGGTACTCAAAGAAAAATCTGTTCACAAAATATTTGCCAAAAAAGAAAAATTCTATTCCGAAAATTAAAAAAAAATTAATTGTTGAATAATATCGAAATAAAAATCTCATTTTGCATAAAAAGAACAAAATCTTCCACTCGGATCACCTCTACATATACATACAAACTTCCCCATAAACATCACAGCCAGCTTGCGAAGAAATTTTAACTTTCTTGTTTAACAATTCCACACAAGAAAATGAAGATGGAAATGGAGATGGTATCTAAACAACTCATCAAACCATTCTCTCCTACACCTCACCATCTTCGCCAATATCAGCTCTCCTTTATTGATCAGAGCCAAGATTTTGCCCTACTTATTTTATCTTTTTACTCTAAAACAACCAATTTAACCAACTCACAGAAGTGCAATATATTAAAGAAATCACTATCGCAAGTTTTAACCATATTCTACCCTCTTGCTGGACGTATCAAGTGTAACGATTAATGCACAGGTAGAGGATAAAAATATTTTGTATTATGTATGTATATTCGAGTGTACAGCAGTATGTATAGAGATATACAACCAATTTAACCAACTCACAGAAGTGCAATATATTAAAGAAATCACTATCGCAAGTTTTAACCATATTCTACCCTCTTGCTGGACGTATCAAGTGTAACGATTAATGCACAGGTAGAGGATAAAAATATTTTGTATTATGTATGTATATTCGAGTGTACAGCAGTATGTATAGAGATATACAAAAGGTAAGGTAGGAAGAGACTGAGTTTAACTAAAGTGCAAGAAACAAAAACAAAGTATTTGTTTAACTTAACAATATGAGCTGTCAATGTTATCTAACATCAAGAACAACTCCCATTTCGAATGCAACGATGAAGGTTTACTGCTCGTAGAAGCCAAAGCCAATTGTGACCCCTCAGTTATTCTTCAAGATCGAAGCCCTGATAACAACAGCTACTTCATTCCCCTTAAACCTGATCAAGCCGTTTCAGCAACTGTATCAATATGGGGAGAAGTAAAATGGGAGTTTTTGGCATTCTTACTTTAAGGCGCCATGCGGCAAGTTCCTATGGCAAAATGTTTGGTTCCCCAGACAAAGGAATTGGCGTGGCGCTAAGGGACATGATGGCCTTTTGACGTGCTCCTTCTGACGGCAAAAAGGATAGACGGCCTGGCAAAAATGTAAGAATTTTGGAATGGTTAATGTGGGGAACAAATAGAATTCCATGGCCGTCTATAGATAAGATATGAATTTGGGCCTTTTCAGTTTTACCCTCCGGCCTAAGTACGTACGGATCTCATACGAATCGAACTCAAATATGTGTGACGCACCCAAATATATAGTCCAGTAGTTTAAATCCGGTTCCACCATATGCATGCTGAACTTTTGATTGTAATTTTCTTTCATCATCCGTCCTTTCGCCACGTTGGATATGAAAATCTTAGGTTATTGAAGATTTATATTTTATATGAGTGTATAATAAATACACTAAAACAGCTTGTGTATTATAGCTTGTTATTTTTATACACTAAAATAGCTTGTTGTTTTAGTGTATTATAGCTTGTTGTTTTTATACACTAAAACAGTTTGCTGTTTTAATCCATTACAGCTTACTGTTTCTAGTGTTTAGTTTTTGTTTTTGTTAATAGTTTAGTTAACTAGTTAGTAGAGTTAGATGACAGTTTTTCTTAAGTTAATTAACTCTAGTTAGTTTTCACGTATATATAAGTTTCGTTGTCTTGTGCATGAAATAAGATAACAGATACATAAACTTTTCTTTTCTTCCAAGTTATTTGTTTTCAGTGTTTCTTCATGGTATCAGAGCCAAAAGAAATTCATGTTTCTTGGTTGTTTTGATCAAGATTCTTAATAGATCTACGCTTCCACTACTGGAAATTGATTGATCGTGTTCTGTTTTGGCTTAAGCATGGTGAATTTGACAACAAATCTCACTGATCCAGCTGCATCGCGAGTTGATATGATGGGAGACAATGCTGGTTTTTCTTTAGTTACTGCTCCTTTATCAGATAGCAATTACTTAACGTGGAGTACTGCTATTAAAATTTCATTAGGTGCCAAAGATAAATTAGGTTTTATTGATGGTACTGAGAAGAAACCTGCTGAATTAAGTGTAGATTTCTTGAAATGGAGAAGATCTTATTATCTAGTTAGATCTTGGATTTTAGGATCTCTTTCAAAGGATTTGGCTGAACATTTCTTGTATTGTTCCACAGCTAAGAATCTTTGGGATCAATTGGAGGAAAGGTTTAGTATCAGTAATGGTCCAAGAGTTTTTCAGATCCAACGATAGATTAATTCCATTGAGCAGGGCAACACAGATCTGGTAGTTTATTTTAACAAACTTTCAAAGCTTTGGGATGATCTTCATCGAGTTAAACCATTACCTTTTTGTGATTGTGGTAACTACACTTGTAATGTCAACAAACGGCTTGAGGAAATGGATCTAAGCAATCATTTAGTCCAGTTTTTGATGGGATTGAACGAGTCATATGAAGCAGTGAAGAATCAACTCTTGATGTTAGAGCTATTACCAACTGTTAACAAGGCTTATTCAATGATTCAGACTATTGAATCACAAAGGCAGGTTCATAAAGTGCTTAAAGATTCCTTAGAGACTAGTGTGATGTTGGTAAAAAATAATGATAAATCTAAGGGAAACTGGAGGAAAAAGAATAATAACAGGAAGGATGGTCAATTTTTTGATTATTGCAAAGTTACAGGGTATGTGAGGGAAACTTGTTTCAAGCTGATAAGTTTTCTTGATTAGTATAAGGATTTGAAAAAAAAAGGAGAAGAGTTTATTGAAGACTCAAGTGAACATGGTTGAGTCACCAGTTGATGTAGAAGCTAATGACAGACATATGTGGATGGTAGAGTTCATTAAACAAGAGATGGCGAAGTACATTAAAGGTAAACACACTGTTGGAGACACGTTTGTTAACTTTGCTCATGCACATGGTGATGATTTTGCAGGTATGATGAGTCAATCTTCCTCCAATGATACTCTTAAACTGGAATACTGGATTATAGACACAGGGGCTCCTTGCTCTAATTCGAATCTTTTCCAAAATCTTTATACACTATCTATTCCTACCTCTGTTCATCTTCTTGATGGACGTATCACCAATGTCACTCAAGCTGGTCTTGTTGTTTTACATGATAAATTTGTTCTTCAACAAATTCTTTTCTTACCATTTTTCAATTAAAATCTTCTTTCCATCCATAAACTTACTCAGTCGAATTCAGTATTTTTTTCTTGTTATACTGATGTTTGTCTATTGCAGTACCTAAGGAGTAAAAAGGTCCTTGCTGTGGGCCGAATTTTTGGCAATCTTTACATCTTAGATAGTTTGTCTTTTTCACTAGAGAATTTAAGCAGATATGATTCAGTTGTTTCTTTGAATAAAACTAAGTTATTAGTTTCGACTCAGTTTCCTGCAATTACTTGTAGTTCACAACATGTTTCTTCTTGCTGTACTGATGCTACCAAAGTAAATAATACTGATTCTTCTTTGTCTATATGGCATTTACGCTTGGGTCATCCAAGTGACATTGTTTTGCAGCATTTATTTTTTATGCAGCAGAATTTTCCATCTTCTAAGTCTTGTCCAATGTGTCCTTTAGCCAAACAAACTCGTTTGTCTTTTCCTATTAGTGTTATTCATAGTACCTCTGTGTTTGACTTAATCCATGTTGATATATGGGGACCTTACAAAAAGGCATCATTAACTGGGGCTTATTATTTCCTCACTATAGTTGATGATTTTAGTAGGTGTGTTTGGACTTACTTAATGCAACATAAGAGTCAAACGTATTCTATTGTTTACAAGTTTGTCAACCAAATTCGCACACAATTTGATGTTCCCATTAAAACCGTTCGGACTGATAATGGCCTGGAGTTTATGAGTGTTAAATTTCAGTCTTTCCTTAAAAATTTTGGGATTATTCATCAACGAAGTTGTGTGTATACTCCACAGCAAAATAGAGTTGTTGAAAGAAAACATAGGCACTTGCTTCAGATTGCTAGAGCCTTATTGTTCCATGCTAATTTGTCTAATGTTTTCTGGGGAAAATCGAGTACTCTTCATGCAACTTTTCTCATTATCCGACTTCCTACTAAGTTGCTTTCTTGGAAGACACCTTTTGAGGTATTATATCAGAAGTTACCTGATTATTCACTCTTGCGAGTGTTTGGTTCTCTTTGTTATGCTACTGATGTTACTCCTCACAAGGATAAGTTTGCCCTACGATCAGCTGCCAGTATATTTCTAGGTTATTCTCCAGGTGTTAAAGCTTACAAGTTACATGACATGAAGAATAAAAAAGTTGTTTTGAGCAGGGATGTGGTGTTTCATGAAGATGTTTTTCCTCATGCAGAAAATCGTGTAGTTACTTCTTCTGCTGATTCTGTTGTTCTTCCTATACTGGTAGCAGATTTGTTTGAAGAGGCTGCTACTCCTAATTCTTGTCATCCCACTGATGATTTTACTATTGCAGATAGAGAGGATGTTTCTCCTAGTTCAACAGTGGGAGTTCTTGGAGATAATGTATCTGCTGGAGCAACTAATGAGGTTCCTTCTGGTTTATTTGAATCAACGAGACAAAGTGTTCGATCAGAAAGGAAGCCACAATGGATGTCAAATTTTGTTTCTCATGCCATTGTTCCATCTAGCCTTCTTATTTTACCTTCTATTGGTCGTGTTTATGGAGTTCTAGCCTTTCCTTTTGTTATTCCCTCGTGTTTTACTGGCCATCATACTTCTTTTCTGGCTCACTTGGATGCTGTTAAAGAGCCCACTTCTTATCATGATGCCAAGACTAATTCTTATTGGGTGGCTGCGATACAAGAGGAATTAGATGCTCTAGACAAGAATCATACATGGGAGTTGACTACTCTTCCTGCTGGAAAGGTTGCCATGGGCTCAAAATGGGTTTTCAAGTTGCAATTTCGGGCTGATGGGACTGTAGAACGTTACAAGGCAAGATTAGTTGCCAAAGGGTACAATCAGGTAAAAGGGATTGATTATACTGAGAGTTTCTCTCCAGTTGCTAAAGTTGTTAATGTCCGTGTTTTTTTGGCTTTAGTTGCAGCAAAGCATTGGTCTCTTTCTCAATTAGATATTAACAATGCTTTTCTCCATAGTTTTCTTGATGAGGAGTTGTACATGAAACCTCATGATGGATACAATAAAGTGGGCCCCAATCAAGTCTATAAGTTTGTCACATCCTTCACGGAACAGTCATTTTCAATACGAAACTTAGCCGAAAACGGTAAATTTTTCTTTTTTTTTTCATCACCGATCAATTTCGATATATCTTAAATACCTTTACATCAAATTCCTAAACAATCGATAACCTTATAAACAATTAAAACATACATTAAATAAATTCATGCCAACAAATTATACCAAACACTCATCCATCAATAATCATAACAATCAGAATACAGTTAAAATCTTTTACCTTAATTGTCTAAGTATATACATGCCAAAATATAACTCGATTTAGCACTAATTCTTCTTTTTCAATCTGGCTCCACTGGGTACTATGCTCCCGCAACACTTCATAACCTGCACACAATAAACACCATATGCTGAGCACTAAATATGCTCAATGGTGACTACTAATCCTAGAATTTCCCAAATAAAGCATAATTACATAGATTATGCTACTCTTATACTTATTTCATTAAATATTTTCTTTTACTTCAGTTAATATTAATTTCATTATTAACTCATAATTTGGTAATTATTGTTATTTGGTTTTCAATCTTTCAACGTTATTTTACACTACTTTCTTAGGTGAATCGACTTCAGATTTTCTTTTACTTTTACGCTTATTCTTTACTATAACTTTTACTTTTACTTAACTTTCGTTTTATCTTTTTAATCATAGCAATATAATTATCATTTCATTTACCAGTGTATATTGCTACTCATGTCTTTGATGGTACCGAATTGACAGACTATTTTATTCCTCGATCTATTGTTCAGTTATTCAATTCATGCTATAATTACACTTCTTGCTATATATTCTTTTTATTTTACTTTAATTTTTAAACTAATAAACACATTACTATTTAAAGACTTTTAAGTTTTATTTCAAAGTGACACGGTTACTTTTAGGACACTTTGCATTCAAAACTTTATTTTCTTCTTTATACATTTATCCATGTTCAAATACTTATTTTCCAAACTTGTTACTTTTCAGAGTAACAATTGGTACATGAAATATCAACTAATTTAATTTATTTTTTTCATTTAAAAATACATTTTAAATCATTTTTCTTTATAAAAAAACTTAACTTAATCTTCATTTATTATTTTATTCTTATAAAACATTTCTTTCTCTTTTACTTATTAATCACACTTTTTGAAAAAATTTACAGTTTTATTTCGGCTTTTTATTTTCTTCCAAACGAATCATTTTTCGTTTATAACTTTTTATATTCAATTCATTTAAACAATACTGATTTATTCATTACAATATGCCCCTAGTGTAATATAACAGGATTCTTAAAAAGGATACGCGGGACTAGACCCAAAGGTCCCACTAAGAGAAAAGTGATCCCCCAGGGATCATTTTTCGAGAAACATTTCACTTTCATTTTCACTGATAATACTGAAGTTATGGAGATCAAAGATTCTATGCATAGCTAAGCAAGTCGCCATGACTTGCACAGCGGTATAGGGTGTCCCTATGGCTAGCCAATTATATCATCAACAAGAATATCATTATATGTTTATCGCTCAGGGCAAAACAATCAATTATATTTAAAATAATTTTTAAACATTAAAAACAATCTTTAATTTCTTTCTTTTATTTCTTGATACAATAAATTTTTGTTAATCGCACTTTTTAGTGTTTTTGACTATTTGGTAGCCCTTTTTTTTCTTTCACTTTCTCTTTTCAAATCATTTTTGTGAATTATTCTTCAATAATTCACTCAGACACTTGAGGATTTTCAGTCTTTTATACATTTTATGAATTATAGCATTATAATTCACAATTTTTTTTATTCTTTTTATACAATTATTTGGGAATTATTTTCTAATAATTCAATAATTGACTTTTTACGATTTTTTTCTTTTCTTTTTCTGTCCAAAACTGTAATTATTCAGTATGCCAACCTTTATTTGATGGGTGAATTATTTTATAATAATTCACTCTTTTAATACTTTTATTGACTAATTTATTCTGATAAATTAGTCACGCATTTATTTTATAACTTTTTACATAATGATGGATTATATTGATATAATTAATTATTTTATTTTTCGAAAATGTATAATTTGGCTTTTTTATTTCTTTTTATATTGAAGTAACTTACTTCACGTTCATTTATTATCATGTACTTATTTATTAAATTATTTATTAATAATTCAATATCTTTAATTAAACATAATCAATATTTTATCTCAAAAATATTCTAGTAAAACATATAAATTTCACAAAAATTTGTGTACACATTATTTTACAATTTTCATCATTTTCACTCAGTTATGTATTATTTATCAATAATTTATTATTCTGTTACTTTCATAGCTTACTAATTATTCCGAAAAATTTGTCGATTGACTTTTTATTTCTTTTTCGTTAACCGTGAATTAATTTCATATTAATTCACTTTCTTTTACGTTTTTATGCAATTGTTCCCTTCCACTTCAATACTTTCTTCTATACATATCTATATTTAGTCACCAATAAAATTTTAATAATTTCAATAAATTCCAATAAAATTGATTTATGCATTATTTATTATTTACTATCATTTTTCACTAAATTAATCAATTATTTCACATTATTTCACAACTTTCACTGTATACATAATTGTTACATAATCTCTAAAATTTTAAAATAAATTTTAATAATTCAATAAAAATTCATAAACACCATTTATCATTTCTATGATTAATTTTGGCTAAAATACATAGATTTCATGCAAATTTTCATCAATTTTCTTTAATGAATATTTCAGCCACCATCCAAAAACCTTCCAAAATTTTTTCTTTCTTTCTTTTTATCTTTCATTTCCTATCCTTTAAGGCTCAATTTCATTTACCCCAAACAATTTTCATTAATTAACAATTTTAAAATTTTAATCTAGTTACATCAAAAGAATTAATTCACAATAAAAGGAAAATCAAAAGATTTTGTAGTCAATTACATTTTTTCCTTAATTAAGGGTGCCAAACATCTCATTTTCCTTGTTCTACACTTGTAAACTTTCCTTCCTCCTTCACAATCAACCATGGCCGGCCAAATAAGCTCTCCTAACCTCAATTTTTTGTCCTCATATGCAAAATTTAAGCTCATAATTAGCTTCTACACCTCAAAAACTATGAGAAAACACTTAAGAATCAATTAAAATCAATTAATTTCTTAAGTTCCATCTTACCTCTTTTTCTTTCTCCACTTGATTTCTTGCCTTCCTTTGCTCAAATCACTTGATTGAGGCCACCAAGGTGACCTAGAGAGATAGACCTTCATCTTTTATGTTGGAGTTTATGGGAAATTTGAAGTAAAATTGAAGAGAAATCAAGAGAGAGAAAGAGAGGAAAGGTTCGGCCACCACAAGAGGGGAAAGGAGCTGGTAAGTTCTGAAAGCAAACTCCAAATTTTTGGTCCTATTTATACCCTCTTAATGGGCCCAATAGTGGGATTTATTCATGGGCTTAATCCATTTTTGTCTTAAGGCCCATTTTATACCTTTTAAAGCCCATTCAAAATTCTCTCTCTTCCTTACTTCAAATCACTTCAAAAATTATTTCACCATTTTTATCATATAAAAAATAGCTAACACACAAATTTTCGGCTCAAGTGAAATCCGTTATTGGTCTAATTCAAACTTATCGGTCTGATTCGTTAACTGTCAATTTCACTAAAAAATTCAATTCTTATTACCAAAATATTCAACATAAAAATTCATGTAGGCATGCAAAATCTGACAACTTTTGGAGTTCGTTTACTATTTTTAATTATTTATACAAAATCAAGTCTCCTTTTCTAACAGTGAAATTGATTTGCTACCTTTTTTGTATTTTTGACATTTGGAGGCTCATTTGACCTCAATTTCACTACAAATTTCAACCCCAGGCTCATAATGACCAATTCTTTCTAACAGTCAAATAAAAATATTTTTGACTTTCGGATATCCTTTCGGACCCGAAAAATACTATTCACTGTCGGAAAGTACTGTTTACGACTGATCCGGTGATGAGACCATTACAAAGTTGATTTGTTCGTTGTATGTTTTGAAGCAAGCTTCTCGTCAATGGAATGCTGCCTTCACCTCTCACTTACATAATTTTGGTTTTCATCAATCTCAGGCTGATCCCTATTTGTTTATTTTCACTAATCACAATGATTTCTTGGCTCTCATTGTTTATGTGGATGATGTCTTGATTACTAGTACTTCTGATGCTCTGATTGATCAAGTTAAAGCTTCGTTGCATGCTGCTTTTACTATCAAAGATCTTGGGCAGGCAAAATATTAATTTCCTAGGTTTGGAGATTGCTCGGTCCACTGATGGTCTTTATGTTAGTCAACGCCGTTATATTTTGGATTTGATTGCTGATGTTGGCTTGATGGGTGCCAAACCGATGCTCACGCCTTTGCCTAAGAATCATCATTTAAGTGTTGATCAGGGTGTTTTACTTGATGATCCCACTCCTTATCGTCAGCTTATTGGTCGTTTGCTTTATCTGAATTTCACACGACCTGATATCACTTATTCGGTTCATCAGCTTAGTCAATTTGTCCAAGCTCCCCGTGATTCCCATGGGAATGCTGTCATGCATGTTCTTAAGTATCTGAAACATTGTCCTTCTACTGGTTTGCTTTATTCTTCATGTAACTCTTTGCAACTTGATGCTTATAGTGATGTTGATTGGGGTGCCTGTCCAGATACACGTCGTTCTGTTACTGGTTTTTGTATTTTCCTTGGTTCTTCTCTTATTTCTTGGAAATCCAAGAAGTAGGGAACTGTTTCTCGTTCTTCAGCAGTGGCTGAATATCGCAGTCTTCCCTATAAAGCTTGTGAGCTTCAGTGGTTCGTTTCTTTCACAACAAAAAAAACTGCCAATTAGTGACTAAAATTAGCGACGGCTAATTTCCGTCGCTAATTTTGCGACGGATTAGCGACTGTTTTACATTTCCGTCGCGATAATGATATTTGCAATTTTTTGCGACGAAATAGCGACGGATTTAATAAACAATCGCTAATTATTGGCGGGAAGAGTACGCGCCCTGTTTTGCGACGGAATTAGCGACAAATTTTTCCGTCGCTAAATTTTATAATTTTTTATTCATAAAATTAGTTCCAAAAATTTTAGCGACTAAACTTTTAGTCGCTAATTTTGGCGGGAAAATTTAGCGCCTTTTCTTGCGACGGTTTAGGGACGGAAATATTTCTGTCGCTAATTAGTATTTTGTTTCTGTAATACAATTAGCGACGGAAATATTTAGTCGCTAATCCGTCGCAAATAAATTAAAAAATAAGTTTTTAAATTTCACTCCCATTGTTTATGTGTAATTTTAATATACACCATATAAAATGAATATTTTCTTTTGTAATAGAAAATTATAAATTATTTTATAAGTTGGTAATAATTTTTTACCAATTATACCAAAATCTAATGTTATTTATTTAGAAAATTTACATTTTTAATGATAATAATAAACTAATTGTTATGATTATTATATATTTGCGTGTTCAAGATTAATAAAAATAAATATTTATAAAATTTATTATTTCATTGAAAATAATAATAAAAAAATTTGTAATTTATTTTTATTTTAAAAAATTTAAATCAAATATTAAATTATTAGGAATTAAATTGATTTGTTTATCAATTATCCCCAAATATAAACTTATTTATTTAAAAAAATTACATTTTAATAATAATAATAAAGTAATTGTTATAAGTATTATATAGTCATATTATGAAAAATAATAAATATTTATATTTATATAATAATAATAATATAAAGTTTATTATTTCATTTAAAATGATTATGAAAAATTTATAATTTATTTTTATTTTGTTAAAATTTTGAGCAAATTTTAAATTATTAAAAAATTTAAAATATATATTTATAAAATTATCCTTGAATACAAGGATAAAATGATGAAATTTGGTAAGGACATTTTAGTAATTTCAAAAATTTACCCTACATATAAAAATAACATTTTATCTTTCGCCACATCTCTCCACCGTTTCAATTTAATGCGTATATGATTTTAAGCTTAATTTATTATTTAGTTAAATAATACAATAGATTGCAATCCAAGACTTAAATTCATACAAGTCAAAATGAATAAATTTTCTAATATATATATATACACACACACACACACACTTTTCAATTTTATTTCTATTATTTTTCTAAATGTTCAAAGCTCCACCGTTTCTATTATTTTTCAATTTTATTTCTATTACTTTTCAACGGTTAAGTATTTACCGTTAGATCGGCCTGATTTTTGGTGAGTACATTCGAAACTTCTTGTTGTTAATTTTGAACGGTAAATATTAGTTTTTAAGGCTGTAAGTTCAATTTTTGTTGCAAAAAAAGAGGTTATTTTCTGAATTTTTTACGTAATGACCAATTTTGTATGTGAAGTCGATCGAAAAATCATTTGCCGTTAGATCGGCCTAATTTTTGTTGAGTACGTTCGAAACTCCTTGTTGTTAATTTTGAATGGTGAAGATTAGTTTTTAAGGTCTGTGAGTTCGGTTTTTGTTGCAAAAAATAAGTTATTTATGGATTTTTTACGTAATGACCAGTTTTGTATAAGAAAAATATCGGAAAATCATTTGCCGTTAGATTGGCCTGATTTTTGGTGAGTACGTTTAAAAATCCTTGTTGTTAATTTTGAACGGTAAAGATTAGTTTTTAAGTTCTGTAAGTTTAGTTTTTGTTGCAAAAAAGATGCTGTTTTCTGAATTTTTTACGTAATGACCAGTTTTGTATACAAAGACGATCGGAAAATCATTTGCCGTTAGATTGGCCTGATTTTTTATGAGTACGTTTAAAACTCCTTGTTGTTAATTTTGAACGGTGAAGATTAGTTTTTAAGGTCTGTAAGTTCAGGTTTTGTTACAAAAAATAGGCTATTTTCTGAATTTTTTACGTAATGACCAGTTTTGTATACAAAGACGATCGAAAAATCATTTGCCGTTAGATTGTCCTGCTTTTTGGTGAGTACATTTGAAACTCCTTGTTGTTATTTTTGGACGGTGAAGATTAGTTTTTAAGATTTGTAATTTCAGTTTTTGTTGCAAAAAAGAGGCTATTTTCTGGATTTTTTACATAATGACCAATTTTGTATGTGAAGACGATCGGAAAATCATTTGCCATTAGATTGGTCTGATTTTTGGTGAGTACGTTCAAAACTCCTTTTTGTTAATTTTGATCGGTGAAGATTAGTTTTTAAGGTCTATAAGTTCAGTTTTTGTTGCAAAAAAGAGGCTGTTTTCTGGATTTTTACTTAATGACCAATTTTGTATGTGAAGTCGATCAAAAAATCATTTGCCGTTAGATCGGCCTAATTTTTGTTGAGTACGTTTGAAACTCCTTGTTGTTAATTTTGAATAGTGAAGATTAGTTTTTAAGGTCTGTGAGTTCGGTTTTTGTTGCAAAAAAGAAGTTATTGCTGGATTTTTTACGTAATGACCAGTTTTGTATATGAAGACGATCGAAAAATCATTTGCCGTTAGATTGGCCTGATTTTTGGTGAGTACATTTGAAACTCCTTTTTGTTAATTTTGAACGGTGAAAATTAGTTTTTAAGGTCTGTAAGTTCAGTTTTTGTTGCAAAAAAGAGGATATTTTTTGAATTTTTTACATAATGACCAATTTTGTATGTGAAGAGGATAAAAAATCAGGCCAATTTGCCGTTAGATCGGCCTGATTTTTGGTGAGTACGTTGGAAACTCCTTGTTGTTAATTTTGGACGGTGAAGATTAGTTTTTAAGATCTGTAAGTTCAATTTTTGTTGCAAAAAAGAGGATATTTTCTGGATTTTTTACATAATGACCAATTTTGTATGTGAAGACGATCGAAAAATTATTTGCCGTTAGATCGGCCTAATTTTTGGTGATTACGTTCGAAACTCCTTGTTGTTAATTTTGGACGGTGAAGATTAGTTTTTAAGATCTATAAGTTCAGTTTTTGTTGCAAAAAAGAGGTTATTTTCTGAATTTTTTACGTAATGACCAGTTTTGTATACGAAGACGATCGAAAAATCATTTGCCGTTAGATTGGCCTGATTTTTGGTGAGTACGTTTGAAACTCCTTGTTGTTAACTTTGGACGGTTAAGATTAGTTTTTAAGATCTGTAAGTTCAGTTTTTGTTGCAAAAAAGAGGCTATTTTCTGGATTTTTTACGTAATGACCAGTTTTGTATATGAAGACGATCGGAAAATCATTTGCCGTTAGATTGACCTGATTTTTGGTGAGTACGTTCGAAACTCTTTGTTGTTAACTTTGGACGGTTAAGATTAGTTTTTAAGATCTGTAAGTTCAGTTTTTGTTGCAAAAAAGGCTATTTTCTTGATTTTTTACATAATGATCAATTTTGTATGTGAAGACGATCGAAAAACCATTTGCCGTTAGATCGGCCTAATTTTTGTTGAGTACATTCGAAACTCCTTGTTGTATCTTGTTCAGTTATTATATTAATGAAAATTTACCAATTAGTGTAATTATATATGTATATAATTACCTTAGTTGTTAATTTTATTTTTTTCAGTATCACTCAACTAGTATTTATCTATTTTTGCACAATATCTATATGAGTAATTGAGTATGCAAATTAACAATGTAATTATATACAATTATTATATTGATGAAATTTTACCAATTAGTGTAATTATATATGTAACAACCGAATATAGAACGTACAATAAATAGTGGTGATTGTCAGTAAAAGACTAAATTTTACCAATCAGTTATATGTCTTTATTAGTTTTTGATAATATTTCAAAAAATTTTATCTTTTGCAAAAAAAAACTTTATGATCGAATAATGATATAAATTTAATGACTATAAATAAAATTAACCTGGATCATACGACAATTTGGCAAGTAATCTATTCTACATAATAAAAAAGTATTAAGTGAAAGAATTTTCTTTTTAATTAAAATGCTTTATATTTTAATATAATTTTTAAAAATGACTTTAATGAGAAAACTAGAAATCAATATAAATTATTATTATTATTACTTATTATTATTATTATTATTATTATTATTATTATTATTATTATTATTAAAATTCAAGTTAACACGGTGATTAGGCTAATTGTAAGTTTTTTCCTTTATATACTTATATGGAATTAACCTTTACATTATTAATTCTGAATAAGATATTCCAAATTTACTAAATAAGATATTTTGACTATATCAATTTTATTAAATAGGATATTTGAAAATAATTATATTCTGAATAATTTAATTTGTTTAATCTTCTCCATATAATTATTCATATTAATATATTAAACCGGTAGCGGGTTAAAGTACTTTTTAATGTTCCGAATATATATTGTCCAAGAAGTCATATTTTTTAAGGACTCCTAATTTTAAAGAAAGAAAAGAGAAAGGAGCATGGTCATTTAGGTACTTTCATGATTTTTGCCCTAACTATAAATACATATTTTTCTATTTCTCTCCCTTCCTCTTCTTTTGCAGCCTCCATCTTTCTTCTCGTTCATCTCCTTCCACCGGAGCTAACGCCACCCTCCCCGCCGTAGACCGATAGCACAGGTCGCCTGCACCTTCCCCGCCGCCGTCATTCCTACATCGTCGACTGCTGCAGCGTCGTCGTTCCTCGACCATCAACGGTGCCTTACGTATTACGGACTCGAAGCACGAAGATACGTAGCAAGCCAGCGTCAATTTCCAGGTTTATTCTACTTTCTCTTTATTTCGAAGGGGTACGTCACCTTGCTTGTGCCATTAACTTTACCTGAGTTGTTTGTCATAAATTGAAACTTTCTAAGTTAGGTTGTGCCATTAACTTTACCTGAGTTGCTCACTTGCAGATATTTTCAGACAAAATGGAAGGACTTGCTTACAGATTTGAAGTTAGTTCCTGCTGGGTAATGTCAAGTGAATATCTTAATTTAATTTTATTTTGTTTATATTTGTAGTGTGGTTTATTGTGAACCTATTTCCACAACCTAAATTGCTAAAGCTACAAGCTAAAGGTTTTCAACTATTTATATCAAATGATAAATGTTGATATACGCCCCTACCAATTTAAGTTGTGGAAATTATATTCCTCTCGGTTTATCTTTTTAGAGTGTTTTCCTATCATTGAATACAATTTACTGGTTATTGTATTTTGACCTTGTACTTCACCAGTTAGTAGTGGTAGATTTGTACCATGCACTTGTCTCATTCTATATGTGGTATTTATTTTTGGTGCTAATTGAAAATATAAGTGGGATGAGCTCTCAACCAGCTAATATCAGAGATTTTGAAATATTAATTGCTTAATATTGCCATGGATGTCATTTTCTCTTAATGTATTGTCAAGTTGAATGCAATATGCATATTGCATATAAACATTTGTTTTTCTTTTATTCCTGTTATATGGTTATTCTACCTTAAGGCTTTGGAAGCAATTCACTTCTCCATGTTACTTCATCTTTTATTAAACTGATTTTATCCTTACTTTACTTGTTCTACTTATTTTGGTAGCCTAAATCCTTAAAGGATTGGTGGAGATTTTAAGCAAGAAGTTCAGGTATAGATCCACATAATTGGTTACTGCTACTAGATATCATGATATGAACTTGTTTTTACTGGTTTTGTGGGTACTTTCTGGAACGAATTGGTTGATTTGGTGAGGTGATGCTGTATATCCCTCTGTGGTTACATGTTTGAGTATCTTAAATTTTGATTCCTTGCTCATTGCTAATAAATTTGGTGAGTCTCAGTTCATTTTTGTTCACCCCTATCTCTCCCACCATGTTGATTTCCTTGTTTCTTTGCTAATAAATATGGTTCATTTCCTTGTTTCTTTGCTAATAAATATGGTTCTTGCCTTTGAGGATCAATTCACAATCCAAGTCCATGTGTGCGTCCAAGTGCAAATAACTACATTATTAAGGCTTGGAGATTTTGGTTTTAGAAACAATAAATGCGTCCATTAGACTTGTGTGAATAAACTATTGATCTGTTCTATAAACTTATTTCTTCCAGGAACATTTAATTGATAGTCTTTGGTTGACATTCTAAGCATTATGGACATTTGCATATTGAGGAACTTGCCGCTGTTGCTCTTTCCTTCTTCTGTTTTTTTCCCTAAACTAACACTTAGTGCTCTCAAATGTGAATTTTTGGTTGATACTATTTGATTCTGTTGATAGTGATGATGGGACCGAACCGCCATTTAAATGGGGTGTTTATGTTACTGGTCATAGTTTGGGTGGTGCATTAGCTACCCTTCTTGCTCTTGAACTCTCATCAAGTCAGCTATCAAAGTGAGTTCTTTCTCCTTTTAAATGAGTATCCATTTATGAAATGCAATTATGTATACTGAATTCCATTTCATCTGTGCCTTAGATGTGGTGCGATTTCTGTGACTATGTATAACTTTGGGTCTCCAAGAGTTGGTAACAGAAAGTTTGCTGAAGTGTACAATCAGGTAATGCAAAATCTTCTTTTCATTTAGTTGATGTGGTCATCTAGAATTTAATTGGGTATATGAAAGGATTTTGTAAATTTTTCTTAGTGGAAGAGTAACAGCAGCTACTAGATTTGGTGCATTTGCTTTAGTAGTAGATGGTATAATTCACAAGTAACAATTTTATATTAATAAAATGTTCACAAAAAATTATAGATGAATCTTAAGGATCCCAAAAATTTCAAAGAATTGTAGGAGATTGAAAACAAATGTGGAAATATAAGGTTTTTGATGACTTTACAATGAAGTTTACTTTGTTCATGTATGGCATATGTGGTAGCCTTGACTAACACGACTACAAAACCAAAGCATATTTTCCAAGGATATCACAATCTGCAAAATAAATAATGCATCAGATTTCTCTAACAAACTGCCTTGTATATGCCATGAAAATTACCTTTTTTTTAATAGATCTCTGATAACATCCATCTCATTCCAGAAATATCATTATATTGCTTGTTCGTGTACATGTTTTACTTGGTTCAAGTTTTCTTTGACATCTACATTTTTTATGTGAAATATAAATCTGTATATGCCTCTGCAGAAAGTTAAAGATAGTTGTAAATCATAGAGATATCATACCAACTGTTCCTCGCTTGATGGGTTACTGCCATGTGGCTCAGCCAGTTTATCTAGCAGCTGGAGAATTAAGAGATGTTTTGGTGAGTCTCCTTTTTGTCTTGATTTATTTTGAATGCTTCAAAATTAAAGCAGAGCAAATTGATCCAACCTTACAGCTATTATATGGAGATTTTAGATCAACATAATGGATGTTTGATAATTACTCGTGTGTAGAACTAATATCTTACCCAATCCAATTCAGCTGAGTAAAAGTGACCTTTTGTTGTGGAAAAAAAATGAAATGATCCGAACAGTGTTGGGTTAGGTCTAGATGAACACTTGGGTTGCTTTAGGCCAAACCGGGATGATCAATCGATGAGCCAATTCTTTTGTTTAAACCTTTTATGTTTTGAAAAATTAGATGCTAAGATTTGTGTATAACCGACTACATATATATAAGTGTTTGGCACAAATATATCAGTGTTTTAGTTAAAAGAAGATATTAGAATGTCTAATTGGCTTATAAAATATATGTTATAACATCTTTTGAATATATTAGTATTGATATAGAATATGGTTATTCATTAGCATGAGTACTAAAAGTATATATGCCTCTAACTGAAAATAATTGCAAGGATAAATTCAACTGCAGTGAAGATAATTTCACTAATAATGGTTGTATCATAATATTTAAGAATTATTAAATAAATATAAATTATTTTATTATTTTCTTAAATAGAATTGGATGATTTAACCAAATTAGAAACCTTTTGTCACTAGTTAAAACCTGAAATTGGCTCAACCAACCTGATGGATAATTCAAACCCGTCAAAGACCAGGTTAGATGAACCCAAAATGGCATGAAAATATCTCCACCCAAACCAATCCAAGCGAATGAAATTGCCACCTCGTCCCTTGTCTCACTAATCACTTTATGCGCTTTACATACTGTAATTTTCAGGTACCATTTGTTCACAATTTACTGAGTTAGCACTTCAGAGCATGGCTATTTTCTTCTGCAAGTGAGAGGATTGTCGCTCGATTGAGAAAGAACTTATTTGTTCACTTAATCAATCAGGTGAGCTTCCAAGCTATCAAGCACATTAACCCTGAAGATATAATAGCATACGTATATTGGCATTAGTGTAATGTTTCCTAATATTGGCAGCGCTAGTTAAATTTTTGCTTTCTTGGATTGTTTGGGTTTGTCATTTGTTAGTTGGAAGTGAAAATCTGCAAACATAAAAATGTGCTCTTTGAAATATTCCTGTATGGCTGGTGATGGATCATTTTTTTCATTAGGTCTCTGCCCAGCAAACCAGCATAACTGGAATGAAGCAATATCAAGGAAGGCGACCTAATGCTTTCGGATTTAGATCCTGAAGGCCCTTCATGCCATTATTAGTGTTATTTAGGATGATATTATTAGTATTTTTTGTACTCGTAAGAGAGATTGATAACATTATGTACGATTTCAATTACTTATATATATATGTGTGTTTTGGAACATATTATGCTTTGGAATAAATATATATATGTGTACGTGTACTGTCATTATTGTATACAGGCTGAAAAATTAATAAATACAACCAAAAAAAAATTCATTATGCTATAATTCAAATAATGCAAAACAAAAAATTAAATTATTTTTAGCGACGGATATGCGACAGAAATTTTGTTGCTAATATGTAACAGATATAATTTTGGAAATAATTAGCGACCAAATTGGCAACAAATTTCGTCGCTACATTTTACACTAAATTTTTATTTAGCGACGGAATTAGAGACGGAAAATTAGTCGCTAAATATTATTATTATAATTCGGCGACTAATTAGGAATATAAATTAGCGACGAAAAAAAAATTTGCGACGGAAATTTTCGTCGCTAAATTAGCGACTGATTTTAGAATCCGTCGCTAATAAATTAGCGACCGGGCTATTAGCGACTGTTCGTCGCGCCGTCGCTAAATTATATTAGCGACGGAATTTTGGCAATTAGCGACGGAAAATGCCGTCGCTAATTCCCAGTTTTTTTGTAGTGTTTGTTACACGATTTCCATCTTTCTCCTTCTTTCCCTATTCCGTTGTGGTGTGATAATCAGGCTGCCATTTATATTACCAAGAATCTTGTTTTTCATGAATGCACCAAGCATTTAGAAATTGATTGTCACATGGTTCGGGATAAGTACAAGAGTGGATTCTTGCTGCCTCAACACGTTTCTTCTTCATCATGGCTTGCTGATATTTTTACCAAGTCTCTTACTGGTCCTCTTTTCCATCGTTTTTTCTCCAAGTTAGGCCTTTTTCATCTCAACACGGCTCCAACTTGAGGGGGGGATGAAGATTTATATTTCATATGATTGTATTATAGCTTGTTATTTTTATACACTAAAATAGCTTGCTGTTTTAGTGTATTATAGCTTGTTGTTTTTATACACTAAAACAGCTTGTTGTTTCAGTCTATTACAGCTTGCTGTTTCTAGTGTTTTAGTTTCTGTTTTTGTTAATAATTAGTTAACTAGTTAGTAGAGTTAGATGACAGTTTTTCTTAAGCTAATTAACTCTAGTTAGTTTTCACGTGTATATAAGTCTTGTTGTCTTGTGCATGAAATAAGATAACAGATACATAAACTTTTCTTTTCTTCCAAGTTATTTGTTTTTAGTGTTTCTTCAGATATCATCACGAACAAGGGCGAGAAGAAAACGAAAACTTTGATTAACCGTAAAAATCAATCTAAAATCAAATTAATTTTTATAGTTGATCGGCGCGATAAATTTGGTTTCAATTTTTACTTTTAATATTTTTAGTTTTTAATTTTGATTTTTGAGCACCGATTAACCATCAATATACAGTTAACTGGTTTATATATATATATATATATATATATATATATATATATATATATATATATATATATATATATATATATATATATATATATATATATATATATATATATATATGTTTATTTATTTATTTATTTATTTTAAAATTTTTCTCTAAAACTTAATTTTTTTTTATATTTCACTATAAAATTTATATAATACTTTAAAATATATTTAAATTATATCATTTTTCTTAATTATATGGAGTAACCCATAAAATTTTATATATACTATTTTTTATTATATATTTTGATATTTATATTTTATTTGATAGCATTTAATTATAACTTTTTATACTTTACAGTGCATGCTTTAACATTTAATTTTATTCAAAATTTTTCTTTGATTTAGGATTAAACATGTTAATTTTTAATAAATACTAAATTCAGTTTATAATATCAACTCTTAATTTTTAAAATATAAATTTTAACTAGTATATTATATTTATTTTATAATTTTTATTTTGAATTATTTTATATATTTGAAATTGAAACTTTACCTCGTAAAACTCAACATTATAAAGAAAAGTTAGGTCTTCTCAACTTGTGTCTAAATAATAATAATAATAGTTGTAGTAGTAACTTAATATACTGTATAAAATAGGCTCCAATTTGAGCGTCTGAGAAAGTGAGTGCCGTGTGCATTTGGGGAGGTCCACAAAGTGCGTGTGCAATTGTGCTTAGTGTCAGTGTGATTGTAACATATTAAATTTAATATATGAAGTTTTAAATTCTTTCATTTTACGCTCATACAACTCTGTCCAATTTGATTCATTTAATTGCTATTCTATTTACATTAAACGCATATAAAATTTAGAATCTCATTTCCCAAAATTTTGTCTTATTAATTCTTGGATACAAGTTATTGGAAATTTTTTTTTTATTTGAAAGAGGCAAATTCTATTTATTTTAATGAAATATGTTAGAAAGGGTGAAATGCCATACATTACACTTAAAATTCCAACTTTGTAACAAAGAAACAAGTAAAGCAAAATACACTTCAAATTTCAAATTTTGTAACAAAGAAAAGAAAATCAAAGCAAAGCAAATTGCGGTTAAATCTCTAACTGGATCTTACAACCTTGCAAGTTTCAAAGGAGTTGGATTAAGTGAGGCATATTGAAGGAGGTGTTTATCTTTTTCTAACAAAAGTAATTCCTCTTCATCCAAGAATAGCAATGCTTCTATTCACTAACTCAACTCTTTTGATCTCCTCAGGTGCATATAATGAAGCTGCATACCAGAATAAGTTTCCCAGCGTGCTTTCGGGCATTGTTGGTGTAGCTATTTGCCGTAAATTTACAGCATGAAAGAACCCGAGCGGCTTATCAATATTTGATGATCTTTCTTTTAGAATAGCTGCCATGTATTCCAAAAGAAGTACGGAAACTACTTCAGTCCTTGTGGGATTTTCAACATCTGAATTCATTACTTCAGCCTTAAGATCTGCAGTGGCTCTTGTATTAAATAAAAACCTCCTTGTGCTAATCTTTCCAGTTCTGCTAGTAGCTTCATTAAAAGATATGAATAATTCTTTAGGAAATGTTTCATACTGTGGAAAAATAGATGGAGCGTCAAAATTAGGAGGTATGATATCTTCAGCTGAGTTGCGTGCAATTGCGGCCCAACATTTTAGAAATGAAGCTAAGGCAGCTCCATCCATGACCATGTGCGATACGGCAACGCCAATGGTGATGCTACCGCGCGTAAACATTGTTTGTTTTATCATGGCAATGTAAGGTGGATACGGTTCCCACCATTTACCGTTTCTTGGCAACAAGCAAGTTGCAGATGGAAGATCGGGCTGGATGAGAAATTGAGAGAGAGAGATGTTAGCTTTGGCCTCTATGTAGCATACACCTTTATCATTACAATCAATAGAAAGACTGTCTTTAATCCTTCCAGCAAGTGGATAATAATGGGTTAAGGTTGCCGTTTTAGCAACATTGACATTTTTGAACTGAGATTGATATCTTTGTTGGAATAACAGAAAATAAGTGGCATAAAGCTGGGATGTGTATGAATTTGATCTAATAGTGAAAACTTGTAGTTTTTGAGGTGAGGTGGTGTTGGTGAAGAAGGTTTAATACAAATTTCAGATATTTTTTCTACTTCCATTTTTTTTCTAGCTTTTTTTATAGGTAATGGAAGCCTAGCAAATTGATCAAGGCAAGCGATTAGCTCTATTGTTGAGATCTAAACCTTTCTATAGTAAGGCATGGTCTCAAGTTTCGAATTAATTTGCTAATTTTTTTTTTTTCGGTTTGCAAAGTCAACTATATATATATACACACACACACATACGCGCACACACACACCACATGCATCCTTGTCATTTTATCAAATTCGTAATGAGCACTTAAAGTTTTTTAATTTAATTTACTTATTATTATTATTATTATATTACTGTTACTACTACTAGCTGGCTACTTTCATACCAGAAATAAAAATTTAAAACTATCTTTTCTAGTTTCAATTTCTAACTTTGAAGTATAATTAATCAAATAAGAAAAATCCATCATTTTTGTTTTATACTAATCCGGAAAGCAGGTCGGATCAGATCATAAACAAACTGAACTGTAAATGGATTGGATCACATGCAAGTCAAATATATCGATCCGCAAGCTGACAAAAACTGATTGATCCGTTTGAATTTTTTTAATTTTTAAGTCAACACAGCCATTTTTACTTTTTTTATTGAACCATATTTATGTAATTTTAATTGTGTTAATTGTGCCATGCAAAATCTTATTAAAAGTTAATCCTTAATTTGCTTAACCACTAATTCAGGTAAGAGCAGTAGTTTGTGAAGAACAACAACTACTACTATTATTATTATTTATGGTGAATATTAATGTAGTTATGATACCATGTTAAGGCTGCAGAAGTGTTTGATTTCTATAATGTTTGATAATTGGTACATGAGCAGCTAATGCTCGAGGGAATCTCATCCCCAAGTGTGGATTCTTATTCAACGTTTCAAATTACTTACTCTGTATATATCACTGCACTTACGCATATTTAATTAGACCAATCACACACGCCTTTTATTAGCAATTATAAGGTATTCGCTAAAGGGTAGTTAATAAGAATCACGTGCGACCTCAAATTAAAGTATAAAAATTTAATTATAAATTTTTATAGTATTGATATTGAGTATATAAAATTTTTATATTTCAAGCACCCAAAGACGATTTTTTCACATATTCACATATTACTATATTACTGAGGTGGTCCAGATCCAAGATGTTGAAGTTTGATATCCAATGGAGTAGACATTGGTTTGCAATTCAACATGTTAGCCCTCTCAAGAATAGTGAGAGCATAATGTCACTGAGAGAGATAGAGACCGCTGGATGTGGGTGAGATCTCAACACCAAGAAAATGATGAGCAGGTGCAAGATCCTTCATGGAGAATTCACTGCTTAAAGTGTGAATAAAAGAAGTAACCAAAGCAGAGGAAGATCCTATAAGAAGCATGTCATCTACATACAAAAGTAAAACAAGAACACCTTGATCAGAGTGACAAATAAAAAGAGAGGGATCAGCAAGACTACAAAAAAAAAACCACAAGAAATAAGAAAAGTACTGAGTCTATCAAACCAGGCATGGGGAGCCTATTTAAGACCATATAAAGCCCGTTGAAGTTTACAAACATGATTTGGAAACTGAGCATCGGCCATACCTGGAGGTTGTGCCATGTATATATCTTCAACAATATGACCATGCAAGAATGCATTTTTGACGTCCAATTGACGAATTGGCCAATGTTTCACAAGAGCAACTGTTAAAATTAGACGAATTGTACCTGGACGAATGACAGGAGAAAAAGTCTCAGTGTAATCAAGTCCATTGATTTGGTGATAGCCTTTAGCAACAAGACGGGCTTTGAGTCGATCTAATGTGCCATCCGGTTTGAGTTTGGTCTTGAAGACCCATATTGAGCCAATAACATACATATCAGGAGTGCGAGGAACTAGTCTCCAAGTTTGATTTTGATGGAGAGCAGCGAGTTCATCAATCATGGTAGTTTTCTAACCGAGATGGGACAAGGTAGAGTGAACTGACTTGGGTTCACGAGGTATTGTTGGAGAGTAAATAACACTCAAATCATATTTAGGATTAGGCTTGACAATACCAACTCTAGAACGGGTAGTCATGGGATGAGGAATAGGGGCTGATTGTGAAGGTTGTTAGGTACAGTATCAAGTGACCTTAAGTCAGGTGTAGTACGCACAACAGGAGCTGAAAGGAAAGGACTAGGTAACAAACCAGCATTATTTGGTGAGTGAGTAAGGGAATTAGCACTGCTAGGTGAGGTAGGCGACAAGGTGGCATCATGAACTACAGTAGTCATAGTAGTTGGCAGTGGAATGTGAGATGGAGGAAGAGAGGGAGACTTCGGTGTAGATGATCTTGTTACAAAATTATGAGAAGACAACCAAGAATTAAAAATATTATCCACATGAGAATCCGAAGGAGGAGAGTTAGAAGATTTAAATGGAAAGATAGTTTCGTCAAAGACAACATGATGTGAAATTATAAATTTACAACTAGACGGATGGAAGCACTTGTAACCTTTGTGTTTTTCACTGTAACCTACAAAAACACATAAAATAGTTTTAGGATCAAACTTATTATTTTTTGTATCCCATGTGTATGGGAAACACTTAGACCCAAACACGCGAAGAGATGTATAATCTGGATGCTTCCCATGCAACATAAAATATGGAGTATCAAAATGAAGAGCAGAAGATGGTAACCTATTGAGAAGGAAAACAGTAGTTGTGAAAGCCTCTAACCATTGATATAGTGGAGCATGACTATAAAACAACATGGTCATACCTAATTCTCGTATAATACGATGGCGATACTCAACCATACCTGTTTGTTCTGGAGTATAAGGACATGAGATTTGATGAACAATTCCTATGAAAAGAAAATGAGAAGATAATCGAGAATTGACAAATTCACCTCCACCATCAAAATGGAAGATTTTTATCCTCTTATTGAATTGGCGTTCAACATACAGTTCAAAAGCTAAAAAAGCAACAAAGAAATCAGATTTATTATGTAAGGGAATGATCCAAGTATACTTGGTGAAATCATCGACTAAACAAGCATAAAAGCGAAACTTTCCAATAGATAAAACTGGAGCAGGACCCCAAAGATCACAATGTATCTTATCAAAAGCATTAGAGCTGGAATGTTCAGATAAACTAAAAGGAAGTTTACTTAGTTTTCCTAACTAACAACTATCACACAAAGAATCTACTTTGGAAGAACCTACAACATCAATGAGCCCTTTATTCTTTAACAATGGAATTGTAGAAAATTGTGGATGACCCAAACGTTGACGCCATATATTTGCAGTGCTGATTTGTATCTGTAAGAAAAATGTGCTTCTGGCTTATTAGGTAAGACATATAAATTACCCTTTCCTGTCCCAATGAAGAGTGGATGACATGTGTTCCGTGCCTTTAAACAAAAATTAAAGTCCGAAAATTCACAATTAACAGGAAATTGAGAAGTGAGTTGACTTACAGAAAGTAAATTCTTCCTAAGATTGGGCACTAAAAGAACATCATCAAGAGGTAACACATGGTTTTTTTGTTTGATAGAAGAATTTCCAATACCCGTTATAAGTAAAGGAGATCCATCTCCAATAATGATGGAATCATTTTTGTTATATTGATGAATATGCGTTAACATACCTTTTTGTCCATACCTTTTTGTCCAGTCATATGGTTTGATGCACCAGTGTCTGATGTCCATTCTGTGTCAATGACCGAGTCGTCCAGTGTAAGTGCTGCAAGTGCTTGTGGTAGCGTATGATTCTGACCTATCTTCTTTGGTAACCACCAGCAAATTTTGGCAATATGACCACTTTTGTCACCAATTTGATAGGTAGCATCCCGATATAAAGCCCTCTCTTCGGCGGTCATTCTTCGTTCTCCAGGTGGTGGTGGTCTGCATGGTTGATTGGTAGCTCCTGAACCATCTTTGAGCTGACCACGAGATTGCTGTGCTTGAAATCCATGACCAGTAGAAGTGAAAGTGCTTGTGTTGTCTCTGGACCTAAGAGGTCGGTGTTGCTTTTGTTGTTGTTCGTATAAGGCTAAGTGTGGAGTAAGAGGAGAAAAAGTGGCTTCAGACTGACCTGGGAACCAGTTTCGACGATGATCTAGATTTTGTAATTGAGAAATCAATTCTGGATAGTTTGGTCTTGGAGGTTTCAACATTGTTTTGGTGAAGGTTTCATAATGTGGGCCAAGGCTTGTAAGAAGACAAAAAAAATTTTCTTGATCAGGGATGGATTTGCAATGGCAGCAAGATTATCACATAAAGATTTAAAGGTTCGTATATGGTCAGATAGGTGAGTTGTTGTCGAAGTGTCACTACAAGAAAATTGCAAATTAGCAACGAAAAATATCAATTTTTCGTTGCTAATCAAAAATAGCAATGGAAATTAGCAACGGAAATTTCGGTTGCTAATTTGGTAGTTGCTATTTTTAGTAACAGAAATTGAAATCCGTTGCTAAATTTAGCAACGAAAATGGAATTTCGTTGCTAAATTCAACAATGCAAGATTCTGTGAATTGGTCAAATTTAGCAACGGAATATAAATTTTCATTGCTAAATTTAGCAATGGATATTGATTTTTGTTGCTAATTTTAGCAACGGAAACCATTTTTAGCAACGGCACCCATAAGTAAAACAATTAACGACGGTCCAATTCGTCGCAAAACCGTCACTAAAAATTATGACAATTTTTTAATATCAAAAACCCATGATTGACAGGAAAGAAAGTTTGAGAGATTGCATGAATGGAAGAGCCATTAACTGCCAAAAATATATGATTACAAGATAATGTAATGTAAACCAAAAATTAGCAGTAAGACAAAATCAATGACATGACATGCAAGCATATTTCAAGATAAATAATCAAAAATAAATTGAAATAACATCAATAACATGCTTGATCTCAAATGCAAGAGACTTGAACATGTATTGTTGTGTGCCATGGCCTCCTTTGCTTATCACTTGAGTTTTCATATTTACCTACATGATTGAAAATTCTTTGAACATCTTATCCAATACCTGAACATGATATGTTTAAGTATCAGAATATCATTTCAGGCACAAATAGGATTTTATAAGAAAAAAGAAACGTAAGCTTGTACAATTCACACGATTCAAACAGAAACAATTGCTAGAATCAAGAATGGAGCAACCGAAGGCTTACCCCTCTTTTAGTATCAACATCACTTGAAATGGAAACCAGCTTTTCCAGGATATCGATTTCCTTCTCCCAGAAGTTTACAGGGGTAGCTATATCATTAGAAGAAACCAGAGCAAGTGCATACGGCCTTGGGAATTTCATAAATGAACTAATTGATTCCTGCAACATTTACCAAGTCAGCCAACAAGAGATAACAGACAAAGGCTACAAATATAGCAGTCAGTTAAATTAAAGTTCACAACCTTAGTTTCAACATCAAGTGATGAAATCTTTTCTTCTAGTTGCAAGTACTTCAAAGCAGGATCCATATCATGACCACAAAGCAAGAGACTGAAGCACAATCCCCCAATCGGCAACCATACATAACCAATTTTTTTATTGAAGTCTACACAAAGATGAAAAATGAGAAAGATGAAAGAAGTGAAGATATGATGCTAAAGGCCTCAAGTTATAAAATGATTATTGCGATATTCCAATTTTGGATACCAGTTTGCATATGTAGGTATATGAAAATATACCAAATTAGAGTGTAATGAATAGGTATATGAAAGTACACCAAATTAGAGTGTATGAATTTATCATTATGTAATTTCATATACCAAAAGTAAATATTAAAATAACAAAATTGAATTATATTCTTTAATTATACTCGTGGATATACGTAGATATATCACAAAATGGTGTACCAACTTGTAATCAATGATATAGAAATAATTAAAGTAGCAGCACAAGATGAGTTACAACCTACAACGAGCTAGGATGAAATATTGAGTAGAGTAATTGTTGATTTGATATTGCAAGAAATACAATGGGGAAGAAAATCCATTTTCTTTTTAATTTACTATGAAAGATTAAAAGCTAAAAGAAATTGAAAAAATATAAACAATTCAGAAAAATATAAGTAGGCATCAATTAAAAAATAAAATTAGGCATCATATACCACTACAATAATTTTTTTTTTAATTTTTGTAACCCATTTATTATCAAAAAATGAAAATTCAAACACTTAATTTATACTCATCAAAATCATACTATCATTTTATATAAAGTCGGAGAAATTGAACACTCATATACTAAAATAAGACTATGTGAATAATATATATAGCCCCTATAATTTCCACATCTCTAAATCTGCAATTCACATCAAAAACTGCAGACTAGAGCAGCCAAAAGAAAGTAACAAATCCGACATCTAACAAGAACCATCAGCAACAGATAGTAATAAATTTGAATACCAACAAGAACCAACAGCAGAGATGAAAGCGACAAGAAAAACACCTACTAAAGCAAAAGAAAACAGGGCAAAACAGGGCATTTTTGAACTATACAAATTCCACTTAATTTCAAAGATAAGTGGAATATGTCATGATTTTTGAACTATACAAACTATACAAACTCCCTGCTGCTTTAGAGGACCATTAGATTAATGCTGTGCCATGAAAATAATTTATTTAAGTATTTTTTTTTTTCAGATTCAACTCATTGTTTTTTTACTATTGAAAGAAATAATACAAGAATTATTATTATTTTTTTCTATCAAATAAGATAAGAACCAGCTACTCTATTTTTAGACAAGTAAAAAGAAATAAAATTTAAAATTATTTTAAAAAAATATAAAAGAAATATAAATCAGTAAACTTAAAAAATATCCAATTGCAGTAAACTTGAAATCAATTCGTGATTTGTATAATTTATATACAATTTTAAACTGGTCTTCAAATTAGAGCAAATTAAGTTAATCCTATTCATCATCACATACTAACTCAGACAACATATTATAACAACAAATAGTTCAAATAGTTCTTGTCACTTTCCATCTGCATCATGTGAAATTACAGCATACAAGCGAAATAAGAGGACTGCTTTTTGAACTAAAAACAGGTCTAGTAAGGAAGACAATCACATGCACCACGTAATAAGCACATACTGGTAATACGAGGTAGTTGAAGAATAATGAATAGATAAAGGTCTAGAAACTTTACAATGTATTTAGAGGTGGAGTTATCATAATAACTCCACAATTCGGATGAGTCCTGTAATAGACATGCACATTTATCATCCCAACTTGCGTCCTCTAAGCCATCAAGTGAATGCTGCCTGATCTCATAAAACTTATTGACTACCTGCAATTGTGGAAACAATTAATTGAAGAAACCAGGGAATAGAGAAAAGAACTGAAATGTCTAAAGAAGCTTGTCTGAATGTATTAATTTGATTTCAGAGGTTGACACAACAAGAAACATATCCAGCCAGCACGAAAGTGAATTGATATAAGTAATGGTCATTCTAAGGAAATGAGAGAGGAATATGAATAAATTGATTGGCAGGCTTTAAATACACACTCTATGCTATTTTTAATAACCATGCATTCTTTCAAGTGCAGACCACATCAGTTTAAACAAGAAAATCATAAATCATAACATAAATACAACTTAAGCATTTTCCATGCGAAATTAAATCCTTTTTGAAAGGTTGTTCTTAAATAATAACAATATATAAGGTTCTAATTGTTTAAAAAAATTTTCATCCCACTTCATATATATATATATATATATATATATATATATATATATATATATATATATATATATATATATATATATATATATATATATATATATATATATATATATATATATATATATATATATATATATATATATAATCCATTTTAACATTTTTTTTACAGAATTTTGGGTAATATTTAATTACTTATACCTAATTAATTGAATTCATTGCATGGCAATCCATTCATAATCTATCATTTTACTTATGCATTAAATAATAGATCATAAAAGTCCAATTTATGTGAGAAGGAACCATGCAATACCAATATACATCATATATATATATTGTAGGGCTGTAGCTGGTTCTTCATCTGCATCCGTACATATATTGGCAATTATGATATCATAATAAATCCGCTGAAAGGGGAAAATGCTCAAGAGAAAAGCGTTGGACTTGTGAATTCTTCATTACGTAACCGCTTCATTATTGTGCCCAAAACACTTAGTAGATATAATACTGCAAAACATCAACTGAATAACGAAGCACATAAAAACTAGAGAATGTAACCCCAAAAGAAATGCCATAAGAAGAATGAGCCTCTTTCCAAAAAGTCAGATCTTTCTCAAACACACACAAAATAGGAAGCCTCAAGCTCAAGGGATGCCCTTTTGGTAAGACAAAAAATTACATCCAAAACAATTACGGTGTAGAAGTATTGTTATTGTTGTTTGATAAAGATGCTCAAGTCTAATAAAAAGTTTTTGACACTGCTCAAATTCAATCGACCAACAGACTACCATTGCCAAGCCTATAATTCACAGGAAAAGCAACTTGATTATTGATATTCAAAATTGACATAGACGGACACATGATATAGCATAGAGGGAGGCAGAAATTGAAGCATATTAATTTCTGTTTATAACCAAGATTCATCCAGCCAAGTTTGCTGCAAAAGGCAAAACGGTATCTGAATTTTAGCCTTTCTGTTCATTAGAAATGTAGAGAAAAGTATATTTTACTGTCAATGAAAGAGCAACTTACTCTTTATACAAAGCATCAAAAATTCTCCTCCTCATAGGATTCAGTTCGTCCAATGCCTTTTGTATACCTGAAATGCAGAGTAGCTCGATCTCAATAACCAATCATTTAAAATCTGTGGAAAGTGTTCATAGCAATAAATAGTCATGCCTTCATATATTTTCTCAAATACTCCGGGTACACCAGCTAAAAATGTTGGCTTCAACTCCATAATGTCATCCCTCAGTACATTCAAATCCTTCAAATCTGTTGTTTGATAACAGATTAGGCGGCAATAATAACAATGGATTCTCCTTCCCCTGATGGATAATACTCTTTTAAGATTGGAAAACACATAAAGTGCTGCACCTACATGCTATAACGAGGGAACATTCCACAAGTAGTTAGTCATTTTTTAACACCATAGATATGCTCAGCATGAAAAGACATATTTCGAAAGATTGTGATCTAACCAATCTCAGAAACTCCTCCCACGAGTACGGTTTTAATCCAAGCTTAATTAGCAGCCTTGTCTTTCTCTTCATCCATAAATGAAGTGAAACAAATGATCACTGCAACCATAGCGAATATCAGGAGAATAGAACTTTCAGGAACAGAAAATTCAAATATTTGTACACTTAGTTCTTACATTTAAGCCGTGAAGCTGCTTTGCAATAAGGATTCAACAGCTGCAAATACGAGAATATATTCAATTGGAAAAATTACCCTGCTTCTCATATGAAGTTTTCTCCAACAGAGAGCAGTTAAATTTTATTAAACTTACTTCTTTTGCCTTTTTATCTTGGACAAAAGCAAAATCAATTTGACAGCCCTATATATCATTGAAAAATGAACAAAATTAGATAATATTATTAACAAGGTCTGATAGATCAACAAATCTTCAAAATTTTATAAGCTTACAGGTTCAGCACCAGATGCTCACAACGCAGAACCCAGTTGCAGAACTTCTTCGTATACTTCCTAGTAGGTTTTCCAAACAGAGGGACCCACCTAAAAAAATAATCCCTGCTATTATGTTTTTAAAAATAAATAAACAGGTAATATCCATTGATTAACATGAGCTTGATATTTAATTACCTTCCCGTTAACAAATTTACGCCAACCGAGCATTCTATTTCCAGGATTCTTATTTACAGATACGCTAAAAAATAAAGACATTTCCATTGTCAGAAATTCAGGTATGCTTATGTCTGAATTTAGAAAGAATTACCTAAAAAGATCCCAAGCTGTAGAAATATCAGAATCAGGAGGAGGAAATTCATGTTTCAACAGGAGATTTCGATAAACAGGACCAACAGATAGTTTCCCATCTTTTCCTTCTCTTCCCTCCTCAACTTGAGCTGCAAAAAGCTTCATTTTAAATAAATGAACTGAAATACATATATATCACAATGACCGACATGTTCTCGTCTCCAACCATGGAACCAAAGAAGCAAAACCAAATAGTAGAAAAAGAAATGTACCATCGAAAGAATCATTAGAAGGGGCAACAGAGAGACTGAGGCAGTTCTTGGAGAACAGATCCAAATTCTCATTTGAATCTTTAAGTTAGGGCTTCGATTACGAAGGAGATGGATACATCAGCTTCCATTAGAGGAGATGAGACAAGAAAGAAAAATTGAACCTTTTGATTATGAATCAGGATATGACAGTTTCAGTAGATTATCGAAGGATTTACGATTAACCAAAAAAGAGAAGAAAAGGGAAAAAAGAGAAACATAAAGAGAGAGTAGGCGAAGAAAAGGGAGCAGCGTTTTATTGAAATAAAAGGCTGTATTTATATCTAGGGCAAACTGAAAAATATATATTCCGTTGTTAAAATTGCAACCGAATTTATATTCCGTTGCTATTTTAGCAACGGAATAATAAATCCGTTGGTATTTTTTGTCTCAAAATTTTTCTTCAACTTGGATCCAAAAATACCAACGGAACTATTTTTCGGTTGCTAAAATAGCAACCGAATTAAAATTCGGTGGAAAATTTAGCAACGGATATATAAATCCGTTGGTATTTTTTATCCCAAAATTATTTCACATGCGCTAAAAAATACCAACGGAATTTAATTTCCGTTGCTAAAATTGCAACCAAATTTAAATTCCATTGTTATTTTAGCAATGGAAAAACAATTCCGTTAGTATTTTTGAACCTGAAGTTATTTTCTCCTTTACACCAAAAATAGCAACGGAATTCATTTTTCATTGCTAAAATTGCAATCAAATTTAATTTTCGTTGCTATTTTAGACAAAATTTTTTTAAGTTGGTTATTTAGCAACGGAAGTAATTTTCCGTTGCTAAATTAGCAATGGAAATTTTTTCCGTTGCTATTTTTCAGTCTAAAATTTCTCCGCCAACCGTTGGCGGCTTTTTTAGCAACGGTTTAGAGATTCGTTGCTAAATTTTGGCGCTAATAATTTCCTCCACTTTTAGCAACGGAAAATAGCCAAATATATTTTCGTTGCTAAATCTGCAAAGTTTGACCAAATTTAGCAACGGAATATATTTTTCATTGCTAAATAGCAACAGAATTCAATTTCCATTGCTATTTTTAAATTTTCTTGTAGTGTGTGAACTCACGTTCTTGAGAGTCTTAGGCATATGCTTCTTTGAGTGCTTCCCAAACTGCAGATGTCGTGTCTAACCCGATAACGAGTCCAAGAGATTCTTAAGAGAGAGTGCCAATTATCCACCCTCTAAGAAGCCGATCAGATTTTTGCCAGGCAATAAATTCTTATGTTAATGTTGGTGAAGTATTTGTTGTGTCTGAGGATTCTGAGTTTGATGAGGCATATTTGGGTGGAATAGGAATTGCATTGGTAAGTTGATGGATCAGATATTGGCTTTCTGCTAAGCCTAATACTTGTTCTCTCCATAATGGATAGTTTGATGGAGTGAGTCTCTAGGTAACAAAGTTACCAACATTGAGGGATAACGAAGTCATGATGAAAAGAAAATCGTTCCTGCTCTGATACCAAGAAGAAAAACAGAATTTGAAGAAAGTCTTTTTGTTTATTTTATTTTTATCACACCTACTTTTCTAAATACAAGAAGGCATAATATATAACAATGGGACTGTTAACTGATGCCGTAAAATTAGCTACAAAGATATTACATAATAACAAATCAAAGATACTGATACTGCTAATTGATGCCAAAAAGCTAGCTCCAAGAATAAAAGATAACAAATCAAAGATACAAAGTGATTAAAGTTTATCAAATGAACTACCATATAAGTAGGAAGTTGTGACTCCTAAGAATCTTGGACACCAAAAATATCCCTTGACTTGATATTGAACTAATATTTGAATGAGTACATATCCTTCCTTATTCCTCCATTAAAAGTGGAATATGCCTTATAACTCCTATGGCTCATTCAACTGAATCAGGTTTGCCAATACATATATGAATGGTTTTATTTTATTTATTCGATAAGAGAGGCCTTGAAGAACCGAAAACGTAATTGCCAAAAGAAATCAATTAAGAATAGGAAAGAATTGTCATCAAACCAATCAAGAATAAGAAATGATAAAACTGATTAAGTAAAAACATGGTAGTTGAATTCTATGCTCTTTTACTTGCAACAATATTCCCGTATTCAAAAAAAAAAACAAAGCAGATTATAGTTTGGTCACAAGCATGATTGAGCAAGCAATGGAGTCCCAATTGTCGTTGAAGAAAAAGAAGCGTGAGCAAGAAGGTGATTATCAATCTGAAAATTAGCCATGTCTTCCTCTTTCAAGCTAATCCATGCTTCAATGCCTTTCCCATCTCTACTATCGAGGAAAAACACCACATTCTTTGTAACCACGGGCGTAGTTGCTACCCACGAAGGCTTTCCCCATCCGAATACGTCGAAAAATTGCACGCACTGCTGAATCTAAGCCAAACCATATCTTTTTTTCCTAATTGCTCGAATCTCTTCTTGAGATAACTCAACAGTTCATCCGAATTTTGAAGCTTCTTTATATAGTCTTGATTCACATTTCTAAAAGAATCTCTCATCCTCTTCACAATTCCACCATCTTTAGCCTCAGCCATTGCAATCCCAAGAAGATTCCCAAATGACTGTTTCGGCAATGGCGGTTCCATTCTTGGCCGTAAGTTCACCATATGCCGCACCCTATACAGCTTATTTGCTTCTTTTCCCTGGGTTATAGCCATGAATCGGCTCCATATAAAAGCAGACAAGGCCTCTGTGCGCGACGGCCTTATTTCATTGTCACTGTATTTAGCTACAAGAGCTTCAATGGAGGAGGAATCGAACTCAAACACCTTTGTAATGACTTTTTCCTTCGAAATCCATGTTGGTGGCTTAAAGCCAGGTCTATTTATGGGTGGAAAGAGGTTAGCCCAACCAAAAGAAGGCATGTCAATATCAGTATTCCCTCTGGAAATCGCTGCCCAGGTTTTTAGAAACATAATTATTGATAAAGCATCAGCAATCTTATGCGAAATTGAAAAAGAAATGGCTAATCCACCACAATTAAAGAATGTAATCTGACAAACTGCTACTAAATAATTGGATTCATGATGTTGAACAGGAATGAACTTGTTGTTATTGACAGGATTCTTACCTTGAAGAATCACAGAGAGTTCACAATTGGCCTTAGCTTCGATGAAGATTAAACATTGTTCATTTCAATCAATGTATGAGTTGTTCATAATACGTCCTGCAAGAGGGTAGAAGGTGGTCAAGACTTGTGAAAGAGATTGTTTCAGTTTGTTGGATGTTTGTGAGATATTAATGTTGGAATTTTTATAGTAAAGAATAAGAGAAACGAATATTGGAGGTTGGATTTGATCAAGAAATGAGAGTTGGAGATGGCGAAGATGGTCTGGTGTGGGAGAGGAGGGCTTGATGAGTTCTTTTGAAAGAACCTCTAGTTCTATCTCCATTTTCTTATTTTCTAGTATTTAACAAGAAAATTAGACTAGATGTATATATAGAGGCCTAGTTATTCCGGAAATGTTAGTTATTCCTGAAATGTTAAAAAGAAAAAGAAATAAAGAAGCTAAACAGAGCGATTCTCCAAATATAAAGTCGGGGTGATCGTTCTGTATTAATTAAAGCACAACTGTTTTCCTTTTCTTCGTCCAGATCAAAATTCGTTTAATTCGTTGGCATTGTAACAAATCTATATATACTATGCTCCCAAAAATTTCGACAAGGCTGAATTAGATCGCACATATATATCAAAGCAATAATTATATTATCCAATAAATGAAATTGGATGATAGGATATCTTTTTTTTTCTTAACCAAAAGCTTCAAATTTGAGCCTTCGATGTAGAGAATCTTTAAGTATTTGGTCCAAGTAGTATACTTACGTATTTAGGAAATAGCATTATCATTTAAGACATAAATAGCCGTCGGTGTAGGCTTGTTTGGCACAAATTTAAAGAGTATTTTGTTTTCTTTGACAGACATTTATAAACTTATCAGGTATAGATTCAAATTAATCAAATCAGCAACTTAGGGTGCATTTGAAGAGAATTTTATTTTCGGTTTTTTATTTTTTTCTTAAAAACAAAAGCAAAACACGTTCGATAAATTTCTTTCCATTTTGATTTTTGCAAAAATTTTTAAAAAGTGATTTTAATAAAAAAATAAAAATTAAAAATATTCAAAATGTGATTTTTTGAATTTTGTTTTTGTTAACAATTTAATTACTTTATCCTCATTATCACTATCGCTACCGATACCACCACACCACCACTGCCACTGTCGTTGTCACCATCACCAGGCATCCACCACCACCACTATAGCTGCAGTCAGCACCGCTATGCTCGCCATAGCCATCACTGTCGCCCGCCACTGCTACCACCACCAAAATACCGCCACCACCACCACTACCATACCACTGTCACTGTCAACACCACCGCTGCTGCCACCACTACTACCATCAGACCGCTACCACCACCGTTACTACTACCGCCGACGTCACCACTGCTACTATTGTCGCCGCCACCACCATTAGACCGCCACCATTGCAACCACCATCGTGCCACCACCACCACCGCTACTACTACCACTACCATCACCACCACACCGCCGCCACTACCACCACCACTTCAGTCGCCGCTGCCACCACTAAAATCATTATCATAATATAAATGAATAATTAAAAAATATACATAAATAATTTAAAAAATATGTACCATTTTTAAATATGTAAAACAATTTTTTAAAAAATAGATAATGAAACTGTATATAGTTTTTGAATTTTAAAAAATAAAAAAAATAAAAATTTACAAATTTACCGAACGCGCCCTTAGTTTGCCCATACCAATAATTATATAAACACTACAAGAAAATCTGCAAATAGCAACGGAAAAATAGCAACGGAATTTCTTCCGTTGCTAAATTAGGTTAATTTTTTTTGTTTAGCAACGGAATAAAAAATGGTGGTATTTCGTTGCTAAAAAGAGAGAAAAATTTTAGCGCCACAATTTGGCCACGAAAATAGCAACGAAAATCTATTTTCGTTGCTAAAAATGGCGGCATTAGATGGCGGATAAATTTTGGAACGAAATTTAACAATGGAAAATGAAATTCGTTGCTAAAATAGCAACGGAAAATAGTTCCGTTGCTAAATGTGGGTAAAAAAATAGCAACGAAAAGCAATTTTTGTTGGTAATTTAGTCCTAAAAAAGTGAAAAAAATTTTGGGTTCAAAAATAGCAACGAAATAAATTTCCATTGCTATTTTACTAAGCCTAGGAATAATTTTCCAAAAATAGCAACGGAATTATATTTCCGTTTCCGTTGCTATTTTTGGAAAACCCTAGGTATAAAATGCTGCCTCTTTCTTCTTTTTTTTTTTTCTTTTTGCGCCTCTCGCCTCCCAGCTCTCTCTCTCACTCTCTACCCTAGTTTTGAGAGAAAAATCACAGACTTTTACCAGATTTGAGCTGGGGATTCTTCCACTTATTCTAATTCAAGGTTAGTCCTTAGAAGATTTGGTGTGTGTGCAATCTCGTACACAGGGTTTCCATTCTTTAATATTATTATTTGGCTTCCTTTTCTCTGTTTTACTTTTTTTTTTCTTCTTTTTTCCTGGTGGTTTGGTTTCTAGGTGTATGCTATCGTTACATCGTCTCCTTCTTTCTCTATTCAAAGGTCGATTCTTTTCGCCCACTACCTCGCGCTTCCTTTTTCTTGTTCTTGTGGTTATAGTTTTGAATGAATCAAATGCAGATTTGGTTAATAAAATCTCTAACTGCAATTATCTCTCTCCATTTGATCTTCTGTTGCAATTTTAATTTCAATTTTGTTGTTTAGAAGTTTGATTAAGTTTTATAATTATCATGAGATGTTGCATATGCTTTAAATGCCTATGAGAACGCTGTTATACTATTTCAGGAACCTATTACGTTGCTATTATGGAGAACCGTGCAGATTTTTTTGGTCATGTTGTCGTTGATGTTGGTGCCGGAAGTGGTATTTTGTCCTTATTTGCAGCTCAGGTAGATTTGATAATATAACTTGCTTTTATGCTTTTTATTAATTCATTTATTTATTGGCTGGTGCTGGATGTTTTTTTAGGCTGGTAATTTTTGTTTTCTTTTTATAATTTAATTAGGCTGGTGCAAAGCATGTTTATGCTGTGGAAGCATCTAAAATGGCAGAATATGTACGCAAGCTAATTACTGGAAACCCATCGCTGGGTTAGAGGATTACAGTAAGACTCTGTTGTATAATATGGTTTTTTTTTTGTCAGATATAGAGGATTACACTTGTTCGTGTCTTTTTACTTAATTTTTTCTTCTCTATATATGTTGTGCCTTAATCCATCCATTCATTTGGATCTTGTAAAATTATTATGTTTGCAATCCTATGAATTTAAAAAAAAAATTAAATAAGAGCAGAAAATGATGAACTCAGATGTTAAGCACAGTTAATGATACTTGAAGTGGAAGAAAATTTTGAAATCGAGTCATTTTCAATTGGATAAAGAGAGAAAGCATGAAAATGAGCCATTTTATTATTATATATCTACTTTACAACCGATCACATGGAGTTTCTATATATATATATATATATATATATATATATATATTGAAGTTGAACAAGTTCACATATGGGACTTAAAAGAAAATATTGCGTGAAGTTGGTTTTTTTTTTTGTCACATATGGTTTTTTTTTTGGTCAGATATAGAGGATTGCTAAGTTAATTAATAGTATTTTTTAATATATATATATATATATATATATATATATATATATATATATATATTTCCAACAAAACAAAGTAGTTGAGTAAATATCATGATGATGAGGTGCGGGTGGCATTAATTATATAATAAAAAGAATGGCCACAATTTATCAGCTACCATGTGTGTCATGTTCCTTCTTTTCACTTAATTTCTGTTTTTAAAAACCAAATGGTGAATTTGTGCAACTTATGGGATCTTTCCATGCGCCTCAATTTGCGTTTCTCATATGCAGCAAACTATAGGGCTGTTCGGTGTCTTGTGCTGACATCTTAAATATGCAAGGGAGTTCAATTCTTTTGCAGCATTTGTTGTGAAAGGGGATGAGTTGGAGGTGATATTAAAACTAATTTTTTTGGGTCTGTCTCATATATTTATTTAATTGCTTCTTCTATGGAATCAATTTTGAGCGATTGTTTTTTTTATCAAAGTAGTTTATGAATAGAGACTCTACGAATCTAAGTGACTGGGAAAGTTGAGGAGAAAATTCTATGATTCCAAGTGCTAATATTTTTTCTGCTCATCTTTATTTGTGACGCGCACTTTCCAAAGTTTAAGTCCCTTAGACCAAAAAAAAAAATTGATGTTTTATTTTACAGTTATCTTGAGATAAGAATCAGAATAGTTTGTAATAAATAACATCAGAATCTAATGATAGTTTTAGGAAGTTAGTTGTTCTCACTAGATTAAAGACAATTTAGATTTCAAATATAGTAATTAGGGTAATATTGCTAGTTTAACTGTTAAATTTTGTTTGTACAGCCACAATTCTTTAATATTCCTATGATAAATAATTGGATTACTTGATTAATTGTTGATTTTATTCATTTCGGATTCCAATTTAGGGCAATGAATCATGAAAGGTGGTGTGGGAATCATAGTGGAGTTTGTGCCATATTCTTGGAAAAGACTGTTCTTCAGGAAACTGCTCTTATTAAGGGTTGTGAAGCACGCTTACCTGTGAGTACATACATCCTCTTTTTTTTAAATCTCGTGCATCTCTCTTGGATCTTAGAACTGGCTCTTATGTTATCTTTCATCATTTGATGGTCTAACTTGGTAATCCCTTTTACTATTATTGTTTTGGTTACTGGATTATGGTCATTATAGTTAATTGTTGTGGCATGACTACCCTTTTGAGATATATAATGCATGTTTTAATCTTCATAGCAGTTGAGTGGATGGTGGATTTTGATCGGCTTTGAATTATTTTGCAAATAATCCGTTTTGATTTTTTTTTTTATATTCATCTTTATAAACTTATTTGATATAAATCTAAATAAATTGAATAAGTAAATTTCAAACAGCAAACAATTTTATATATATATATATATATATAACCTTAGCATGGTGAGTGGAAAGTATTAGCACATAGATAGTGAGTGGAAAGTATTGGCATGTGGAAAATTTTTTAAATAATGCTTATAAAGTCCTATTTGTTTCAAGTGTTTGAAAATAACTGGTTTATTGGCCATTGTTGGTGCCATAATGCTTTTTTTTCCAATAAAATAAAATACCACAGCTTTTAAATCTTCAAAACTATGAGTTTACAAATTGGAATTCAAGTTAAATAAACAAGAAAAGAAAAAAAAAACCACGAACTACTATGATTAAATGCTAACATAATATAAGCCCACAATGTGATCAATTTTGTTAATTAAAGCATAAACAAATTTTGGTTGTGCTATTGGCTTTTCAAATCAATTTGCTGTTCTGTTTCTTCTTCTTTTTGCTACTAGCTATTTTGCTATTCTTCACTGCAGCCTTGCTGACTGGAATTGCTGTTTGTTGGTGATGGCTTCATCAATAAGGTGTGTATTATTTATGGTGTCTATAACTTCATATATGGTGTATATATGATGACTTGAGCTATGAAATTACATATTTTTGTCTTCTTGATTTTAAGCTGCTGTCTACATTTTTCTAGTGGCAGAACTCTTTACTTGTCTTCTTGTTTTTAATCTATTAAGAAGAACAATAGCAGGTCTTCTTTTTCATTTCTAATTGTTCTTTGTTCTTAAACTCTTTGGTAATAATCAGATCTTAAAAATTCATTGAGATTCAAAATTAAATTTACTGCAGCATGTGTGAAACTTCATAATTTGTTGGTGAGATTATAATGAAAAATCATTGAGACTCAGGACTGAAATTATAATGTGGGAAGTGGGTCTTCTATCAATTCGAAATATTCCTAGAATGATGAGATAAGGGCCCCTCAAATTCATAAGCTTTATCTGTAAAAATGTGTTTTAATTTCCAGATGCTAATTCTTCTAGTTCTCTATGCTCTTTTCTTTTTCTTTTTATTTCAAAGTTGCTGTTGTCTCTATATAAAATGTATAGTTTTGTTACTGTGTTAAGATTTTCATCTCTATATAAAATGTATAGTTTTTATTTCAAAGTTGCTGTTGTCTTTTATTTTCTTTTTCTTTTTATTTCATAGTATGCATTGGCCTTCTCATTGTCGTAACCATATACCTCCTGCTTATCTCTAGTTCCTTCTGTTCTGATTTTGACAAGAAATATGGCAGGTAAACTCTAGGACATCAGATATATCTGCTGAACCTGCACTTGGATGATTGGGTATTGACTGGATGATGTAACCATGAGTGCTTAATTCTTCTTGCTCTTCTTTGCCATTCCAAGTCAATCTTTTTATTTCCATGCTTTTACAAAAGAAATGTATTATTATTATTATTATTATTATTATTATTATTATTATTATTATTATTATTATTATTATTGTTCTTTGCCATCCTAAATGGATGAGAGTTTAATGATCCTCATTTTTCATTTCATAGGAGAAGAAAACATTATGGCTATTAATAATTTTCTCATTTCATAGGAGAATCATTAGACTCAATAATAATGTTTGAATTTTCTGAAATGATTACAGTTTCATGCCTGAAATTTGGAAACATGAATTGGTTTGTGTTGTAAAATTGTTGACAAAAAAATAGAAATCGCGCAATATGATTTCTGCTTTTGCGTAGATTTGACAAACTTGGAAAGCTTGAACTTGGATACATGCAGAATTAATGATGAAGGGCTGGCTAATTTAACAGGTCAGTACAAGTGTTGCAATTATAGTTTTAAAAAATATTTCTTATGCTTTTATTTAATATTTTTATTCTAATTTCTTTTTTATTATTTATCTTGAAATATGCTTGCATGTCATGTTATTGATTTTGTCTTACCGCTAATTTTTGGTTTACATTATATAGCCTTGTAATCATATGTTTTTGGCAGTCAATGGCTCTTTCAGGTATGCAATCTCACAAACTTTCTTTTCTGTAATTCATGGGTTTTTGATATTAAAAAATTGTAATAATTTTTAGCGACTTATTGGCGACGGACAAGATCGTCGTTAATTTTTTACTCCTGGGTGAATTTAGCAACGGAATTGACCAATTAACCTAAACTTGCGTTGTTGAATTTAGCAACGGAATTTCAATTATCGTTGCTAAAAATAGCAACTGCCGATTCGGTTGCTAATTCCCGTTGCTATTTTCGATTAGCAACGGAAAATTGACATTTTCTGTTGCTAATTTCCGTTGCTAAATTGTAATTTTCTTGTAGTGAAAAAAGAAGAAAAACAGTTATTTTGCATTCTCATTTAAGACATAACTAGCACCCGATTTCTTATGAAGGTGTATTTCAATTAAATATGCAATCATTATTAATTCTGTCATTAACTATAATTTAGGCTTTTGCGCACCTAATCGGTCACTTTAAGTCTAATGGGCTAATTTGAAATGCTATGATTAATCTAATCACATATTTTAAAGTTTATTGAAAGAAGATGGTCTAGAAGAGAAAATATTTGTTTTATAAGTTTAGATATGACAAATGTGATCGCTGGCCCATATTAATTATATTTATCTTACTATCCTTCCATCATTCATCGGACCACTTTCTAGCTAAAAGAATGAAATTTCTTTCTAATTAAATATTATATATATCTTTTATTAAAAAAATGGAATATGTAGCTCGAGAAAGAGCAAAAAAAAAAAATTACAAAATTAGATGAAGGCAATCCAACCACCGGAAAGCTGATATTATTTATTTAGCACAATCAATTTAGTAGCTTATTCAGTACACAATTGGAATTACATCTTGTATTAATTGCCAAGTTTTAAAGGATTTGGATTAAGCGAAGCATACTGAAGGAGGAGTTCATGTTTCTCCAACAGAAGTGACTCCTCTTCATTCATAATTACCCATGCTTCAATTCCTTTATCAATCGCAGCATCCATTAGAACAATTAAGTTTATGAATGGACTTGAAGAATTTGGTGATGGAAAAGCAGTAAAAGACACCCAACTAGGCTTTCCCCATCCAAAATCAACTTCATATAACCCAAAGTTACACCAACTACTCATAAACACAAAATTCACTCCAATTTTCGAGTACGCGGACGAGCCTGCACTTAGATCTCCGAAAACCTCGTTGAGCATTTCATGTAGCTTGTTGAATCCTTCGATCTTTAAATTTTCCACAAATTCGCTATCAATTTTCCTTATTGCTTCCCTCTGTTTGTATGCTAATTCGCCTATTTTGATTCCCTCGGGTGAGCATAATGCGGGTGCCAAATGCAAGAAGTTCCCTAGAAAGTTTTTGGGGATTGGTGGAATAGCTCTTTGGCGTAAACTTACAGCATGAGTGAATGCAAGCGCCTTATCAATCCCCGATGATCTTTCTTTCAGAATCGCCGCCATGGATTCCAAAAGAACTGCGGAAACTACCTCGACTCTTGTCGGATTTTCGACACTTGATTTGGCCTTAAGATTGGCAATGCTAATTGCATCAAACACAAACCTTCTGGTAGTAAGCTTTCCGATTCTTACAAATGGTCCGGGAAAAGACGAATTGGACGGATATACTTCAAGTTGTGGAAAAATAGATGGACCCTCAAAATTAGGAGATACGACATCTTTAGCTGAGTTGCGCGTGATTGCAGCCCAGCATTTTAGAAATGAAACTAAGGCGATTCCATCCATGACCATGTGACGGGCAATTAAACCAATGGCGATGCTACCGCATTCAAAGATTGTTTGTTGTATCATGATAACATAACTTCTAGCAGGATCTAATCCATAGCTTTTATCGCCGAAAGGCAACAAGCTATTCAACGATGGGAGATCCGGTTGGCTAAGATATTCAGCGAGAGATATGTTAGCTTTGGCCTCAACATAACGCACCCCTTGGTCGTTGCAATCGACGGAGAGACTGTCTTTAATCCTTCCAGCAAGTGGATAATAACGGGTTAAGGTTTCAGATAAAGATTGTTTTAGCAACACTGAGAGTTTGGAGGTGAGATCAATGTCTTTGTTGGAGTAGTAGAGGATCATGGGAATGTCAAGGGATTGTGCATAAAATTGATCTAGTAAAGAAATTTTGTAGAAGTGAGAAGGTGTTGGCGAAGAGGGTTTAATCAACACTTCAGTAATTTTTTCTACTTCCATGTTTTGTTTTGCTGATAATTGAGAAGGCAGAACAAGCAATGATCTCTTAGTGTTCTGTTTAATTTTCTTAAGTTATAAAGAGCAAATTGTATTTTAAATTCAATATATTAAAGATCACGTTATCTGCGCATACTAATAATATATTATCGGTGATGAAAGCAATTGAAATAATATAAGGTAATAAGAATAAAAACAAGAAACAAAACAAAGCATGGCCTAATGCGATGGATATTGGAATAATACTGAATTTTATGCAAAGCCAAATTTCTTCTACAAACAAAAAGTTGGCGAATAACAACAAATCTTGATTTGGAATATGTGACGTCAGCTTTGTCAGCCCCCGGATATCGGAAGTCGATGCTTATTTATATTCTTATCTTTTTCTTCTTTTTTTTTTATCGAGTATAATTTTGTTCTCATCGCATGATATATATTAATTGCTTTAATTAGCAAGAATTATTTTATGCATGATTCCTATATTAATTACCATTTAAGCAAAGGATAACTGTAATTAGAACTTGGACGACAATGATATGATGGGATACCTAAATAATAATAATTTATTTATTTTCTAAATTATGCTGCTTCTGTGAGCATCACCATGGAAAAAAGAGAGCTAGAATTGATATATTAACTTATCCAAGATCCATCAAGCATATTTGCTACAAAGCAAATAGGAAAAGTGGTTGCCGATGTTTAACTTTTATGGCATATTTTCAACATAACGCAAATTAATATTGCCAAGATGGCATATTTTTCAAATAAGGCAAACTAATCATGTTGATTTTGATGCCAACACTTTGAAAAACTAGGGCAACTTGACAAAATGTCAAAATCTAAATAGAAATTTGTTTGTTGCTAGTAAAAAACCAACTGGACCATTAGTACAGTTTTCTCCAAAAAAAATCACATCAGGGATTAAATCTTAATTCTTCAATCCTTCCTAATTGAGGTCTTAATTCTAATACAATATTCTTAAAGCCAATCTCCTGTAACGGAATGAAATGACGGATCTAAAATTTTAAATTAAGGTGGATTAAATTTTAATATATTTTCTTATTCATAAAATAAGGAGAAAATTACATAAATTCAAAACTATGTGTTGAACTTTTTCCAACTTTTTACCAAAAACTATAAGGCTCCACCACTAAATCCTTCTAATTAATGTAATTCGTGAATGATTAGAGGCTGCTTGTCCCCACACAAATATCTCCATTATCACTTCTAGGAACGTGAAATAAATAATAAAATTTTGTGCTTTAGATGGATGATACTAGCTAGATTGTTGCTGTTAGCCCAATGCTACATCCAGATTTTGATGATAATCAAACCTTATATAAATTCTATTAAAAATCTTATTCTAAGTCTTTTCTATGCAGGAAATTTCTATACATCATTCTGATATATATTCCAAAGTTGAAGATAATAAAGACTTCAAGAAAACTCAAGTGAAGAAGACCTTAGTATATAGGATTTTAAGTTATTAAAATTGTGAGATCAATCTGAGGATCAAATTACTGCTCATACATCATCTAAGTTTTAAAATTGCATAAAAAATATTTTCCAAACATTAAAATAAGTTTTTATATCAAAACTAGTTTAGTTAGAAATTGTTTCAAAAATTGGTGTTTAGAATTTCATGTCATTAGAAATTGAATTAGAAATCTGGACATATTTCTTATCAAATTTCTATCGAACACTACAAGACAAAATAACGGCTAGTTGAGGGCAGAATCGTCTGTGTTGATCCCCAACGATCATAAAAGGCTATATTTAAGATTTACACTTAAAACTAAGTTTTTGGCTATAAATACAAGTGTTAGACTTCATTTTAACGTTAGATATCATTTTGGAAAGAATTTCTAATCTTAAGATAAAGCTTACATTTTTAAATCTCACTTTTCGTCTTTGCACTTTATCTTTACATATTATTCTCAATTGATTATAGTTTCTGTTGTAATCTAAGGAATTTTTATTGTGAAAAATTGTGAGTTGGGTTGGCTAAAACCTAAGGTAAAATTCTAGTAAGTGTTTTTAAATCTTTTACTTTGGAAAAAAATTTTGGGTAGATATATATAGGGTTGTATATTGGCTTTGACATTTGCCCTTAAAAGAGTTAAGAGTGAAGAGAAAATCTCAAGAGTAATTCTTGGGGAGTGGATGTAGATAAAGAAGCCGAACCACAATAAATTATATTTGTGCCTTGATTTTCTGCTCATTCTTTTATCTTCTACTTTTCTATCATATATTCTAGAATATTACATCTTCAAAATTCTATAAAGAACAATTTAAAATATTTTCACAAAGCAGTCAACGTGCATTTTCTGAAAAAGTAAAAAGATTTCCTTTTTAAGAAAAAGACTTGAAAAATCAGAATTCTACTTGCATTCATTTTTGGTCCATTAGAAATTCGGCCAAAAAAGTTTAAGACACCCAATTCACCCCCCCCCCCCACTTGAGTGTCTTTCGGGACCTACATTTGGTATCAAAGCCATTCTCTATTCCCTAAGGTATAACAACCTTGAGTGATCTTGCAAATGGCTGAATCCAGTAATTCTACTATTGCTACTCCATTCAAAGAGAGACATTCTGTATATCATCCTCCAATATTTAGTGGTGAAAACTATCCATTCTGGAAGGTTGTCATGAGACACTTTATCCAATCTCAAGATATGGATTGTTGGGATATTGTTGAGGATGGATATGAGCATCCACAAAAGAAATATGATGAAAAAGGTGCATCAGAAACTGCTATGATTCCAAAAACAAGAAAAGAATTGATAGAAGCAAAAAAGAGAAAAGTGCAGCTAAATTCTAAAGCTATGAGTATACTTTTCTGCTCATTACACACAAATGAATTCAATAAAGTTTCTGGATGTGATACAGCAAAAAAAATTGGGATAAATTACAAGCTACTTATAAAGGTACAAATCAAATGAAAGATATCATACTTCATGTTCTCATGGTAGATTATGAAGCATTCAAAATGAAACCAAAAGAGTCAATTTCTGAGGTAATTAACGGGTATGTAAAATTAATTAATGAAATTAAGGCTCTTGGTAAAAAACTTGATGAACACAATAAAATTGCTAAGCTTGTTAGAGGTCTTACACCTAGATAGGAGTCAAAAGCTTCAATTCTGTTAAATAAGGATCTTAGCACTTTAAATTTTGATAATGTTTGTGGATTTCTTATTACTCATGAACTTTACAATAAGTCTCAAGATACAGAAAAAGAAAAAGACAGAAAATTGAAAGCCATTGCTCTCAAAGCAGAATTTGAAAGTGATTATTCTATAGGTGATGATGAGATGGCTTTAATTGCAAAGAAGTTCAAAAAGCTATATAGAAAAGGCAAAAAGTCATATAGAAAGCAGCATCAGAAATTCTCTCATCAAAAGGCAGAAAATGCATCAAAATCTGCTGGAGATGTTGTTTGTTATGAAAGCAAAAAACCTGATCACATCAAATCAAAATGTCCAAACTTAAAAAGAAAGGAGAAGAGATTCAAAAAAAAAAAAACAATGAAGGCCACCTAGAGTGACAGTGAAGAATCAAGTATAAGCGAACCTGAATCTGAAAATTCTGATGATATCAGGTTGATGGCAATCTCTGATCATGAAGAGCAAAAGTCAAATTCTAGTGACGTGCAGAAATTTGTTGAAGATAGAAAACTGCAAGAAAGCGACTCTTAAAATTCTGAAGTAAGTAATTCTGATTCAGATTCTGACTCAAATAAAAATGGAAATGAGTATGAAAAAATACTTGAATGCTTTGAAAATTTGCATCATAAATATCGCATGCTTAAAAAGATACATATAGATATGGTAAAAGAATTCGATGCATTGCGTATGGAGCATGAAAGTGTAAGAGAAACAGAAATTAAGTTAAGAAATGAATATTCTGATTTGGAAAAGAAATTTAGTTCTTTACAAGAAAAATGTAATGTGAAAGGAAAACAAATTTGTTTGTGCAATGAAAATTCTATTGAAAAACAAAAGCCAAAATCTGATCATAACAATAGTGCAAGTACATCTAGAAATTATCATAAAAATTACACCCACAAAAGATATAAGAGATACTCATCTGATAGAATGATAATTAACTCTTCTGCTACATGCTTTTATTGCTGTAAAAAGGGACACATTTTGAAACACTGTTATTATAAGAAAAATGCTAATTTTACCGAGTATAAATGGATTGTTAAAAATTCTACAATTATGTCAACTAATAAGGAAGGACCCAACTAATATGTGTTGAACTTTTTCCAACTTTTTACCAAAAACTATAAGGCTCCACCACTAAATCCTTCTAATTAATGTAATTCGTGAATGATTAGAGGCTGCTTGTCCCCACACAAATATCTCCTTTATCACTTCTAGGAACGTGAAATAAATAATAAAATTTTGTGCTTTAGATGGATGATACTAGCTGGATTGTTGATGTTAGCCTAAGGCTACATCAAGATTTTAATAATAATCAAACCTTATATAAACTCTATTAAGAATCTTATTCTAAGTCTTTTCTATGAAGGAAATTTCTATACATTATGCTGATGTATATGCCAAAGTTGAAGATGATAAAGACTTCAAGAAAACTCAAGTGAAGAAGACCTTAGTATATGGTATTTTAAGTTATTAAACTTGTAAGATCATTCTGAGGATCAAATTACTGCTCATACATCATCTAAGTTTTAAAATTGCATAAAAAATATTTTCCAAACATTAAAATAAATTTTTATATTAAAACTAGTTCAGTTAGAAATTGTTTCAGAAATTGGAGTTTAGAATTTCGTGTCATTAGAAATTGAATCAGAAATCTGGACATATTTTTTATCAAATTTCTGTCGAATACTACAAGACAAAATAACGGCTAGTTGAGGGCAGAATCGTCTATTCTGATCTCCAACGGTCATAAACGGCTATATTTAAGATTTTACACTTAAAATTAAGTTTTTGGCTATAAATACAAGTGTTAGACTTCATTTTGAGGTTAGATATCATTTTGAAAAGAATTTCTACTCTTAAGAGAAAGCTTACATTTTTAAATCTCACTTTTCATCTTTGTACTTCATCTTTACATATTATTCTCAATTGATTATAATTTCTATTGTAATTTGAGGAATTTTTATTGTGAAAAATTGTGAGTTGGGTTGGCTAAAACCTAAGGTAAAAGTTTAGTAAGTGTTTTTAAATCTTTTACTTTGAAAAAAAAATTTGGGTAGATATATATATAGGGTTGTATATTGACTTTGACTCTTGTCCTTAAAAGAGTTAAGAGTGGAGAGAAAATCTCAAGAGTAATTCTTGGAGAGTGGATGTAGGCAAAGAAGCCAAACCATGATAAATTTCGTTTGTGCCTTGATTTTTTTGCTCATTCTCTTATCTTCTACTTTTCTATCATATATTCTAGAATATTACATCTTCAATATTCTGTAAAGAATAATTCAAAATATTTCCACAAAGCAGTCAACGTGCATTTTTTGAAGAAGTAAAAAGATTTCCTTTTTAAGAAAAAGACTTGAAAAATTTTATTGTTCATATTGCCTTGCATACTTAGATTTTCAATTAGAAAGTCTATCAGAATTTTACTTGCATTCATTTTTGGTCCATTAGAAATTCGGCCAAAAAAGTTTAAAACACCCAATTCACTCCCCCTCTTGAGTGTCTTTCGGGACCTACATTTGATATTAGAGAAGTTCTCTATTCCCTAAGGTGTAACAACCTTGAGTGATCTTGCAAATGTTTGAATCTAATAATTCTACTATTGCTACTCCATTCAAAGAGGGACATTTTGTACATCGTCCTCCAATATTTAGTGGTGAAAACTATCCATTCTGGAAGGTTATCATGAGACACTTTATCCAATATCAAGATATGGATTGCTAGGATATTCTTGAGGATAGATATGAGCATCCACAAAAGAAATATGATGAAGAAGGTGCATCAGAAACTGCTATGATTTCAAAAACAAGAAAAGAATTTACAGAGGCAAAAAAGAGAAAAGTGCAGCCAAATTTTAAAGCTATGAGTATACTTTTCTGCTCATTACACACAAATGAATTCAATAGAGTTTCGGGATGTGATACAGCAAAAGAAATCTGGGACAAATTACCAGTTACTTATAAAGGTACAAATCAAGTGAAATATACCAGACTTTATATTCTCATGGTAGATTATGAAGCATTCAAAATGAAACCAAAAGAGTCAATTTCTGAGGTAATTAACAGGTATATAAAATTAACTAATGAAATTAAGGCTCTTGGTAAAAAACTTGATGAACACAATAAAATTGCTAAGCTTGTTAGAGGTCTTACACCTAGATAGGAGTCAAAAGCTTCAATTCTGTTAGATAAGGATTTTAGTACTTTAAATTTTGATAATATTTGTGGATTTCTTATTTCTCATGAACTTTACAATAAGTCTCAAGATACAAAAAAAAGAAAAAGATAGAAAATTGAAAGCTATTGCTCTCAAAGCAGAATTTAGAAGTGATTATTCTATAGGTGATGATGAGATGGCTTTAATTATAAAGAAGTTCAAAAAGCTATATAGAAAAGGCAAAAAGTTATATAGAAAGCAGCATCAGAAATTCTCTCATCACAAGGCAGAAATGCATCAAAATCTGCTGGAAAATCTGCTGGAGATGTTTGTTATGATTGCAACAAACCTGGTCACATCAAATCAAAATATCCAAACTTAAAAAGAAAGGAGAAGAGATTCAAAAAGAAAGTAATAAAGGCCACCTAGAGTAACAGTGAAGAATCAAGTACAAGAGAACCTGAATCTGAAAATTCTGATGATATCAGGTTGATGGCAATCTCTGATCATGAAGAACAAAAGTCAAATTCCGGTGAAGAGCAAAAATTTGTTGAAGATAGAAAACTGCAAGAAAGCGACTCTTAAAATTTTGAAGTAAGTAATTCTGATTCAGATTCTGACTCAAATAAAAATGGAAATGAGTATTCAAAAATACTTAAATGCTTTGAAAATTTGCATCATAAATATCGCATGCTTAAAATGATACATATAGATATGGTAAAAGAATTTGATGTATTGCGTATGGAGCATGAAAGTGTAAGAGAAACAGAAATTAAGTTAAGAAATGAATATTCTGATTTCGAAAAGAAATTTAGTTCTTTACAAGAAAAATGTAATGTGAAAGAAAAACAAATTTGTGTGTGCAATGAAAATTCTGTTGAAAAACAAAACACAAAATCTGATCATAACAATAGTGCAAGTAAATCTAGAAATTATCACAGAAATTACACCCACAAAAGATATAAGAGATACTCATCTGATAGAATGATAATTAATTCTTCTGCTACATGCTTTTATTGATGTAAAAAGGTACACATTTCGAAACACTGTTATTATAAGAAAAATGCTAATTTTAACAAGTATAAATGGGCTGTTAAAAATTCTACAATTGTGTCAACTAATAAGGAAAGACCCAAGAAAAGTTGGGTACCTAAAAACCTTGATTCCTTTATAGGTTTGCCTAAGGAGCACCAAGACAGAAAAATGGTATATAGATAGTGGTTGCTCTAGGCATATGACATGGGACAAAACTAAGTTTTCTAAATTGAAAAAATCTGAAGGAGGTTCTATCAGTTTTGGTGATAATAGAAAAGGAAAAATTGATGGTGTTGGTACCATTGAGACTAATCCATCAATTGAAGTTGTTTCTCTAATTAAAGATTTAAAGTATAATTTATTGACTATAAGTCTACTTTGTGACAAAACGAAAAGGGTAATCTTTGAGGTTGATCATTGCAAAATGGCAGATATAGAAACTGAAAAATCTGTTCTAAAAGGAAAAAGATCCGAAAATATCTACTTGGTCAGTATAGAAGATATTCAGAAAAGTGAAGCAAAATGTTTAATTTCTAAAGAAGATCTAAGCATCTTATGGCATAGAAAGTTGGGACATACAAGCCTTCATGCCTTATATAAGTTAATAAGAAAAGATTTGGTAAAGGGAATACCAAAAATGAAGATTAATAAAGATTATGTATGCAAGGCATGTCAACTCGGAAAGCAAATCAAAAATTCACATAAGTCTAAAAATGAAATCTCTACTAAGAAACCATTAGAGCTTTTGCATATGGATTTATTTAAACCAATAAGTCCTTCAAGCATTAGTGAAAAATCATATGTGCTAAATGTGGTAGAAGATTACACAAGATTTACTTGGGTAATGTTTCTTGCTCATAAGGATGAGGCTTTTGAAGCATTTAAGAAATTAAGTAAGAAAATTCAGAATGAGAAGGGACACAAAATCACAAACCTTAGAAGTGATCATGAAAGAGAATTTGAGAATAAAAAATTTGAAGAAACCTTTTTTGCTTCCAAAACACCGCAGTAGAATGGCATGATAGAACAGAAGAACATAACTCTTCAAGAAATAGCGAGGACAATGCTGAACGAAAACAATTTGCCAAAATATTTTTGGGCTGAAGCAATCAACACAGCATGCTACATCCTAAATAAAATTTTGATCAGAACAGTGATAGAAAAGACACCATATGAATTATGAAAAGGAAGAAAACCAAATATCAACTATTTTCAACGATTTGGCTGTAAGTGTTTCATTTTTAATGATAAAAGTAATTTAGGTAAATTTGATGCGAAATCCGATGAAGGTATATTTTTAGGCTATTCCTTAAATTCTAAAGCATATAGAGTTTTCAATAAAAGAACACATAAAGTAGAAGAATCTATAAATGTTAAATTTTATTTTTCTAAAGAAAATTCTAGAGAAAGGAATTATTCTGATGATGAGACATGTCTTGAGTTTGGAAATAAATAAAATTGAAATATTGATGAAAAAGAAAGATCATCGGATCAACAACCAAATCCAAATAATAATATTCTGGAAAATCAAGACATTGCAGAAAAAGATCCAGAAAATCAATCAGAAAAGGAGCCAAAAGTCATTCAGAAAATGTACCAGAAATTCAAGAAGAACAGAGAGCACCAAACCTACCAAAAGATAAGAGATTCCACAAGTATCATCCTAAAGACGATTTGCTAACAGATCCATCTGAAAGAATGATGACAAGAAGAGCATTAAGAGAATATTATGGTAATGTTGCCTTTGTTTCTCAATTTGAACCTAAAAATTTTAATGATGATAAAAATAATGATAGTTGGATTCTTGCAATACAAGAAGAGCTCAATCAGTTTGAAAGAAATAAAGTATGGAATTTAGTACCTAGACCCTCAAACTGTTCTATCATTAGAACAAAATGGGTGTTCAGACACAAGTTAAATGAACAAGGTAATGTTGTCAGAAACAAAGCCAGATTAGTGGCCTAAGGCTACAATCAAGAAGAAGGTACAAATTTTGATGAAACCTTTACACCCATGGCTAGATTAGAAGCAATTAGAATTCTTTATGCATATGCATGTTTTTAGAATTTTAAATTATATCAAATGGATGTTAAAAGTGCTTTTCTAAATGGTTTTCTGACTGAAGATGTTTATGTAGAACAACCCCCCGATTTTGAAAATTTTGAGAACTCTGATTTTGTTTACAAACTTAAAAAGGCTTTATACGGCCTAAAGCAAGCTCCTAGAGCTTGGTATGAAAAACTAAGCTATTTTCTACTAAATCATGATTTTAATAGAGGAAAAGTGGACAATACTCTCTTTGTTAAGCATAAATCATCTCATATTTTAATTGTTCAAATATATGTTGATGATATTATTTTTGGTTCTACTAATGTTTCTATGTGTAAGGAATTTGAAATCATTATGAAAAAGGAATTTGAAATGAGCATGATGGGTGAATTAACATTCTTTCTTGGACTTTAAATCAAGCAATGTGCAGATGAAATTTTTATATGTCAAATTAAATATACGAAGGAACTCTTAAAGAAATATAAAATGATTGATGCAAACTCTGCTAGTACCCCTATGAGTGCATCTATCAAGTTGGAAAAAGATGATAAATGCAAAAATATTGAAGAAAAATATATAGAGGAATGATTGGATCCTTGCTATACCTAACTGCAATTAGGCCAGAAAGTCACTTCAGTGTGTGTTTGTGTGCCCAATTTCAGTCAGATCCAAAGAAATCTCATTTGTCTGCAGTAAAAAGAATTATGAGATATCTTAAAGGAACACATAATTTAGGATTATGGTATCTAAAGAAAACTTCTTTCAACCTTGTTGGATATTCTGATGTTGATTATACTGGATGTAAAATAGACAAAAAAAAAAAGCACATCAGGTGCATATCATTTTCTAGGCAACTCTCTAATCACGTGGTCAAGTAGAAAACAAAACTCTGTAGCTTTGTCTACTGCTGAAATAGAATACATTGCTACTGGTGGGTGTGTTGCTTAAGTTCTATGGATTAGACAACAGTTAAAAGATTATGAAATAGAATTTGGTAAAATTCCTATCTTTTGTGATAATACAAGTGTTATAAATCTTACCAGAAATTTGATCTTGCACTCAAGAACAAAGCACATAAAAATTCATCATCACTTTATTAGAGACCATGTGCAAAGAAGAGATATCTTGCTAGAATTTGTCTCTACGAAAAATCAGCTGGCAAACATCTTTACTAAGCCTCTAAAAGAAGATTGTTTCTATAAGCTAAGAAGAAAGCTTGGAATGGGTATCTGTAAGCAAGCTTCCTTTACTATTTTTAGAAATATTAGCCTTTTTTTTCTCAAAGAATTTTGTAACTCTTCAAAATGCAGCTAAGTAAAAATTGGGCTTATAAGAAAAATTTAAGCTTCTCTATTTAGTCATAAAAGATTACTCATTTATGTCTTAAAATGATCAAATTTATATTTTTTTGTGTCCTTTCGATTTTTTTTGTTTAAAATTCAAAATCTGATTTGTTTGAGAGTTGATGGTTTCATGTAGTAGTGGGTTAAACAAGTTGAAAAAAGTCATAATATACATAAAGACTATATATATTAACCCTATTTTAACATGTGAGTACTTTTAATTGTGATAGGGGCAACCCCGTTATTTTGTTATTTTTTTCTTCCCTTACCTAGGTAACTGCAATATTTCAGTTTCCCATACTTGCCATAATTGCTTGAACATGCATGTAATTTTTGTCAAATCAGTCCTCTCTCTTAATTTATTTCAAGTTTTTTATTAACCTCTTTGCGTTTCTGCACTTAAGTGAATATTGTTCTCTCTTCATATCTCAAACCCTAGCTCCTCCCTTCACCAAAAATCGTCCTTTCATTTGCCTTAACCTTTCCTTCACTCTCCCAAAATGGGTCGCTAAAAAATGATGACCAAACGAAATTCGCGTCAGGTTCCGTTGTCGGTTCCACCATCACCACCGGAAACTCAAACCGAACAAGCAGCCCCTTCAAAATCTATAAAATTTGAAGCCATTCCCCCAAAATTCATTACTGTTTTGTCTTCGACTCCTTATTGCAAAACTCTCCTTCCTTCAAAAATCATTGATTGGATTAAGTTATTGGCTGCCGCTCTAGATGTGGGTAAGTATGTCGAGCAGTAACATTGGACAAAGTTCTTCACTTTTTGATGAAGGAAAATTTATTCCCAGTTGGGTCACAAGTTCTATTCCTCATGCTCTGCTGAGGAAGAAAAAAATTCAAGGTGGTAATCTAAGGGTCCACGTATTCTGTAAGTCCTGCTCTTATTGCGAAATTATTCTCTATGCCCTTGAAAGGTTCTGAATGCACTCGCACAAATAGGAAAATCCTTAATTTTGAAGATCTAAACAAAAATACATTTTTGAGCCTTATTTCCAGCAGTAGCAGCGGCGCCACAAAAAATCACTTGGCTTCAAATCTGTTGGTTCAATACCATATTTTGACCAAATGCATGTGTTTATATGTCACCCCTAGGTCTAGAAGTTCATCATATTTATTAGATTTAGACATTATTTTTCTGTGGCATTTTCATACTAGAAAAGACTTTAACTTGCCTTTCCTTATTTTTAACTATATGGACACAAGATCTGCTGATGAAAAGAAATCTTATTGCTTGCTCCTAACCCATTTATTTGAACATTGGAATATGATCACTGATGATATTGAATCTGAGTCCTACAAAGTTGAAAAGATAAATTTTCTATTCTACAAAGAGACTGAAAAAAAGGTTCAAACACGAAAAAAGGAAATATGTTGAAGTTCCTGCCTTGAAGTCAAAGCAATCTCCTGTAAAGGATTTGTCCAAAGGTAAAGAACTGGTTACTGTTGATTTATCATCTACTGACAAAAATTTTAAGGCACAGATTGCTCACTTAGTTGCCATAATCAAGTTGACTCAAAACGTGAAGATTGATGAACAAAAATTGATTGAACAAATTTCTATAAAGCCATCTGATAAAAAATCTGAAGAGAAATCCGATGAATCTTTTGCTACTGCATCTGATGAGGTCTCTGAGAAGAAATCTGATGGAAATTCTGATGACTTATCTGCTGAAAAATCCGATGATGATTCTAAAGGTTACTCTAGGAACAAATCTAAAGAGGAATCTGATGCAGACTCTGAGGAAGCTTCTGACAGTTCCTCTAATACAAATTCTGCTCTAAAATCTGGGAACAATATTACAGCTTCTCCATCTGTCCATCCTTCTGCTCCCTTAGTTGAGCATGCTCCTAGTTCCAAGTCTACTATCAGAGCTTCTAGTCCATTTGAAGGACTCCCTGTACCAATATCCGCCGCTCCAACATCTGATATCCACTATACTGTCGACAAATCCAAGTTATCTGAATTACAATTTTCCATTGGTAAGCTGAGTGCCACCTTTACTGATATTGCTAACATTATTTCTACTCTGCTTAGTCTCTCTATCCCCACTTCGCGTGATTCTGCTCTTGAGCCCCCTGCAACTCGAGCCAAGACTGAGCATCCATCTAAACCAGCCCAGCTAGGCAATAGTTCCCTTCCCATGGATAATGACTCATAACACCTGCTGGTTGTTGTTCTCATTTTTTAATTTGCACTTTATTTTTTTTTGGACATTGTTGTTGGATATTTTTTTGGAACATGTTTCAGTACTCTATGTTGTTGTTCTCTTGACTACTTTAGATGTTTCCTTATCCTTTTTGATTGCTGATAAAAAGGAGGAGAACAGTCTCATAGTTTGTTTTACTAATTAGTGGTTATTTTTCGTGGTTATTACTGTAGGATATTTATATGATAAGTATTGTATATACCCTAATGCATATATTCAGGGGGAGGTTTTAGAAAAACTAACCAAGATAGACTTCTAAGTGGAGTTTATTAAGATTTTGTCATAATCAAAAAGGGGGAGATTGTTAGCCCAAGGCTACATCCAGATTTTGATGATAATCAAACCTTATATAAACTCTATTAAAAATTCTATTCTAAGTCTTTTCTATGCAGGAAATTTCTATACATCATTTTGATGTATATGCCAAAGTTGAAGATGATAAAGACTTCAAGAAAACTCAAGTGAAGAAGACCTTAGTATATAGGATTTTAAGTTATTAAAATTGTAAGATCAATATGAGGATCAAATTACTGCTCATACATCATCTAAGTTTTAAAATTGCATAAAAAATATTTTCCAAACATTAAAATAAGTTTTTATATCAAAGCTAGTTCAGTTATAAATTATTTCAGAAATTGGTCTTTAGAATTTCATGTCATTAGAAATTGGATTAGAAATCTGGACATATTTCTTATCAAATTTTCGTCGAACACTAAAAGATAAAATAACGACTAGTAATGGCTAGTTGAGGGCAGAATCATCTGTTCTAATCCCCAACGGTCATAAATGGATATATTTAAGATTTTACACTTAAAACTAAGTTTTTGGCTATAAATACAAGTGTTATACTTCATTTTAAGGTTAGATATCATTTTGGAAAGAATTTCAACTCTTAAGAGAAAGCTTACTTTTTTAAATCTTACTTTTCATCTTTACACTTCATCTTTACATATTATCCTCAATTGATTATAGTTTCTATTGTAATCTCTAGTGAGAAATTTTTATTGTGAAAGATTGTAAGTTGGGTTGGCTAGAACTTACGGTAAAATTCTAGTAAGTGTTTTTAAATCTTTTACTTTGGAAAAAGATTTTGGGTAGATATACATAAGGTTGTATATTAGCTTTGACTCTTGCCCTAAAAGAGTTAAGAGTGGAGAGAAAATCTCAAGAGTAATTCTTGGGGAGTGAATGTAGGCAAAGAAGCCGAACCACGACAAATTCTGCTTGTGCCTTGATTTTCTGCTCATTCTCTTATCTTCTACTTTTCTATCATATATTCTGGAATATTACATCTTCAAAATTCTGTAAAGAACAATTCAGAATATTACCACAAAGCAGTCAATGCGCATTTTATGAAAAAGTAAAAAGATTTCCTTTTTAAGAAAAAGACTTGAAAAATTTTATTATTCATATTACCTTGCATACTTAGATTTTCAATTAGAAAGTCTATCGGAATTCTACTTGCATTCAGTTATGTTTCATTAGAAAGTCGGCCAGAAAAGTTTAAGATACCCAATTCACCCCCTCTCTTGAGTGTCTTTCGAGATCTACAGTTGCTAATCTCAGGAGCACCGGTGTGGTAATGGTGTATTGTAGCCTTTACTTTTTAGTTATTGGGTGTTGGATTCTTCTTGAAGGAGAAGAATATATGCTATCTTTACAAATGTTCATAGAATTAGAAGCACATTTGATATGATTAACGAAACTTATTCCATGGTGTCAGCAACTTTTAATTTTTTCATGGGACTCGATAATTTTTTTGCCGTTTCTCCTTCTATGAGTATTGTTAGAGTGATCAATTGGAAGCCTCCTGGCTACCTTTTTAAAAAGATTAATACGGATGCATCAGTCCATTCGGATTTTAATGTTGTTTTCGCAGGTGGCATGTGTAGAAATCATTTGACAGGTTAGGTGAAAGATTGTATTAATTGGGAAGTTAGGTGTTTGCAATATTTTTCATGCTAAAGTTTGGGCTATTTTTCATTACTTGAAACTTGCTAAAAATGTAGATCTTGAACGGGTCATCATTGAGAGTAATAGTCTTGGGGTGATCAATATGATTAATGGAGAGTTTCATCTCCTACTACTTACTTATCGCTATTGCGCTAAATTTATTTAGAATCACATTTATGGTAAAGAGTGAAAAAAATAATAAAAAATAAAGGGCAAAAAATGGTCTCATCTCATATTCGAAATATGAGAATAATGAATCAATTAATATATATATATATATATATATATATATAAAGATAAATAAATATTTTATTTACATGGGAACACCAATGGAGCAAGAAGAATAACAAAGAAAAGTCCTTCTGGCTTTCAAATCACAATATTTTACATTACAAAGAAAAGGAGTTAAAATAAAAGGAAGTTGGAATTTTAATTTTACACAAGAATATCATTAATTTCAACGTTCCAAAGGGCATGGATTGAGCGAGACATACTGAAGAAAGGGTTTATGATTCTCTAACAAAACTAACTCCTCTTCATCCATAAGTATCCATGCTTCAATTCCTTTACCTACTGCAGCATCCATTAGAACGATTAAATTCATGAATGGAGTTGCAGAATTAGGCGATGGAAAACCAGTAAAAGACACCCAATCAGGCTTTCCCCATCCAAAATCAACATCATATAACCCAAAATTACACCAACTAGTTATCACCATAGAACTCACTCCAATTTCTGCAAATGTAGACGAGCCTGTGTGATCTCCCAAAACCTTTTGGAACATTTCATGTAGCATGTTGAATCCTTCACTCTTTAAACTTTCCACAAGATCACTGTCAATTTTTCTTATTGCCTCTCTTTGTTTGTATACTATGTCAGCTATATTTATTTCCTCAGGTGAGCACAATCCTGGTGCTAAATGCACAAAGTTCCCCAGTAAACTTTTTGGGATTGGTGGTGTAGCTCTTTGCCGTAAACTTACCATATGAGAGAATGCAAATGGCCTATCAATATACAATGATCTTTCTTTCGAAATAGCTGCGATGCTTTCCATAAAAAAAGCAGAAACTACCTCGACTCTTGTCGGATTTTGCAAGCGTGAATTCTTTCCTGCAGCCTTAAGATTGGCAATGCTAATTGCATCAACCACAAACCTTCTTTGAGTAAGCTTTCCTGTTCTTAAAAATGGTCCGGGAAGAAATAAATTGGCGTCTTCAGGGTGTACTTCGCATTGTGGAAAAATAGACGGACCGTCAAAATTAGGAGGTACGATATCTTGAGTTGAGCTGCAAGCAATTGCAGCCCAACATTTTAGAAATGAAACTAAGGCAGTTCCATCCATGATCATGTGTGATCCAAGCACGCCAATAGCGATGCTACCACATGCAAAAATTGTTTCTTGGATGATTGTAAGACACCCTTCATGATCATTTCTCGGCAACAAGCTATGCAATGATGCAAGATCAGGTTGGGCGAGATATTGAGAGAGAGAGATGTTAGCTCTGGCATCTATGTAGAGTACTCCTTCGTCGTTGCAATCAATGGAAAAGCTGTCTTTAATCCTTCCGGCAAGTGGGTAATAAAGGGTTAAGGCTTCGGATAAAGATTGCTTTAGCAAAATTGACATGTTGGAGCTGAGCTTATTATCTTTGTTGGAGTAATAAAGAATCATGGGAATGTGAAGACATTGTGCAAAACATTGATCTATTAAAGATATTTTGTAGGTTTTGAGGTGAGGAAGTGTTGGCGAAGAAGGTTTAATGCACATTTCGGAGACCTTTTCTACTTCCATTTTGGCTTGATGACCTCTAGTGTTGAAATCTAAACATGAATATATAGAGGCATGGAATATAAGAATTGCTACCTTTTATTTTTTATGTTTTTATTCCACATAGTTTAGCGTGATAATTGGGTTGATTAGTGCGGTAATTGGGTGTTTTAGTATGGCATGATTAAGAAATCAACAAATAGATATTGCGCAGCGCATTGTCAATTAGTAATTTCTAAGAAAGCAATAATTAAATACTGCTTGGTGGACTGTCTATTAAGAAAGCATTGTTATCTAAATCCTCCAATAATTGTTTGCCATATTTTTACAAAAAATAAGATTTGCTTAGAATGAGGGGAAAAAAAAAGGACTACCTTAGATTTCTCTCTCTCTATGTATATAATTATATCTTTGAAGCGAGGTAAAAATTACTGAAATTTCAATTGCTTTAATAGCCGATAGTGGCACTTTCACTTTTACGAAAAATTTCGTGATGCTAATTAGGAAAGCATAAAATAATTGACGAAATTTTCTAATAAAAACTGCATTAAATTTGCAATTCTTTTCCTATCGCGACGCTTTAGGAAAAGCGTTGTAAATTTGGTAATGCAATTTTGAAAAACATTTCGCTTATTAGAAGCGCCCAGCAAATTCCAGTGCATAAAAAATTGAGTTTTGCGATTAGCTGTTGATGCCGAATTTAACGATATTTATGCCAACGATTTAAAAGAATTAATTAATATTTATCGACACTAAAAGCATCAATAAATACAATTAAAAATCTTCAAAAAAAAAATAAATACAATTAAAAAATGTCACAATTCATATATATATATATATATATATATATATATATATAGTGCTTGTATAGGCTAAGAATTTTTCTTTTACCAGTAGTGTGTAACCGAATAATTCTAGAACAGCATATAAAAAATAGGGGGCTACTGTACTGCTGCCGATAAAATTGACAATAAGGAAGAAAACAGTAAAAAGCAATTATAACACTCGATTGATTCCACTAAAACTAGAAATTTAAAAAATATATATGTATTTCCGTCCCCACTTCTTTATGGTTCTGTAATTTAATTCAATAAAAGTAAACGAGTACAGAAGGATAAATAAAAAAAAATAAGAAAGCAAATGCAGATTTGTACTCGTGTTATTCCCTCTGTCAACTTGGGAAAAATAAAATAATAAAAAGAGACCTTGTTTATATTAATTTTTTTTAATGTGTGTTAATTGCATTACAAATTGTTAAATATTCTTGATCAATTAGTTAAAAAATATAATAATTTTTATAAAAATTTGAATAATTCTCACTCTATACTCCGGATTTTCCACCGGATTTTCCACATGTATTCAGCTCTTGATTTGAAAGGATTTTTTAAATATATACTCTAACTACCAAATAGTGATAAAACAAAATATAATAAAAAAATACTTAAGCTATATAATTTTTGCATTAAAAGTTATTTTAGTAAAAAAAAACACTTCAAATCCTACCAAAAATCCAATATCATGCACCACTTATGTACTAGATCCTTTGGAAAATGAAACATAGCAATCCATATTAGTGAATATTCATATAAATTCTATTTAAACAGACAATTTAGATACTATATAATTACATAAAAAATAAATTTGAAGAAACACAACGAAAAAAATTTCCTAATACGTAAGTTTCATTATATAGATTATGCTGATATGTATTGCCACATGTCATTTTTCAAAAAGTCTAATTTAAATGGTGTGGTATGTTAGATGTTTTGTAGGATTTGAATTTTAAAATTAATATTCTCTCACTAAAATAGGTTTATACATAAAAAATATAAAATTCAAATATTTTCATATCATAAAACAAAATTATTTCTATATATGTTAATATAGCATACATAACAAGTTGAATTAATCCTAAATTTGTCTGAATGTCCCATTAAAAAAGTTTTAGCAGTAGGTCTGAAGAGCAAACTGCATATAAATAGTAAAACTTGCTGTTTATTTGTCACTTCTCAAATTTGAGATAAAAAATACAAATTCTTAGAGGGTTGAAGAACATAAATAATTCATTGCCCTATAAGACAACCACCAAAGAGTAAATAAATTAGGAGTTAATGCACGGATGCATAAGATTGCCAATCACAAAGAAATCAATTCCCCCAACATTACTCTTACATTACACAATTACCCATTAAACAATATATATCCTCAATCCTCATTATGATATGAATTCTAAACCATTGAATATAAATTGTTTTTAATTGGGAACTGGCATGGAAATTTTGAGTTTAGAATTAATTGCCTTTATTTCCTTTCTCTCTTAATACTTGGGCTTTGTATTGGCCTTTCAGAGAGCAGCAATTTAAACAACTTCTCTACTTCAAATTCTACTTATCATTTTACAACTCCCTTTGTTCTTTTATCTGTTATTTTTGTTATTTTTTATAAAAATTAAAAAAATTAATTATTTCTAAATTTAGCATTAAATTACGTTATTTTGACCAAATTATCAAATATAATTGGTCCTACATAAATTAAATTTTATTGAAAAATAAAATTAAATTGAAAAAAAATTAAATTATATTGTAAGTTTAAAAATGATAGGTAAATAAAATTTAAATTTTACTCAAAAGTAATACATAAAAAAATGGATGAAGTATTTCTCTCTTTTTCTATCTAAAGATACCACATATAGAGGCTTTCCCTTTCTCTTTGTTAAAAATTTAAGATTAAATTTATTTATTACACTCTCTCCTATCAAATTGTCATTTTTTTTATATAAATTACCAATATTAATATAATCATTTAATTTTACTAATTTCTATTAAAAATTATTTTGAATGGAATAAAATGCCCTCATAAATCGTAAAGTCAATTAATATAGAAAAATAGAAATAGTAATTAAGCTATTAAATATTTTATTGATATTAAATTTTATTTTGAAAATATGGAAGGAAATTTTTTTAAAGAAAAGTGACAATTTGTTAGGATGGAGAGCTCTCCAGCCAGGAAAACAATGAATCCAATTCCATGCTGCTGATCTTTCTCACTGAATATATAATTTAATATGGAGTAGGTTAGTGAACTCCTCTTCGCATGCCCACCAAAACATCAACTTTTGATATGCTTCATCTGCCTCTCTTAATTTCATACCTACTCATCCAAAGAATATCAGATGTATGCATGCGATAAAAGACCAGCACGGCATGATCTTGATCAATTCTGCAAAACTAACTGAAAAAAAAATATAAAAACTTCGATGCAGGAAAAAAAAAGGATCAGTTTCACCAACGGTCACTGAATTTATGCCAAATCACTCAAAAGTAACTGAATTATTTTTCGTAATTTAAATGTCACTCAACTTATCACTTTTTTACAAACAAAAAAAGTCATTTTGATCGGTTCTCGACAATAATCCTTGCCGGAATGATGACATGACATGAGAATCATCCCCAGAAATCGGTGAAGATGACTTTTTTTCAAAAAAGTGATAAGTTCAATGGCATTTAAATCATGAAAAATAATCAGTTACTTTTGAATAATGTGGCGTAAATTCAATGACTGTAAGTAAAATTAATCCGGAAAAAAATGTTGAACCTGTGAAACTATTGCAATAAAAATATCACAATATTTTTGCCATATTTGCAATAATTTTTTTCAGTGTTATTGATCATATTTGTGACAGTGAAAGAAGTTTTTTCTAGCAAATTTTCATTTAAATCGAAATAATTTATATGAACCGAGCATTTAACACTTAATATATAAAATGGCGCCGGCAATAAGTATATTGTCTAATTCCATATGGTAATTGAAAAAAATAAAACAATTTTTTTATTAATTTCTTTTTTATATAGAATTTTTTTATAAGAAATTGTTTTTATAAATTTTAATAAATTACCTACACAAGATTTTTTAGAACAACCAAACACAAGAATAAAATACAACTATGTTTATTTTAAACAACGATACTAATTGCCTGATCAATCAGAATTTGCGTTGAGTAGATTCACAAATATAAATAAACACTTCACTTCTTCTTTTTTTCCTTGAAAGAAAATGAAATTTGATTAAACAGAATAAGTTTGAACTGCATATAAAAAGTTTGGAGGATAATTCATCCAAGCATAAACATCAGACAAAAAAAAACCTTGAATTAGAAAATTCGTCGATTTATTTAGCAAAAACAAACTTAACTTTTATTATAAAAGAGCACAAATTAACCCAATCATCAGCTATAAGACCCATACATAAAACTTGAACCCGAACTTTACAGAATTCTGTCATTTCATCTCATTTCTTAAAGAATCGGTCTGCTTATTGGTAACAAAAGAAAAAAAAAAAAAAAAGAGGCACGAAACAGGAAAAAAAATATATATTAGCTTATTCATAATCTTGAATGAGCAAGCAATGCATTCCCATTTGAAGTAGTAAAAGAAGAACCATGTGAAAGAAGGTGAGCGTCAATCTCAAACAAAGCCATGTCTTCCTCCTCCAAGCTAATCCATGCCTCTATGCCATGCCCATCTTTAGCATCAAGGAAAATAACTAAATTCTTGAAAACCGTCTTAGCAGAAGCAACCCATTCAGGTTTTCCCCATCCAAAATCAATTTCATAAGCAGGAAAATTGCACAAACTAGTAAAACTAACTGTAACAATCTCTCCTTGAGCAATTCCTCGCGTACGTTCCCTAAGGAAATTCAAGAGGGAATTATCCCTTTGAAGGCTCTTTACATACTCCACATTCACATTTCTTATAGCAGTTTTCATCCTCGTCACAAGTCCATAACACTCATCGTCATTAGCCTCCATGTCGGCCTCCGCTGAAGCTATCCTGCAAAGATTCCCAAAAGCCTGCTTTGGCAATGGCGGCTCCATTCTTGGCCGGAGATTCTGTAGAAGTTCTAGTTAGGAAGTTATAGTTACTATACTATTTATTTTATGTTAGTTAGTTTTCCTATTTTCTGTTGTCCGTGCTCTCCCGTGCAGGTAGACTTGCTCCCCCGAGCACATTACATCTGCCCAACAATCCCTCATTGCTTGCCAGTGCAGGAAGGTTACTCACCCGAGTATTCTTCTCGCTTTTGCTTTGCTCACCCAAGCATTCTTCTTGCTCTTGCTTTGCTCACCCGAGCATTATGTTTTTGTATATAAGTGGTTCTTTCTTCTTCATCAAGTAATTAGAAGAGAGAAAGTTCTTTTGCTCTATTTTTTGTCCATGGTATCAAAGCGGTTATTTCTCTTCTTGATTCTTGAATCGTAGATCGATTGTAGTTTTTTTTGTTCATTGTATTTTTTATTGATTGACGATTGTTGATTGAAGTTTGCTTTGATTGCAAGCAATGGATTTCGAGTGTGCAAATTTTGCCAGAGAACTTGAGTTTGCAGGTATTGTGACTCAATCACGTAATTGTTGGATTGTGGACATTGGAGCCAGTATTCATGTTTCTGGCAATAAGAATCTCTTTACATTTCTGAACTTGATTGACAAGCCAAGTTTAGTTTCCTTTACCTGATGGCTTAGTTAAACTAGTACATAGCATGGAAAATATTACCTTGACCAGTAATTTAGTTCTTGAAAATGTTATGCATATTGCTTCTTTCCATTATAACCTTCTTTCTGTCAACAAATTAGCCACATCTCATTCCATTGTCTTTATGTTTTTCCCTACCTTTTGTGCTTTACAGGACCTGAAGACTAACACCATCATAACCATTGGAAAGATTGTGGAAAAACTATATGTTTTAGGTGATTTTTCTTTTTGTAAAGAAACTATTTCTTCGTATCTTTCCTTTGTGACCAACTATTATTCTTCTTTCCTTGCCAAACATCAATTTTCCATTAATGCTTGTACTATGGATCAGTCTGAGAAGTATGATGTTCAATTGTTACATAAAAGATTTGGTCATCCTTCATTTTCTATAATGAAGCACTTAAATGTTTTGAAGATTATGCCTGGTTCCTTGAATGAGTATGCTTGTGATGTTTGTGCTAAAGCTAAGCAAACAAGAGTAGTTTTTCCTGAAAATGGAAATCACAGCAGCAAGTTATTTGATCTTGTTCGCCTGGATATTTGGGGTCTATATGGTAAGAAGTCTCTGTTAGGAGCACGGTTCTTTCGTACAATTGTGGAAGATCACAGTAGGAGTACTTGAACTTTCTTGATTCAGTCCAAGTCACAGGTATCATCCATTATTTTGAGTTTTCCAGCGGATTAAAACTCAATTTGGTATTATGATCAAGCAAGTTCGATCTAATAATGGTGCTGAATTTTTGTCTCAATCTTGTCAAAAATTCTTCGCTGAGATGGGAGTGATTTATCAGAAATCTTGCTCTTACACACCACAGCAGAATGGCACAGTAGAGAGAAAGCACAAGCATCTGTTGCAAGTTGCAAGGGCATTATTGTTTCAAGCCTGTTTACCAACTAATTTCTGGGGAGAAGCTGTTTTACAAGCCACTTATCTGATCAATTGTACACCATCTACAGTTCTCAAGTACAAGTCTCCTTATCAGGTGTTATTTGCTAAGAATCCTGATTATGATAGTCTCAAAACTTTATGTTGTTTGTGTTATGCCACTAATCTTTTGCCTCATAAAAATAAGTTTGAACCCAGGGCATTCAAGTGTATTTTCTTGGGGTATGTTGTGGGTAAAAAGGGATATAAAGTGTATGATTTAGAAGCCAAGAAAGTTTTTGTTTCCAGGGATGTTAAATTTCATGAATTTGTTTTTCCTTTTCAAGATATGTGTCTTGATAGTCATGTTGAATCTACTCTTATACCTTTTCATGTTTTCCCTCAGTCCTGTGATAATGGACCATCACCTTTTGTCTCTACTGATAATGAACCATCAACTTCTGTTTCTACTGATATTTCATCTTCTCATGTTGAAACTTCTGAATTTGCTGTTTCTTCATCTCCTGTTGCTCCTACTGCAGTTGATATTCCTTTACATATTCATGTTCGCCCTTCTAGATCTTTACAAAAACCTCAATGATTACAAGACTATGTTACTCATGTTATTATTCCTACTTCTTCTAAACATATTCCTAAAACCTTTCCTTTTCATTGTAATCCACATCTCAACCCTGATTATTGTCATTTTCTAGCTAATATTACTACTCATCAAGAACCTCAATCCTATGCTGAAGTAATGGATTTGAAAAAGTGGGTTCGGGCTATGAATGCTGAACTAGATGCCCTGGAAAGGAATCATACTTGGTCATTGACTTCTTTGCCTTCGGGTAAAACACCAATAGGTTGTAAGTGGGTGTTTAAACTCAAGTTACATCCTGATGGAACTATAAAATGATATAAAGCTTGATTAGTGGCAAAGGAATATAACCAGGTTACAGGGGTAGATTATATAGATTATTTTTCTCCCGTTGCTAAGGTTGTGACTGTCAGAGTATTCTTAGCTATTGTTGCTGCTCGAAATTGCCCAATGTATCAATTAGATGTTAATAATGCTTTCTTGCATAGCTTTCTTGATAAAAAGGTGTATATGGAGTTGCCTCCAGGGTACAAGAATGAAACAGATGGTCAAGTTTGCAAACTTCATAAATCCATCTATGGCTTAAAGCAAGCCTCTCGTTAGTGGAACACTGAGCTCACAGCTCATTTGTAGTCCTATGGTTTTCTACAATCACAACAGGATCATTGTTTATTTACTTTTTCATCTAAGGGAGTCTTCATTGTTCTTCTTGTTTATGTTGATGACTTGCTCATTACTGGTAATTCAGTTGCAGAGATCACACGTGTGAAGCAGTCCCTTGATGCTTAGTTTACTATCAAAGATTTGGATTTAGCCAAATATTTTTTGGGGTTGGAGATCATTCGTACTCAGGATGGTATCTATCTCAATCAAAGAAAATATATTCTTGATTTATTAACTGATGCAGGGTTACTTGGTGCTAAACCCAATTCTACTCCCTTTCCTAAGGGGATCAAGTTAACACTTGATGATGGGATTTTATTGGATGATCCTTCTACCTATCAAAGGTTGGTTAATCGGTTGCTTTATTTGGGATTTAGCAGGCTAGATATAATAAATGGGGTTCAACAGTTAAGTCAATATGTTCATCAACCTAGAGACACTCACATGAAAGCTGCTACTCATTTGTTGCGTTACTTAAAAGGGTGTCCTTCCTTGGGTTTGTTTTTCCCTGCTTCTAATTCTCTCCAGTTGACAGCTTTTTGTGATGTTGATTGGGCTTTTTGTCTTGATTCTCGAAGGTCTTTAACTGGTTATTGTATTTTCTTGGGGTCTTCTCCAATTTCTTGGAAAACTAAAAAGCAATAAATTGTGTCCAAATCTTTCGTTGAGGCTGAGTATCGTTCAATGGCAGTGACAGTTTGTGAATTACAATGGTTATGTTCTTTGTTGAAGGATTTTGGTGTTTTTGTGCCTCTTCCTGTTCCTCTTCACTATGATAACACTGTTGCCATCCATATTGCTTCTAATTCGGTGTTTCATGAGCGTACAAAATATCTAGATATTGATTGTCATATAGTTAGAGATAAGATGAAAGCTGATTTCATTTCTCCTCTTCATCTTCCCTCGTATTTTCAGATTGCAAATTTATTTACCAAGGCTCTAGCTTTTCCTGTTTTTGCTTTCCTTCAGTCCAAGTTGTCCCTTTTTGATGTTCACTCAGGTCCAACTTTAGGGGAGGCTGTAGAAGTTCTAGTTAGGAAGTTATAGTTACTATACTATTTTATTTTCTATTAGTTAGTTTTCCTATTTTTTGTTGTCCTTACTCTCCCGTGCAGGTAGACTTGCTCCCCAGAGCACATTACATTTGCCCAGCAGTCCCTCATTGCTCGCCCGTGCAGGAAGGTTACTCACCCGAGTATTCTTTTCGCTTTTGCTCTACTCACCCAAGCATTCTTCTTACTCTTGCTTTGCTCACCCGAACATTATGTTTTTGTATATAAGTGGTTCTTTCTTCTTCATCAAGTAATTAGAAGAGAGAAAGTTATTTTGCTCTATTTTTTATCCAGATTCACCGCATGAACCATTGTGAATCTCTTTTTATTGCCTTTTTTAGTCAAAAACTTCTTGTCCAAACCACATCCATGAATAACAGCTACGAACCGGCTCCATATAAAAATAGCCAAAGCCTCGACCCGAAAAAGCCTTTCCCCATACACGGAATATTTATCTCTAAGAGCAGAAATTGTTGAAGAATCAAACTCAAACACTTTAGTCACAATCTTTTCTTTGCAAATCCATTTCTGGGGGTCAACTCAAGATAGATTTCGAGGTGGAAAAAGGGTAGATGAACCAAAATGAGGAATTTTAATATCAGCAGTACTAATGTCCCCTTTTGCAAAAGCAGCCCAAGTGTTAAGGAAGATGAATTTTGATAAAGCATCGCCAAGTTTATGCGACAAGGTGAAAGAAACAGCTAATCTGCCACAATTAAAGAGTGTAATCTGACAAAAAGCAGCTAAATCTCCAGCTTCATCAGGCCGAAAAGGGATGAACTTCTTGTTGTTATTAGTCTTTTTGTCTCGAAGAATATCGAAAATTTCACAATTCTCTTTGGCTTCTACAAAGAGAAGACCTTCATCATTGTAGTCGAAGTGGGAGTTATCTTTAACATGACCAGCCAGAGGGTAGAAAATTGATAGAAATTGGGGTAGGGATTGTTTTAAGAGATTGGGTTTTTGTGAGTTGTTAATGGTGGATTTGTTGGAGTAGTAGAAAACGAAAGGCATACAAACTGGGAGTTGGATTTGATCAAGAAATGAGAGCTGGAGATAGCAAAGGTAGGGGTGTTCAAATGTAGGTTGGGTGGGTTATAACTGATTTTTCTTCCAATCCATCTAAATTCTTAAATGGATTGAACCCAACCCAAACCAGCTGGGTTATGACTTAATTTTTTATTTTTTTTTTGTGTTGGTTTGGTTGGTTTATGTGGATTACATAGGTTATGTTTATTTTTTATATTATATTGTAAACATATAAATTATAAATTATTCATATTTATGTAATTTTAAATGTAAAGCATTAATTTTATTTTTATAAATATGTTTTAAATAATGCATGCATATAAAATTATAATGCTATAAAATTTAAAATTACATATAAATTTCATACAAAAATCAATAAAATTAATAAATTTTCAATAAAAAAATTAAGGCAATAAATTTAATGTATTAAAAGAGAAAATGTAAAATGTGATAGTAGCACATAAAATACTAAAATTTGAGAGTTATTAATTATATAATAATCATTAGTATTTCATAATAGCTAGTAACTATTGGTTTTTAACAGAGTAATATTGTATGAAATATAAGCAAAATGTTGAGTTTTGAAAACTTCAGTCAGTTCGGTTTCTTCGTTTTTTTAATTTTAATTAAATAGATCAAAGTCTATTAAGTTTGATTTTCAATTTCGATTTGATTTTGCACATTCCTACTTTAATTTTTGGGACTTTTTAATATCTAGTAATGGACCTGAGGGTCCTATTTCTGCAGTAAATGGGCCAGCGGACCAATGCTTTATTTATGACAAACTAAAGCTAAAGCCATCATTCGTAAACTATCCAAAGGTTTGATGTGGCCTCCAACTAACTTGAAGTATTTACTTGCTTTTATTTCAATTAGCTGCTTAATTATTTAGTAAAATTGCATCTATTTTTTTAAATTAGTGGAATAAATGGAGTATTTGATAAAAATGTATCAAATTAGCTAAATGTTTAATGATAAGTAACGGTTTATAACAGTAATTATTAATGAAATAATGACTAACAGCTAGAAGCCTACAATTAAATTTTCAATGATGTTAGCATTTAGATGGAAGTTTGAATTTTTGAGTAAGTTGGACGGTTGTTTTCCATTTGAAAATTGATATTTTAGGTTTTAATTAAAAAAAAAAAAGTACCCTGAATATAAATACTTTTTTTTTATCTAAAATGACATTCAAAATCTAAATTGATCCATATACAGTTATATACATATAAATCCGTTAAAAGACATCAAAAGTGAGAATAATAAATTATTAAAATTATGATAAAATTGTAAAATAATAAATAAATATGGTGAAAAAAGAATATACGAAACTACCCACCATATGTGTACTTACACAGGGGTTTTTCCATAACTAACATGTGGAAAAAAAACCACAAACTTTTATATTTTTCTATTTTTTTGTTCAATTTTTAGACAAAAATTTTAGGACGTAATAATTCAAAATTTTATCACTCATACATCACTCCAGCATATAAAACGTTTTATTTTGTTTTTATTTGACTCAATAATACCATTCATTTTATTTTTTATCAAAATTTGTCTTTACATTTTATGTTTTTATATTATGTTTTTTAAACATATTAATGATAATAGCACCAAATCATGACCAATTTCATTCAAATAAGCTAGAAAATAATTTTGAAAAACTATATTTGCGTGTATAATTTGGCACAAGTCATTCAAATATGAAATAATAAAAAAATAAAAAATATACTTCTAATGACTAATTAATAAGTGGATCGAAAAAAATTGACATGAGCAATATAAAAATGCACGTAAGCTACCACTGAAAAAAATAATGTAAGAGAGGTAGAAAAATTGATAGAAAAAATGGGTTAATTGGTTGGATTATATAATAACACATAACCCACACGTATATTTTTAAAATATTAAAATGGATTAAATGAGTTATAATAACCCATTGTAATTATAAAAAATGTGGGTTAAATAGATTGAATTGGTTGGATTAATTGGGTTACACCAATTTTGAACACTCCTAGGCGAAGGTGAGGAGGTGTAGGAGAAGATGGTTTAATTAGTTCTTTGGAAACTAAATCTACTTGAATCTTCATTGCAAGTCTTACAAACAAGATAATGTATATATAGGTGTTGGGGATTGGCTTTAGTCAAATTGGAGATAAAGCTAAATCAATTTTCAACCAAAATAAATGTATTGAATTGGAGAGTTATTAATGTCAAAATCAACCCAGCATAACATTGATTAAATGCTGTTTAAATATGGTTTGAACTGTTTTTCTTATGACTTTTAATCTAACTTTTAGTCCAAATTTTCTTATATCAATTTTTTATACATATAAAATAAATAAAATTATAATACTATTTACGTTTCCTTGTAAGCGTTACTTTTGGAATTTTTTTTATTTCGCTTTAAGTGTCGCTTCCCAGAATTTACGAAAAAATTTAATATATTTTATTTATTTTATCTTTATTTTAATATTTTAAATGTATTTATATATTTGTTGTCACTTTTTTTATATTATTTAATATTTAATAAAATAATAATATAGTCAATTACTAATATTTTTTATAATATTGAGATATATTAATTATTTTCTTAATTTATGTGTCAAGAGTTAAAAAGGATGACTAAAGAGAAACGGATGCAGTATAAAATAAAAAATGATTATAAAAAAATTAAATTATATGATTATAAAACTTCGCACATAATTGTAATATCATATAAGGTATTTATGTCAAACTACTAATTGTTTCTTGTACGAATTTCCACAAGCCATATTATATAGATTACGTAAAAACCTAGAGATACTAATTATATGCATTAGATAAAATTTAAAACTCAATATTTTGTCTTCCACCAATTTGATAAAGTTATTTCAGTAACAACAGAAAAGAAAATAACATAAAATAGTGCAAGTGGAAGTATTTGAACGTTTAAAGAAAATGTTCAAGGACATCTTCACAGCAATCAATAACTGATATCCACCCACTGATTTATGGAGCTTTTTTAAAAATAATGCACTTTTAGAAAAAAAAAATTTAAAATTTAGTATAACGGTAAACATGTATAGAATATTTTATTTGAAAATTTGTTGGCAATCCCAACAATAATTAATATTTTCTTTTTGCATTTTATTGTTATAAATCATTAATATTTTTAGTTGAACACCTCTGTTAAACTTGTGGAACAAGATTCTCGAAAAAAATGAGTTTCACACGTTTATTGAAAATGTGAAACAGAGTATATCTACACAAACAATAAGAAAGAATGCTCGGGAGAGCACAAAGATACATGGACGAGCACAAAGTTGCATGGGCGAGCACAAAGCTACATGGGCGAGCACAATGAGCGATGTGCTGGACAGAAGCAAAGTGCTCGGGAGAGCACAAAGATGCATGGCAAAGTGCTCGGGAGAGCACAAAAATGCATGGTAGAGCAAAACTAACGAACAGAAGAAAAGAAAAACTTCCTAACTAACAAAAGGTAGGAAGACGTTGAGGTTTAGGGAATAAATTAGCAAGCTGAGCAGCAGATCGAACAGGAAAAAGCTTCAAAATGCCTTGTTGTAATTTGTCTCGAATAAGATGACAGTCAATCTCGATATGCTTGGTGCGTTCATGAAAAACAGGATTCTCAGTGATGTGGATAGCAGATTGATTGTCACAAAATAACAAAGTAGCTTGAGGATGATCACTGCCCAAATCTGTCAATAAATAGAGTAACCATTGTAATTCACATGCAGCCATAGCAAGTGAACGGTATTCAGCTTCAGAATAACTACGTGAAACTGTGCTTTGCTTCTTCAACTTCCATGAAACCAAAGAATGTCTAAGAAACATGCTATAGCCAGTAATCGACTTCCTTGTAATGGGACAAGAAGTCCAATCAGCATCAGCAAAACCTTGCAACTAAAAAGTAGAATCAGCAGCAAAGAAAATCCCTTGTCTTGGATTACTCTTAATATACCTCAAAATCCTAGTAGCCGCCTGAAAATGAGCATGGGTGGAAGAGTCCAAGAACTAAGAAAGATGATGAATAGAGAAAGATAATAAATAGAAAAAGATATGTCCGACCCGGTATTAGTGAGATACAACAATTTCCCAATCAAGCGTCTGTACATAGAAACATCAGCAAAAGGAGGTGAAGCAATGAGAGATGAACCAGGCACCATAGGAGTGGACACATATTTACAATCAAGAAAACCAAATTCTTGAAGAATATCAAGAGCATACTTTCGTTGGCAAAGAGAAATACCCTTGGAAGTGCGGGTAAACTCAAAACCCAAGAAATATTTGAGAGAACCAAGGTCTTTAATGGTAAAGACATCATTCAAGTAGGATTTAACCTGTAAAATTTCAGCAGGAGTATCACTGGCAATGATAACATCATCAACATAGATCAAGAGAGCAATAAAAGATGAAGAAGAACGTCTAATGAATAAAGAATGATCTAAAGAAGCTTGCAAAAAAGATTGACTAAGCAAAGCATCCTTCAATTTCAGATTCCATTGCCTACCAGCCTGTATAAGACTATAAATGGATTTGTTCAATTTACAAACTGCATTAGGAGAAGCAGAAGGAGTATACCCAAGAGGCAGATCCATATAGACATCTTCAAATAAATCACCATGCAGATAAGCATTGTTGATATCAAGCTGTTCAACATGCCAGTTGTGAATGGCAGATAAAGTAAGCAACAGTCTAATGGTAGTTAGCTTAGCAACCGGTGAGAAGGTGTCAAAATAATCAACTCCAGGCTGCTGAGTAAAACCCCAAGCCACCAATCGAGCTTTAAAACGATTAATGGAACCATAAGAATTATACTTGATACGATATACTCAGCAGCAATTAATAGATTTCTTGCCAGGAGGTAAGGAAGTAAGAGTCCAGGTATTATTATGTTCAAGTGCCTACAACTCATCCTCCATAGCAGCAACCCATCTGGGATCTTGGGACGCTTAGAGAAAAGATGTTGGCTCAGAATTACATGTTATTTGTAAAATAAAAGATCTATAAGAAGAAGATAATCGATTATAGCTCAAGGTTTTTGAAATAGGATGAGGAATACCAGGCTGAGAAAATGACAGTGAAAGGGTTAAATGAAGAAGATTACAATGATAATCATTGAGATAAGTATGAGTCCTTTTTGCTCTGGTGGAATGATTCAAGATGAAGGAAGAATCAGAAAAAGAAGGAGAAGATAACAAACCTGGTATATTATAATGAAGAAGAAAAGAAACAGGATCTGGTGTAATTAAGGAAGAATAAGGAAAAGAATCTTCATAGAAAACAACATTTCTGGAAACCAGGATTCTTTTAGACTTCAAATCAAGAACCTTATAACCCTTCATACCTTCTTGAAATCCTAGGAACACACATTTTAAAGCACGTGAATCCAGCTTCACACGACTTTGTTTATTCGTTGAAGCATAACACAAACATCCAAAAACTCTCAGCTGATAATAAGCAGGCCGTTGGCCATAAAGCTTCTCATGAGGAGTAGAATTATTCAACACTGTAGATGGAAGTTTGTTGATGAGAAAAATGGCATGAGACAAAGCAAAAGACCAGAAGCTTTTAGGCAAATGACTTTGAAACAGTAAAGCACGAGTAACATTCAATATGTGCTGATGTTTTCGTTCAACTATGCCATTTTGTTCAGGTGTTTCCACACAAAACAGTTGATGAACAATACCATTCTCAACATAAAAGGAAGGGTTATTAAACTCTTGACAATTATCACTTCTAATGCATTTCACCTTTCTTTTAAATTGAACTTCAATCATCTTGCATAAATTTACCATGATGGTTCTAACTTTAGACTTGGATTTCAGCAAATATCCCCAAGTGAAACGGGAATAATCATCAACAATAGTGAGTAAGTAGCAAAAACCATAGATAGAATGCAAAAAAGGACCCCATATATCCATGTGCAACAAATCAAAACAAGAAATGGACTGAGATTCACTGAGAGGAAAATGCAAACGTTTTTGCTTCGCCAAATGACATACATCACAGGGATGATTGTTATTTATATTAAGAAAAGGAATATCTTTGAGTAAAAGGCTGGTTCGACTTCTAGAAACATGACCAAGCCTAAAATGCCATATATCAAACTTGTTAACAGCATTTATGGAAGCAACAGAACCTGGTAACACAGATCGATCACAAGAATCCTGAATGCATGATGAAACTGAGCATGTAGGAAGCATGTGATAAAGTCTTCCTTGCATTTTAGCTAACCCAATCATCTTTCACTGAATTATATCCTATATAAAGCAGTATTCGAGCATGAATAAGCAACAAATATCATTAAATGCAAGCCGACGAACAGACATGAGATTGTAGGAAAATCCTAGAACATATAACACATTAGTTAAGATTAACTGATCAATGAGCTTAATGTTTCCTATTAAAGTGACTTCTGACTGGTGGTCATTTGAAAGATGCACTATAAAGTTTTGGACTACACGAGCAGATTGTAATGCAAAAAAATCACAAGTGATATGATCTGTAGCTCCTGAATCTATAATCCATGTCATTCTGCTTACATGAGTAAGAGAGTTAGAAGATAGGATAATACCAGAAGCATTAGTTGAGCATGAAGCAAAAGAGTTTGTTGTACACCCAGTGACAATACCTTGTTTGCGCACAGCCATATTTACAGTAGCGAAAGATGTGAGAATCTGACTTTAAGTAGTCTGTAGCATTGCAAGAAGCTGTTGACATTGTTCCTTTGTGAAAGGAAAATCTGGTGTACTAGACAAAGATGAGAAATCTTCTACAGTATCCTCAAGTTCAGATTGCTAAGATTGAACTTGATTAGCGTTAACAGCAACATTTTTTGTGGCATAACCTCTCTGCTTACTGTCATATCCAGGAGGATAGCCATGTTTCTTGTAGCATCTATCCACAGTATGTCCAGTCATGTTACAAAAGGTGCAAGGAGGTTTCTTGTTCTGCATCTTGGCTGTATTTTTAACAGGTGGTTTCCATATACTCTGGTTAGTACTTCTTGCAGTGAAAGTAAGAGAATCATTCAATCTTGGATTCATAACCTGTCTTTCTTGTTGTACAGCCATAGAGAAAACCTCATTCAAAAAAGGTAATGGTTTCATCAATAAGATTTGTGATTTTAGTCCTGAGAAATTATCATTCAATCCTCTCATGAACTTGATTATTTGATCCGATTGTCTATAACCACGCATAACACCAATGGCATTACATTCGCAAGGAGGAACACACTTGCAATTAGGAATTGGTCAAAAATTATGCAACTTATCCCAAATACTTCTAAGATGCGCATAATATTCAGTAACAGAAGAATCTCCCTGAACAAGAAGAGCAAGCTCATATTGTAAATCTGAAATACGTATAAAATCTCCTTAAGAAAAGCGATCTCGAAGCTCTTTCCAAAGCTCGACAGCTGTCCCAATCCACATAACACTTTGTTTGATTATAAGTGAAAGAGAATTTGTGATCCATGTTAGCACAATCGTGTTACATCAATCCCAAGCATCAAAGTTTGAATCACTGATCTGTGGTGCAGGAAAAATTTCATCTATGAATTTCATCTTATTTTTAGACTTCAATGCTCGCAACATTGATCTTGACCAGATGTAGTAGTTAGATGCATCCAGAGAAGGAGAAACCAAAATTGCTGATGGATTTTCGTTGGGATGAAGATAGAGTGGATGTGATGGAGTATCCTCTAGTTTTGCCATGGCTAAAACTCAACAGATCTGGAAGAAAAAAAATTGTGTTTGGGAGATGAGAAATGATGAGAAATGAGGAAAAAGAAAATAGTTATTTTTGCTCTGATACCATGTTAAACTTATGGAACAAGATTCTGGAGAAAAATAAGTTTCACACGTTTATTGAAAATGTGAAATAGAGTATATATACACAAACAATAAGAAAGAATGCTCGGGAGAGCACAAAGATACATGGGCGAGCATAAAGTTGCATGGGCGAGCACAAATCTACATGGGCGAGCACAATGAGCGACGTGTTGGACAGAAGCAAAGTGCTCGGGAGAGCACAAAGATGCATGGCAAAGTGCTCGGGAGAGCACAAATATTCATGGGAGAGAAAAACTAATGAACAGAAGAAAAGAAAAACTTCCTAACTAACAGTACAAAGTAAAAAAATAGTTTATCAACCTCCAAATATATCTACACCGAAATAATTATCCAAAGAACACTCAAGAAGGAAGAGCAATGGCTGAATCTTGGGTAAGGACTGGTAAGCCAAATTTGGCTATAAAGAAAAAAGAAGAAATGAAAATTTTCTCTTTGGTTTTGGTGGCTAATGTACTACTTATGCTAATTTTGACCTGAACTCCTCATGGATTAGATTAAGGTTTGTGTTTTTATTGGATTATACGTGTATATATCTGCCAATGTATATACATTTTATCAAATAATGTATCTCAATAATTTGTATGTCTTTTTCTACTGAATTTCAATGAAGCAGGAGACATTAATCGAATTTGCTTGTTCTACATATAATGATCCACCTCACTTTTATCCTTCTTTTTCATTACTTACACATGTAATCTTGAAATGTGATAAAACTTGAAAAAGAAAAGAATAGTATAGCTTTAGATTTCTAGCTGTGCTCGGAATGTTATATTAGATAATAAAATTTGCATAAGTTATTTCCTATATAAGCGAAGTGGTAAATCTTGAGATAAAAGAAGAGGTTGTTATGGTGATCGAAATGGTGCCGCATGTGAATGAGGATAGTGAGATCCAATCGGGTTGGATAGTGTTTAAAATCTATAAAAATGAAATTGTCTGGTCGAATCAGGCATTAGCACTCCGATACTTAATTCAGTATGAAACTTAAAGAGAAAAAGTAATAATAAGAGAATATATCCAGAGTATAATATGTTTAAAATGTAAAATAACCTGATATTTATAGCTGATGTCGAGAACTACTTGAATGGTTTATTTTAACGTCAGAGTAAGTCTGCAGTACTGTGATATAAAGCAGACGGCGGATAGGATGGAAGTGTGTGTCAGTGAATTGTTGAAGGTCGTGCTATATTCAATTCGGTAGGACTATCTTATCCCATTATTTATCGTGCACGTCTGCTCAATCTCGCACCAAGCCTCAAGGATGTTAAGCTCACTTTCAATTGGCATTTTTTATCTAGCTGTGTTCAGTAAAAAATAATATTGAGTATTATCATAAAAAGATCATTAAAAAGAAAGTAAAAGTCCAAAAACATTTGTGCAACTAGGTTAATTTCGATTGTAATTGGATTCATATATGTTTAGTAAAGAAATAATTTTTTTTCTTTAAAATAATTAGAAAAAGATGTAAATTTATTGAAAAATGAAAAATACATATGTTGATAAAATGGAGTTGATTGCTATGTGGTCCAATAAAGAATGCATAAATATTCTTTGGTCTTTTACATCCTTTTAAGTAAGTTTGTCTTCGTTGGCGACGGCGACAACAATGATAATAATTTCGTATTTAAATATATTATCTATTAATTGACACCCTGACGCTATGCTTGCGACATTATGAAGTGCGAACATGAATTTATAAAGGCAAATTGAACTTTATTTTTGTTGTGCCCACTCTGTATATGAATCTGACCACCTCTCATCTCATAATGGGCTCATTTTCTACTTAATGAGCCATGCGACTCCATAGGCTGTTCTCCTTTTGTCACATGTCGTTTGAATTATTATTATAAAATATAATAAAAATATCACAATTATTCTGCAATAATAATTTTATCGACATTATTTCTACTCTCGTTAACTTAAGCAATTTGAACATCATATTACAATATATTTTCTTATATTACAATTTAAAAATATTAAAGATATATACATTATTTCAATAATAATTCTATATTTGTTGCTAAAAATGTAGGATTAATTACAAAAATAAGCTCCAACTACAGGGTATTTTTTAATGTTTGTTTCAAACTTCAAAATCTTACAATTAGGTCCAATTCATTAACAATTTTATAAATCAATTCATTAATTTCAATTAATCGGTATATTGATTTCAGTTTTTAACTCAATTTTTCTTATCGGTTTATCAATTAACTACTAAAAAATTTTAATATATAAATTTAATAAATTATACAATTTATAATATTATTTTTAATAGTTAAAAATGCTTTAGAAATAAAAAAAATACAAATTAAATACAATATCTATTAAAAGAATCAAAATAAAAATGAAATTTTCATAATTAATTATAAAAATTAAATATATTTAATATAAAACTAACAACAGAATAATAATAATAATAATAATAATAATAATAATAATAATAATAATAATGTTTGTTTACTAAAAATATTTATTTTAATAATATTTTACAAAGTTATATATCATAATATTTATAATTACACAAATATTGAAATGTAAATTTTAAAATATAATTTATAAAATATATATATATAATCGTTTCGATTTCGGATCGATTAACCGCCGATTTTTAAAAATAAAATCCGTAAATCTAAAATTTCGATAAGATTAATTTAAAAATTGATTCGATTTCAAATCGATTTTTTGATTAACCGAAATTTTGATTTCTTTTACTCACCCCTGCTTATAGTGTGAGCACCAAACTTACAAATCATTTGCAATGTCAGAACTTCGTCAATTTACCTGTTAGTTTAAACGGAATAACATGACTAGGATGCTTAGTGGACTTAGCGACGGAAAATATTTGGATAACAATTAAGCTGCTATTTCAGGGTAGAGTATCCCAGCAAATTAGAGACGGACAAATTAGCGACGAAATTTCCGTCTCTATTCTGTCGCTAAAAATATTTTATTTTTATAATTATTTTTTATATTTGAATTAATTGAAATTTATAATTAATTTTTAATTATAATTTATAAATACATATTAATATTATATTTATTTATTTTTAAAAAATTATAAATTTTAATTGATTGAAGTATGAAAAAATTATTATTATTATTGTTGTTATTATTATTATTATTAATCAAAAAAATTTTAAAAATTATTATCATCATCATCATCATCATTGATTAATTATCCTTTGCTACATCTTTCAAGAATATTATTGTATTAGTATATCTAAAAAGAGATATGTTCATTTTGCATAAGTAATTCACATATATATTTTTGGTTTAAATATTTTTACTTGACAACATAATTATTTAAGAGATTAATTTTTTTTTCTTTTTATCCAATTGGGTACGTGTGAAGATACTAAAATCATGAGTTGTATATATGTTTATATATTTTATATCTAACATATTTTTTTTTCAAAATACATATTTACCTTTAAAAAATAAATTCTCAATGACATTAAAAAATTATCTCATATATATATATATATATATATATATATATATATATATATATATATATATATATATATATATATATATATATATATATATATATATATATATATATTATATCTAACATATTTTTTTTCAAAATACATATTTACCTTTAAAAAATAAATTCTCAATGACATTAAAAAATTATCTCATATATATATATATATATGTATGTATTTTTTGTTTTTAGAAAATTTAGAATCAAATGTGTAACAAATATAAATAAATATAATATTAAATAATTTAATTTATTTATAAATTATAATTAAAAATTAATTATCAATATTAATTAATTAAATATAAAATAATAATAATAATAATAATAGCGACCGAACTTTTTGTCGCTAATGTGCTGCGAAAGGGAGGTGATGTGGTAGCGTAATTAGCACTCAAATATTTTTAACGACGTAAATTTCCGTTGCTAAGTCCACTAGGCATCCCAATCAGCTTATTCGTTTAAATTAATGAATAAATTAACGAAATTCCAACATTGAAAGGAATTTGTAAGTTTGGTGGTCATATTGTAAACTTTTAAAATTTGATAAAAATATTAAAAATACTTTATAGTTGAAATCTTTTTTTTTATAATTAACCCAAAAATGTAATACAATAATTGATTGTGTTGTACTGTTTAAAAAAGTCTAATTATTTATTTCAAATCAAAATTAATTATATGACTTCACTAAAAAAATCGCCTTACGTTATCCTGACATGATATAGTTGAACTTAAATTGAAATATGGTATTTCAATCAAATTCCAGGTTCGAATTTTCAACAATCTATAAGATCATATGTTGCAAATATTTCCATCTTTGAATTTAAATCAAAGAATTACAATTATTTTTAATAGGTAATGTTAATCCAAATGAAGAGAATTTCAAAAGGATATGATTGCATGGATTACAATTTCTAATTTACAAATGACTCAACCATTAAATATACAAACATAAAATATTACATATGAATATATGATCTATTTTTCTTTATATAAAATAAAAACAAGAGTAAATTTTAATCTTTTTAGAACATGTTGATAATCAAACTAATTAACCGCAACTCTAAGAGGTTTCTTTTTTTTTTTGAAACACTAAGAGGCTTCTTTTAATTTAACTGATAAATGATAAATATAGCTAGGAGTGAGTATTAATCGGTTAACTAATTTATTAACTAAAAAATTAATCAGTCTATTAATATCGATTTTTCAAAATTATTAACAATGAATCAATTTGTTATGTCCGATTAATCAATCTATCAATATTGGTGCTTTCAATTTAGTTAACTAATATTTTTCGATCAACTAACAAAATTTGTAACATACAATTATTAAAAAAAAGTAAATTTTATTTTTATTTCAAATGTGCATGATAATTCAAAATAAAAATTACAAAATAAACATAATATATTATTAGCTAAAATTTATTTTCAACAAATTAATAGCTAAATATTACCACCATGTTAACTAAATTTTGTGGTTAATTAAATTTTCAATTTTGCATGTTACCGACATGTTAAACAATTTAGTATCTATCCGATTGAAATTAAAAATAGAAAAAACCAAAGATTCTTCAAACATAAATAATTCGCCATCCTTTAACCTAGAAAATTCTAAAATTTAGCATTTTTCCCAAAAAAAAAAAAGCAGCTATTTCTACGACAAAAATTAACCAGCTCCCATTTAAAAAATTTAATTAAGGGTCAAAAGATTAGCTGATATATAAATTTAAAACCGCTACTAGCTCTTCTAAAACTTAAACAGAATACCCTCTAAATTTATAGTAGTTAGCAAAACTAAAATATAAAAACATTTATAATTGATAAATATTATAAATAATTATAAAAATTCATAATTAATCATTTATACGTTACAGTTAGATATTAAAGCTACCCTATTAAATGCTAGCCATTTTAGAATTTTATATAAAGACCAACACAGATTTTGAACTTTCTTTAATAATATATTTTTTTCATTAATATTTTATTTATATTATCTGATTCGACTATTAAATTGTATTTGCCACAATTTATGGAATTTTGTAAATACCTACGTTCTAAATGGAGAATAATAATAATAATAATAATAATAATAATAATAATAATAAGTTCCTGCAATAGCTTCACCCGCCAAACGCGGTTGCCTAATCTACAGCTAACTAACTATAATTACAAACGGTGTCGTTTCTTGACAAAGTAAACGTTTAAAAAACAAGAAGAATACAGGACAGAAGCTTCTCCTCTGTTTTCAAAAGTTTGAATTGGACCGGTCTCCCTCTCTGATATACATCATCCATGGCGTCTCCTTATAGACCAAATATGAATATTCAATCTTTTTTATCTTTTCAAAATACCCATCTTCTCTTTTTCTTCACCTATTTCCATTTCTGTAAACAAAAATGCCAAGCTTAATCGTTAAACTCTACAGCGTTTTCTTCAAATTTCACCATAAACAACTTCTCCAGACCTTATCTCAGAATCCAATCAGCCACAAAACCGACCAACTTAGCATAACTTCTCGGCCGCAAGAGCCAATAGCTGCCAGCAACCCATTATTCACCGACGGTGTCGCCACCAAGGACATTCACATCGACACTCTCTCCTCCCTCTCCCTCCGTATCTTCCTCCCTGAAACAGTCGTAACGTCTTCATTGGATTCTTCAGTCAAAAACGATGTGCCCACTTACGGTGGCTATTCACCTGCCCCCGGGAAGTTTCACAGGAAGCTGCCGGTTATGTTGCAATTTCACGGTGGTGGATTTGTGAGTGGCAGTAATGAGTCGGTGGGGAACGATGTGTTTTGTAGAAGGATAGCGAAAATGTGTGACGTGCTTGTTCTTGCTGTTGGGTATAGATTGGCGCCGGAAAGTAAGTATCCTGCAGCGTTTGAGGATGGGGTTAAGGTGTTAAATTGGTTGGTGAAGCAGGCTAATTTAGCTGCGTGTAGGAGATTGGGGCTTGAAGGCCGTATATTTGATAGCTTTGGAGCTTCCATGCTTGAACCTTGGTTGGCTGCTCATGGAGATCCTTCCAGGTAACTATTTAAATCCTTCAATTTAGTTTAATTAAGTTTAAATTAAGTATAATAAGCTCGGATTGTTGGCATAAAAATCAAAGTTATCGAACTCTATTCATTTGTAGGCCTAAAATGCAAATTTATTTAGAATTTACCTCAATATAGATTCTGGAGTTTGGAATTTTGTTACCTTTAGACATATTATGTGATTTTTGAAAAGTTTTGGTGTCTGCAAGAAAAGTTTCTGACTTTTGAAAAGTTGAAAATGACGAGAAATTTGGTGTATTTACTTCAATTCACATGTTTATGAGTTTTTGAAAAATCAAGTTGTATAAATGATTTTCCCTTGACGTTTATTTGATTCTTTGTTTTGAAAAGTTGAGGATTATAAGTTTGGTATAGGATGAATGAATTAAGAATTGACAAGAGAAGTCCATACTTAGAATAGGTAATTGTTAGTTGTTCATGATCATCAACAATAACACAAAGGGAATGAGATCACGACCACTGAATTTGATGAGTAATGGGACATAAATGCTCATCTTTATTGAGAATTAGAAAGCACTAGATACAGATAATATCTAACAACAAAAGATTTTTGTAGCTCAGCAGCAGCAGCAGTTTATCAATTTCTAATGATTTTTACCTTTAATGTCAGCCGAATCAATTGACAACAGGAAGATAGCTAGTTATTGTTTCTCGATGTTTGTCAGTGGCCTTTGTGCTTCATGGAATTGTTCATGGACTTAATCCTCTTACCATAACAGGTGTGTATTGCTTGGTGCAAGCTCCGGTGCTAATATAGCAGATTATGTGGCTCGAAAAGCTGTGGAAGCAGGGAAGCTATTGGATCCTGTTAAGGTTGTGGCACAAGTCTTGATGTACCCTTTCTTTATTGGAGCCACTCCCATGAATTCTGAAGTTAAGCTAGCAAACTCATATTTCTATGACAAAGCTCTATGCAAGCTCACATGGAAACTCTTCCTACCCGAGGATGAATTCAACCTTGATCACCCAGCTGCAAACCCTCTCCTCCCCGGGAGACAGCCACCTCTTAAACGCATGATTCCAACACTTATTGTAGTTGCAGAAAATGATTTTATGAGAGACCGGGCCATTGCTTACTCAGAGGAATTGCGAAAAGTTAATGTGGATGCACCCGTTCTTGAATATAAGGATACCGTGCACGAATTTGCTACCCTCAGTGTGCTTCTTCAGACCCCGCAGGCCCAAGTGTGTGCAGAGGATATCTCCATCTGGATCAAGAAATACGTTTCTCTAAGAGGCCATGAGTTTTCTTACTGAATAGAGCAGAACTGAAGAAATTCAGTGCAAAGAGGAATGCGGCTTTCTTGTACATATGTTGGAAAATATAGTGTCCGGTCAGTTTTTGCTTTTCTTGTGAAGTATAGATATTTAGGCATTTATTAGAAATTAGGACTTTTCCTTGGATTTTGAGATGGAATTTTCTTAGATATATCAGGATCATACTTTATTCTGCTATTCATTTCATTCTTTATATGGTCGCATATTACAAAATACAAAAGGAAATAATATTAAAGAATATGCTATGATTGTATAGTTCTGTTTGATCATTTTAAAGCTCTTCGATTAAAACCAGCAATTTATGGCCTATAGTGATGAATATTTCGCAATAGTGGTGCCAAAGCCTGTGCCTATGCTAACTTTGCTGCCAGAAAGGTTGTTTGATTTTCCAAAAAGTAGGGTATAAGATAGTATAACCTGCACAGATTTGCTCGAGGCCGATGCATATACGTATGATAAACACGAGGTACTGTGAATAAACTAATACCGCAGAAATGAAAGAACCTGAAACTGGCCGGCTAAACTATGTATGTATATTTTTTACTATTTCTGCATCTATGTGCCGCTTCAACAAAATTGATCCCACGGAAACTATGCCATTTGTTTATAAAGTCCCTTTCGTTGTCACTTCGAGACTGAACATAGTTAACATAAATTACATAGAAACCAAACACAAACGACCCGTTACTATGATCGGTCTCTCTCATTCTTTTATTTATTTTTCTTTTTCAACAAGTCCGAGCCAGGTTAAGATGTTGAAGGCAAACAGAACCATATTAAAGCGAAGAAGCCAATGGAAAAAAAAAAAAAAACAAAAGAATAGTATAATTTCAAACTAGACATTCATGTCAGGATAAATTTCTTGAGCTGGAAAGAATTGAAAGCCAAAAGAGACAGGTTATTAAACTCCATAACTTTAGGGATTCCATGCCATTTTATGGGAGAATGTACTCTGATTGCTCTATGCTTACATTGCTCTATGCCTGCTAGAAGCATGACATTATTATTCCGAACTCAAATCTTTATTTACTGCATACCTTTCATGGCATAGGAATTAAAATATATGGCTTTGTAATCTTCACCCTTTCGACAATGAAGCTTGTTGAGCTATAAATCTCTGTTCCACAGCAATCAAGTCTTTCGTTCAAGATTCAGGAGTTGCATAAATATTTGATTTAGTAGAAGAAATAATGCCTTCTGCTGGATATTTGCCATCTGAATTCTGCAGTGCTGGTGATAAAAGTTATGCGACCAGCAATCTGAATCTTGATCTATGCTATTCTGCTCCACATATTTCCATATTGAAGCACAATCGTGCCACCTGGTTTGATTTAGATGAAATAAGACCTCACAAGAGGGTAAAGCTGGGACTGACTGCTACAGAATCGATTGGAAGTAATGGTTGCAGTATCACTCATAGCTTGAATAGCTTACCTAGACTCAACTTCAGGGATTACGTATGGTTTTGCACAGAAAGGTTCTTAGCCATCGAGGCTATGGAAGAAGCAGTTTCAGTTATGATGGTCAGCGAGAAAAATGAAGATAAGGAAGCAGAAGGCACTGATGGGATGAAACTAGTGCAGCAACTGATATCTTGTGCAGAAGCTGTGGCTTGCCGCGATAAAACTCATGCTTCCGCATTACTTTTTGAGCTGAAAGCTAATGCCCTCGTCTTTGGCACTTCATTTCAAAGAGTTGCTTCCTGCTTTGTGCAAGGGCTATCTGATCGTCTCGCCCTGGTTCAACCACTCGGGGCTGTGGGAGCTATTGGCCCTCTATCAAAAACAATTGGTTTTACAGCAGAGAAAGATGAGGCACTGAGCCTCTTCTATGAGATTTGTCCGCAGATCCAGTTCGGTCATTTTGTTGCAAATGCATCGATATTGGAAGCCTTTGAGGGGGAGAGTTCTATTCATGTCATAGACTTGGGGATGACCCTCGGTCTATCCCATGGCCAACAATGGCGTAATCTAATAAACAGCCTAGCCAACCATCCAGTAAAACTGCCCTGCCGCCTTAGAATAAGCGGTGTTGGAAACTCAGCTGAGAGACTCCAAGAAATAGGGAATGAGCTGGAGAGACATGCACAAAGCGTGGGATTGAACTTTGAGTTTTCGTTCATCGAAAGTAGCCTCGAAAACCTGAAAAAAGACTACTTCAACCTCGTCAAAGGTGAAGCTGTGATAATCAACAGCATTCTGCAGATGCATTGTGTAGTGAAAGAGAGCCGAGGAGCACTAAACTCGGTTTTACATACACTCCATGAACTATCACCTAAGCTTCTGATTCTAGTAGAACAGGATTCAAGCCATAACGGACCGTTCTTCCTCGGGAGATTCATGGAGGCATTACATTACTATTCAGCTATATTTGATTCACTGGATGCAATGCTGCCTAAGTATGACACGAAGAGAGCAAAGATAGAGCAGTTCTTTTTCGCGGATGAAATCAAGAACATTGTGAGCTATGAAGGACAAGCAAGAGTGGAAAGGCACGAAAAGATTGATCAATGGCGGAGGAGGATGAGCAGGGCTGGATTTCAGGCCACGCCGATGAAGATGATAATGCAGGCAAAGCAGTGGCTAGGCAACGCTAATGTTTGTGATGGTTATACAGTTACTGAAGAGAAAGGATGCTTGGTTCTTGGATGGAAATCAAAGCCTATAATTGCAACTTCCTGCTGGAAATGCAACTATTAATAATATAATCTAGTGGCTTGCCCGATGCAAATTTAAATAAGTCTGCTTCATATAGCAAAATTTGATGCATTAAAATTTAAATAAATCAACCTATATTTAAATAAATCAATACAGTCAATTAAAAATTGCAAAAAATGTTTAATTTAATTTTTTTAATGATATTTATAATTATAATTAAATTTATAACCATATAATTTAAAACAAAACCAATACAATTGTTGATTCTAGAAAAAAAAATATGGCGTGGAGCATCCGACGGTCCAATAATGGGCAGGAGCAGAGGAATGGCAAAATTGGCGGTAGCGGAATTTGCCACGTTTATGACGGATATTCTTCTGACACTTTCATCTTTCCACTCCCATTTTCAATTTCCTCGTATATGGAACTTCAAACTAGTGGATAAGATACCCTCTTCCTTCTTTTGATACAACAAAAGCAGCAAAAAGATAACCCAATTATTGATTGAAAAACTGAAATTGGCACCAAAAATGGAGGTTGGTTTGTCTCTCAATGCGCTGGTTCGGCTTCCATTATCAAACTCTTCGAGAACAAATGAAGATGGGTTAGTTAAGCACTCACTATTCTCTACTAGAACAGCACAGAAATTCCTAAAGAAGCAACAAGGCCACTCCTTATTAGTGGTTAAAGCCAAGGGAAAGAAAGGAATGCAATCGAGTCAATTTCAAAGGCCCCCAACACCGCCCTTGCCCAAGATTGAAGACGATGGAAACCCCAAATTTGTTATCTTCATACGCATGGCTAATGTTCGTTCTTTGTGCTAATCTTATTTTTCCTTTTTTATTTGATATTTTGTTTGCTTTTAATATACGGGTCTATCTGGAATTGGGTTTTTTGGTGCTTACCCAGTTTAAAGTTTGAATTTATTTGAGTAAGAAATTAGGCAAAGGAACTGGTTTTGGTTACTTGAAGCTTCCGTATAATTCTGTTGCCAATTTATTGGTCTTTGAGGGACTGCTGTTGATTCTTTTAATTCTGTTGATTTAAATTGGTGAATTGAGTAGGGAGTTCTTCAGTTTCATACAATTTCCAATCAGCTAGGCATTTTTACTTTGCTGCAACTGAATTTTTCATATTATCATGCTATTGTTTTTTATATGGTTAGACACTTGTTCTTTGTTGCCAGGTTTATCTTTGGTACCCTCTCAGTCTTGTAACAGGTGGTACAACTGCCAAAATCATGGTTGCTGCCAAAGATAATTTTCTAGGAAAATATATCTACAAAGATACACTTGCTAGAAATCTTGCAGCAGTTATTTACAGAGTAAGTTCTGTTTGCATTTATCATCTAGCTTTTGTTAGGAAAGAGTATGTTTTCTAGTTCATTAGGTTATGTTTCCATGGCATTTATTTATTTATTCTTTGTTTAATCATGCATTTCAGTGTCTAAAACTTAGTTGGCCTCTTTAGAATTGAATCTTTCACTTTTTTTTAAAAGCTTGATTTCAGAATTCTTCTATAATTTTGTTCAGTTGGACGTTCTTTTGCCTTTATGCCTCTCTGAACAAGCAGCTTGTAAACATGAGACTAGAGCTTATTCCAATTCCTATTTTAGAGATTGTTCAAATTATAGAATCTTGTGTCTTTCCTCTCATTAACGACCTAAGCTGCACTTTCAAGATCATTCATGTCCTTGGCAGTTTGCCCTGCTGCTGTAAACCACTTCTTGCCAATTCTGCTTTTGATAAAACTACATATCCTCTTTTTTTTGGAGTGTACACATCTTCATCCAATGTTTATTTGAACAAAGAAGAAGCGGGATTTGTGTAGAAGAAGCAGGATTTGTATTGATGATAATTGATATATGTTTCAACTACACTATTGGGTGGAACATTTTTCTGATGTTGTCTGCAATTATGAAATTTGTTTAGTTTGGACAGTTTCCCTATGTGCTTCTGATTGCTGCTTGCCTAAAAATTTGAATAGGACGAGAAGGAGATACAGAAGACAGCATTTAAACAACATCGTTCATTGCGGTCAGCCACTGAGTTCAGATACGGTTACAAACTTGTTGTATGTCCATAGCCTCTATCTTTCTTTTCAAGTTGTAATCTATATTGTCAATGTGCTTAACATATAAACTCGTTATTTGCACAAAATGAAAAATAACAGTTTGCCAATTTCATGTACCTGAATTTCTTCTTTGTTGAATGTGAAGGAAAACGGAAATGTGAGAGCTGCCCTTTCTACCACAGATGTCATTGAGGTGAGAATTTTATTGATTTATCTATGTTGGACAAGAATATTTCTACGGCTTTTAGCTATATCCCAGTAGTCAAGAATATTGATTATTGATTTTTTTTTTCAATGGTCTTTCTAAATCATTATGCTTCTATTTCCATCCAGCTTCCAACACAAGACCAACTGAAAACAGTTGTTGATAAAGTGAAAGACTTCTTTGGAGATGCAAAAAAATCTTTCGGGAAGCTTACAGCTTTAAATTCAACAACTGAGGAAACAGAGGAAGCTTCAAAAGAAAAAGCCAAGTGAGTTAATGTAGTAATATTCTTCAAAAAAATTGTTTTCTGTTAATAAATGCCCCAAGTTTTCTTGATCTGCACTGTATTCTTGCTTGACATGTACAAGTTTTATATTTATAACTTTTACTTCTGTCAGAGTGAAAGGCTGAAAGTGAAGAGGCCTTCTGCTTGAAAATGCTAGATGTTGCTTCTGTGAAATTGAAGCTCGATGCAGTATGGAAGGAACTAGACCGCGAGACAACATACCGAGACAAGTTGACTGCATGATTCTGTTAGTTTTTTATACGAGAATTCATATATCCTTTTTCATAAACATCCATATGTATAATAGCTCTTAACTTTTATGGTTTTTTTTTTTTGTCTTGGTATTGAATTTGTTTAAATCAAATTTTGTTATGCTTTTCTCCACATCTTCTAGAACAGAATGATTATCATACATAGAATTATGAGAATTTGACAGCAGTTAGCCTATTTAGTTAGCAATAGACTAGCTAATGCACGCTTAACATCATTTCCCTTGAAATGGCTTGTCGCTAAATCTAATCCCCCCTGAACTTATAGTCTTCATTGACTGTTGGTACTAGAACAAGTGCAGTTTTCTTTCTTGTAGCAAGTCCAAAAATCTCAGAGAGGTCCACATCATCAACTCCCACTCCATGAGGCAATTCCCAGTCGAAATGATACAGAAGTCGAGCAAGTGAGATCTCGATTGTTGCCAATCCAAAGGTATAACCAGGGCAACCTGTCCTTCCTCCCCCAAACGGTAGAAACCTGAAATCTTGATCTTTAAAATCAATGTCATTATCAACAAACCTCTGAGGATTGCAATCCAGAGGATTCTCCCATAGTTTAGGATCCCTCCCAATAGCGTAGGAGTTTATTAAAACCCGAGTTTTGGCAGGTATTTCGTAGCCATCTAGAATGCATTTATCCATAGATTCACGTGGGACTAGTAGAGGAACTGGGGGGTGTAATCGCATAGCCTCTTTTATCACAGCTTTAATGTAATGCAGGTGATGGAGATCTGTTTCGTTGAGTAAACAATGGCATTTATTGATTGGATGGTGGACATGTGTGCATACGATGGCGCCCCCTTTATTTATACAATGCTATATGTGATACTTAAATTTAAATGTCATAATTTTTTTTTTTTTTATTTTTGGTGAAATGTCATGACATTTTTTGAGATGTAAGTTACACATCAAGTTGACATTTCTGACATGCATAAGTCATCTTTTTTGTTAGAGTATAACTATTCTGTATTCATATAAAACTAATTTAATTTATTTAACTTCGTCCCGATAAATTTATAAACATAAATTAGTATTTTTTTTCAGAAATATTTAAAAGTATATCATAACCAAATTTTGAAATTATAACTTTTTAATTTTGACTATTTGCTCTCTTTTATTACTAATTTCAATCAAATTTGCTCAAATTCTATAATACGACACCGGCTAATAGTTATCTCTATAGAGAAGTTTGATACTATGAGCACATTTTCATCACTTATAATCATTTACCATCAATTCAACCAACCTTCCACTGATAATTTTTAGAATTTTTTTAATTTTATTTGCGTGAATATTTTATAAAATTGATGTTAATTAATGATTTTTCTGATGCATGCGAAGAACCAAAAGTTGTCGCATCGCATTGAATAACGAGGAAGTAATAAAATCACACTTAATAATTCATGATCCACATTAGTTAATCACACTTAATAATCAGTTAATTGTGATTTACCAGAACTAAAGCTTTGAGATTATCGTCAGTAATGGGAACCAATCTTGTCTTCCTTGAACCCTAAGCAAAACATCAACGAAATCTTCCTTATCATCCACCATCATCTTCTTCCTCAAGTGTTCTTCAATTATTTCATCACAAACACCTCTTAATTCCTCCAAATTCTTCATCAACCTCTTCTTGTATCCGCTCACTGAGTTAACCCACTCCCACTCAGGAAAGAAATCGCCTATACAAAACCCAGCAAACAAAGCTTGTGTCTCTGTCAAAACTTTCACCAGTTTATTCCCATTTTGCTCTTCCATCATCATCTTCCCAAAAGCCACTCTACACAATACATCGTTAGCTAAACTCGCTCATGTCTACTTCTTTCCCGGACCGAGTTAATAGGGTGCCTGGCAACCGATTCACCTCCTCATCTCGAACGAGTTAGAACGATTGGACTCGTCTTACACTCAGTAGCTCTGCCACACATATTTTCCTTGCTTGCCGCCAGTATGGTCCGTATGGAGAGGAAGTCACGTCGGAGCAGCCAAAGGAGAGGTACTGAGAGGAGATGAGTTGAGGGCGATTGGCGAAGACGTGATCTTGAGTTCTAAGAACGAGCCGAGCGAGTTGAGCCGAGTTGATGATAATGGTTGGGACTTGGCCGAGTTTGAGATATATTAAGGGGCCGGCCAAGCTTGTTGGAGAGTTGGGTGAAGGTGTAGTGTGGCATATCCGTGAGGAGGTGGAGGTGGAGGTGGCTGATGAAAGGTGAAATGCACTGTAAGTTCCTGGCGATTGCGAACACCCGCAACAACAAACAATAGACTGGCGGGTTTCTGACAAGGGAGCCTCCGACAATTAAGTTAGAGATTCTGAGTGAAAGAGTAAGAGATTTTTTAGGCAAAAAATTAAGTAACCTTTTCATACCTGTCTTTGCTCCTTTTATAGGTGGGCTTAACGCATTTCCAGGAGCTAATGGGAGGAGTTTCCCGTTTTTTCCGGCCACTAACCCATTATCGACGAATCTCGAGGGAACGTGGGTTAGTGGCGGTTGTCTGTCCAACGTGGTGGAGTTATTTTCGGGACTAGCCTGTTGCCGGTCTATAGCTTGGCTATATGCTTCTGAGGAGTTTGGCTTTAGGTCGGTTCGCCGGGCTTTCTTTGGTCAAGGTGCTCGATTCATGTCAGACCGTTGAACTGATCTGTTAGTCCGGTTGTTATCATAAGTCCCCCCCAGTGAGCGACATTTATGTCTGCAACTGGCGGATAATCGCCTAACAAGTTTACTTAGTAATGCCGGATCCGAGCTCGTGGCGACTGAGCCGAATGAGCTGGTGAGGCAACTTGAGTCCTTAGTAATTACCGAACTTTGATTAGAAGTTCGGTTCCATAGGTTAGCATACTTGATCAGGTGTTGGGGGGCTGTATGGCAGGATCACCCTGCCATACGTGCCTTGACAAGATGATGTCGTCTCCCACACGTGCATTTATTGGAGAGCGTTTATAGCTCCCTATTTTACTGGGGGTAACGGCTACTTAACTGCTTGTAACGACTACTTTACCGTGTGTAACGGCTAGGGGTGCCTCGATCTGAGTGTGCAGCTTTAAACGCGCTATCCCAAGTGCGGATCAACCACCACGTGTACGACCCAGATTCACTGCAACTTCCTATATAAACCTCCTCTCCCACTCTTCACTTTCGTTTCGCTCATTTCACTCCTTTTTTGTTTTCTCTTCTGTGCTTATTGCCTTGGAGCGTCGAAGTCGTTGTCTTCTTCTCGCAACTTTTTATCCATTTTCACCAGGTTTGTTCCTCATCCCCCTTCTTAATTCTTTGTACTTCGTTTTAGCTTTTTCGCCATGAGTTCGGAGAGATCTTCAAGTGAAGGAGTCAGAGCCAGTGGGGATGCTCCCAATGGCAGTGTCCCGGGATTTCAGCCTATCGATTTAAGCCGAACTGCTACATCGTCTAAGAAGAAAGCTCATCGCCGACTACCTGGAGTGGGGAGCATAGGTTCGACAATTAAAGAGGAGGAGCTCGGTTCTCTCCTTGCCCAACTAACTTCAAAGCTGGATTATTTCGCTAGCAGACCCAACACCTCACAAAGGGCGAACATCGAATTTGCTAACAAGAGGAAGACAGCCATTTATGAGGTACAACTAGAGGCCGGTGTCCGCCTCCCTTTGACGAGCTTCGAGGTGAGCGTGCTAAGGTATTTCGATATGGCTATCGGGCAACTCCACCTCAATGCTTGGCGAACCCTTTCCGCCCTCCAGATTTGGGCCGTGGAACAGGGCATAGAGCTCACCTTGAATTTGTTCCGAGCAACCTATGTGGTCGGTCTCCGAGCCGGTACCGAGGACCACAATTACATACAAGCTCGGCCTGGATATGGGGTGTCCACTAGAAACCCAGAGTCCTTGAAAAAGTGGAAAGATCGGTTCTTTCTGGTGGAGAGAGTGTGAGCTAACTTCCAAGTGCGTACAACGTGGGGGAGATACACAAATCGTAACAACGGTAACTTGTGGCTCTCCGATGAAGAGGAGTTGATCTTATCTCGTTGGAGGGAGTTGGCCCGGGACAAGTGGGACTTGAAGAATTTACTGGATCCTT